>KK114081.1:196390-273522 GCA_000611955.2 Stegodyphus mimosarum
CACATATATTGTTCCCCTTATCGCTTATCAATTGAGTATACCGTTGTTCGAAAGACTGTGGAAAATCTTTGAATGAATGATTTAAGAGCATCTCACACGTATCTTTCAGGTTTCTTCGTAAAGAAAAAGGTGCGCGTTATGTGACGAATATACCTAAAAATTGAAAATATAGTTTGAAATTATAGGTGCGCATTACATACCGGCGAGCGTAATACGTCGGAACATATGCTACTTAAGCAAAGAAATTTATTCTGCACATTAAACTAACTGAAAATGCAGGTTAATCGTCAATAGAAATTTTTTGTTAGTTATAATATGGACTATTTCCATGTATTTCTTTAACTGCCTTCGGTTTAATCATGGTAATCTTCCGGCCATTATCACGGTTACATGGGAGTGTACTGTTCATAATCTTTCATGTTGATTAAAAAGTATATTATGACTAAAAACATTATAGCATTTATATACTCGTGTGATATAGTTACCTGAAAAATATTGTTACTTGCCGATTTAATTATGCAGAAGTATTTTATGCGGTGAGGCTGTGACAGAAGCTCATTCAAAGAGAACGCGAAAAATCACTGCGATTGTTTCAAAACGTTTTGAATCTCATTTTGTATCCTCTAAACTGGAAACTGTTTCATCCTGATGTCTTCAATTGATACAACTGCTTATAACTGGAGAAAGGGAAACTCACTGACAATTATTAATCGCATAATTTGATTAAAATATTAAGTGCTAATTATGGCCATCATCATCCAAATAGCGCAATGGTCTGGAAAACTTATGGATGGTTATAACAGACTTGAGACAGATGCATTTTTAATCTGGCGTAGAGAAATCTGCAAAATTCGGAGGTGTTAGCTGAGGTTTTCGGAAGAACGATTCTGCAGTGGCAACTTTAAAGCAACGGTTCTCAACCTTTTGATTAAAGCGTACCATTTAAACAAAAATTGGAAAACTTTAGTATCACCATTACGTTCTACAATGATTATTTTTCAGTTTATCACTATAAATATATATATATGGGTATATTGCCATTTGCACAACCTATTGGATATTTGTATTAAATGTGCACATATAAAAAAGTAGTAGAGTAAAAACTGGACCATTTTAATTATCAAAATGTAAGTTGTAATACTTTAATTCTAAAATTTAGTGTGAAATTTGGACTTGTTTAAGACAGATCAATTTCTTTATGTCTAGTCTTATTTCACTTAAATCTAACCGTAAATTAGAATCCAATTTTAATTTTGTTCTGCATTTCTTTTTCAAATAAAACGTGGAAGGAAATACATGTTCACACAAGTAAGTTGCTCAAAAAGGCAATAAAAATTTAATAGCTTTATTTGAAACGCCTTTAAATTCTTTTATTCGGTTTAGCTAAATGTTAACAAGTTCAGCCAATAATAAGTGTGCTATTTTTTAAATCTTAATCTTCAGTTAGAGTTCGATCACAGGAAATTTCTATCAATTGTTCTTGTTTTTCTCGATAATTTTGAATTTAATAGTTAAAAATACTTTGTTTTCGTTGCGTACCACGTATTTTTCTCTTGCGTACCACCGGTTGAGAATCGCTGGTTTAAAGTGCTTTGGACGAGAGGTATCACAGGGAGATCAAATGATTATACGTCGAATGGGGGAAGGAATTTTGGGCTATGTGATTTCTATCAATTGTTCTTGTTTTTCTCGATAATTTTGAATTTAATAGTTAAAAATACTTTGTTTTCGTTGCGTACCACGTATTTTTCTCTTGCGTACCACCGGTTGAGAATCGCTGGTTTAAAGTGCTTTGGACGAGAGGTATCACAGGGAGATCAAATGATTATACGTCGAATGGGGGAAGGAATTTTGGGCTATGTGATTTAAGAGAAATAACACTACCACTACATGATCTAAGAAAAATAACACTACCACAAAAAAAAAAACAAAAAAAAAAAAAAAAAAAAAAAAAAAAAAAAAAATTTAGTTTGATTTTTAGAGGATTTACCATTTACGGCTTCAGAAGTTAAGGAACAAAATATGAAAAATCAGGCTGCAAGACGTTTTTCAAGCCTTGTTGCTATTCAAATAAGCCAATAGTCAAATGCTTATGAAGTACGGATTAAGAAAGAGTTGTTTTTTCGTTACCCGAAGCTGTAATTTTTAATCAAATTATCTTTGAAATATTCTCAAAATTAAAATAAAAATAAAACTATATAAATAAATGAATGAATAAAGTCACCCTGATTTCACTTATTCATAATGCTTATGAACTGTTTAACATATGTTTTTCTACAAATAATACAAACACTATTTAAGGTAAGATTGTTTAATACAAACTTAACTGTTCCTTCTGTTTGTATTTCTGACTACAGCTATCTTCTAATTTGCCACTGCAAATGAAAAATAAATAAATAAATAAATAAATATAGGGGGGGGTAGAAAAGAAAAAAGATGGGTTTTTTCTATACCTAAAATTATCATTTTAAACCAGATTATTATCTTCTTTTCTACCCCAAGCTGCTGGATGGAACAGGGAAGAATGAGGAAAAATTTCCGTCATTCGAAATGCTATTAATGAAAATTTTCTTTTGTCTTTTTTTTTTTCCTGTCTACTTTTAATTTTCTCAAAATTTTAAGTAGTTAGCTTCATTTGGTTACTCTAAAAGTAATTCTTCTCTTCTTTTGATAAGTTTTTAAAATAAAAAAACAAGTTATTTATTTATTTTAAGTTACTATTTATTAGTTTAGCTTAAGCTAGGATCAAGCAAAAACATAATTTAATGTTTTTTAATTTTCCTGCAAGGAATGTCAATGGATTAATTTTTCTTTTAATTACCATCGTTAGTGAAACTTAGCAACTGCTCCTTATTACGTTCCATAAAATCTCGAGTCTAATAAATAATGCAGACTTTTAAAAAATATCCTTAATTTAGTATAAAAGTTAACCCATGTCGCCATCTATGAGGCGATAAGTGAAACAATGTTTATGGAATCCATTCGCAACTTCTTTCTAAATAAAAACAATCTAAAGTCCTCGTTTCTAAAACATAGTAAATATGCTATCCAACACATTTTCAGTAATAAAAGCAAAATATATAAGTTTTGATATGTGAGATAATTTCGTACTTGTGAATTATTTTCAGTACGAAAAGTAAAACATACACGCAGCTATTTTAAGCGTAGTTCAGAATTTTGATACAGAAATTAAAAATTAATGAAGCCCTTGGCTAATTTTTAAGCAAATATGTTTTCCGTATCTGTCATTCTATTAATTTAAATCTTAGATAAAAATTTAATAAGCAAACAAAACAAAATAAAAAGTTAACCCACCACCAATAACCCAAAGTGTTAACCCATCACTAATATCAAGAATGACCACCTTTCTAGACTATTATCTCGTGAAACAAGAAATAATATTCAACAGATAAACAGTTTTTAAAAGCTACGTGATTGAAGTAGAAGTTCGCGTTTTAAATTAATAAGCTCAATACAGAAATCAAACAATTTGCTAATACAGGAATGATCTGTAGAATGAAAAGATTGCTAATATCGACCTACAAGACAGTTTCATTTGATCGTATATTCGGAATTTAGCATCTACAAGTCAAATCAAGCAGTCAATCAAATATCATATTCCAACTACTCGAATGATGGAAATGTTAATGCTCTAACTGACACTTGTAAAAACAATTCATCCCGAATACCTGTCCGTATGTACCTATGTTCATAAGTCTGAACAACAAATTCAAAGCTACCTCAGTAACTAGTTTCATGCCCTTAGTTTGAAAATTTCATAAAATTCAGAGATTGGGAATAACATGAAGAACCTTAGACAATGCAAAAGCATTTCCAACAAGGTGCTTAAAAAAGCCGAATAAGGCCATTAAAAACTCTGTTGCATAAATAATGCTTGCCCGCGTAATAACTATTTTCCAAAAGTGCTGGTACCATTTTTAAGTCAAAAAAAGGAGTAAAAACCTCAAAAACTCGGATAACTAGATTAATCAATATTAATTTTATTCTAGGGAATATAATGGAAAAATTGTATTGAATGAAATTGGTTTATTTGAATAGCAATAGGGATTGAAAAAAAGTCTTGCATCCTGATTTTCGTATTCTGTCACTTAACATCTGTAAGTGGCCGTAAATGATTACTCTTGCAATCAGAACCCAGCGAAATCCCCTAAAAATCAAGTTTTTTTTGGGAAGAGGTAGTCTTATTTTTTTCAAATCACATAGCCCAAAATTCCTTCCACAGTCGACGAGTAAGCGTTTGATCTCCCTCTTACACTTCTCGCCCAAATCACTTCAAATTTGTCAATGAAAGATATTTCTTCGAAAACCCCAGCTCACCCCCGCCCAATTTTTCAGATTTCTGTACGCCAAATTAAGAACGCAGAGTAAGAAAGCATCTCTCTCAGCTATAACCATCGATAACTTTTTTCAGACCATTGCGGCTTTTCGATGAAAATGGTGGTAATTACTACTAAATTTTTTTATCAAATTATCTGATTACTAATTGTCAGCGAGTTTCCCTTTCCCCAACTATATGCAGCTGAACTCAACTGAACGCATCAGGATAAAACGAATTTTCAGTTTAAAAGATTCAAAATGAGATTAAAAAATTTTGAAACAATCGCATTCTCTATGAGTGAGCTTTTCTACAACCTCTTCGCAAAAAATACTTCTGCATAATAATACCGGCAAGTAACAATATTTTAAATTGTATTATTAAGTATTTAAGGTAAAGAAGGTCCATAGGTAAGTAAAGCAAATTATCTTCGTGTAGTAGTTAAAAGAAACTCAGTTAGTTCCATAGTCACATTAGTCACGTAAAAAGAAAGCATAGGTAATTTTGCTAAAACTGAAACTAATTTGAATGCAAAATCGAATTTTAATTCTGTTAAGAAAAAAAAATCATCCGCATACATCGTAGTCTCTGGCAGGAGTGTATCGTGAGTTTTCATAAAGGACGTGCAGCTAAGCCCCAAATTTGACGAAAAACAAAATATGAATGGAAGATAGAATTACATGTATTCGAAAGTTGGCTATATCTATAATATTGTTAAATATTGACAGCATGTAAAATAATGAAATACACGCAATTAAAATTTTAAATTCATCAGATTTAAGTTTGGAAAAACTGAAATGGAAATTTTTCTAGATAAAATTTGAGAACAGTTTATATCCTAGAGTCATGACTCAGTTTTACTTGACAGATGAACACTGCACTACGATATATTTCCAAGTATAATGAGTAAATAAATTATGCATATCAGTTATTAATTCATCCTAGAGCTGGATCAATGTTGAACTCTGGTACAGTGAATGCTGATATTGTTAAAATTAGCGACTCAGTTAATTTATGTTACGAATATTAATGATATATATACACAGTATATATAGCATTAGTATTCTAGTCTTATATATTGTTACATTTTTCTTTTCTTCTTCGTACGTACGTTAAGGGTTCGTGGATATGGAGTGAATAAGGACGACCCTATTTGATGGAGTATCGAAACACACTTTACTGGCCAGTATTTTGCAAGACAGCTCCAAAATCATGATTACAGTTGTCGAGGAACTACTATAAACACGCTGAGACAATCAGCGACACAGCCTCCAGGCTATCAGGGTATAACGGTGAAGACAGCTTCACGGCTAAGCACCAGCGTATCGCTCCCGACTCTGCTCAGTCGTTTTCGGAACTCTACGTACTCTCGAGATTCTCCATGCTGCAACTCGCGATGCACTCGACGATACACTAGAGTACAGCTGCCTACTCTGCTCGGTCGTTCTCGGAGCTCAGCACACTCTAAGATGAAACTGGACAATGTACTAATTCGCGATACACCAAGAGACACTCTCGATGCACTCGACTACGAGACATTCACTCTCTGACTGACTATCAAATCGATGGACTCCGCACTGACTGACTCTCCGCCTACTAGCAGGGTTTATATAGCTTTTGGCTTGTGTTCGAGAATATTCTAGGCTAAACCAGTAAAAATTCGTTCCAGTTCTCCATCCGTCTATGGCATATCGCCAATGGTGATTTCTCGCCAAATGTGACAACCCTGCCGTCCATTGCCATTTTCTGGCAACCTTAAGCCTGCTTTGCGGGAAGCTATCTCATCGCGCCTGGACAGTTCATAATAATATACACTGGTGTGCAAAAATTAAGGACGAAGTCGAAAATTTAGCATATCAGCTGAACGAAGAGGCAGAGCGGACAGAAAGACCAATCAGGAGATTAAGTAAGGTGATGTACGGTAGCACATGCGCAGATATGCAGGTAGACGTAATGGGGGAGTGTCTGAGTAGTATAAAGCATGTTGTCGGTGTAAGATCAGTATTTCTGGCAAAGAGATTGCACGCCATATAGCAGTTAAAATCACACCGAGTTGCTGCCTCAGCCAGAAATGGCGAATAATCAATCTGTTAGACGACATCTGGATGCTTTTACCCGAGGGCGAATCATTGGGAAGTTGGAGGAAGACCGCAGTGTGACAAGTGTGGCTGCAGAGTTCGGAATTGCTCACAGCATCGTTTCACGACTTTGGAGACAATTTCAAACTACAGGAACAGCTATCCGGGGGTTTAGTAGTGGTCGTCCACGAGGAACCACACCCGCAGATGACCGGTATATTGCCTTACAGGCCAGAAGAAACAGGCGGCAGACAGCGGGAGAAATCGCTAGACACACGACACAGGCGACTGGACGACCGATATCGCGTTTTACCGTGGCCAGAAGACTGCACGGTGGTGGTCTGTTTGCACGACGCCCTGTACGGTGTGTACCTCTAACGCCTGCCCATCGGAGAAGGCGTTCTCTGTGGTGCCGGGAACACCGGAATTGGAGAGACAATGAATGGGGACGAGTACTCTTTACAGATGAGAGCAGATTTAGTCTGAGTTGCGATTCTAGACACATACACATCTGGACAGAGCGGGGAACACGCAATAACCCCTTCAACATCATCAAAAGGGACTGTTTTGGAGGTCGCGGAGTTCTCGTTCGAGCAGACATAATGCTTGGTAGCCGGACCGACCTTCATATCTCCCAAGGAGGTTCGTCACCTGGGACTGCTATTGTAACGAGGTTCTTCTTCCTTACATGCGTCTTTTCACAAGGGCTATGGGTCCTCAGTTCCTCTTCATGGACGACAACGCTCCACCTCATCGCACAGTTACTGTCGAAGAGCTGTTGGAGAGTGAAGATATTGAACACATGGATTGGTCGGCAAGGTCTCTGGATCTAAATCCCGTTAAGCATGTACGGAACTTACTAGGGAGACCCGTGGCAGCACGTAACTTATCGCCAGTAACGATTCCGAAACTGCGATTGGTGCTACAAGAGGAACGAGCAGCAGTGTCTCAACAGCTCATTAACAACCACATATCCAGCATGCACAAATGTTGTGAAACCTGCCTAGCAGTCAGGGGAGATCATATCCCCTATTAAAGACCGGATGTTTCTTGCTGGACACCCATCACAGGGATGTTTCGGCCTTCAGTCGCATTGCGCTCCATGCTACTTTTTCAATAAAGCTTCTTTTTATCCCTCTGATTTCTCTTTTAGTAAGTGTTGCTTACATTACTCATGTCCTTAGAGGCAGTACTCTTATTTACCTCTTTCAAGAAAACGCTAAGAACAATTTTGCGCAAAAGCTGAACAGTAAATGATGCACGGCATTCTCTGATGCCTGATCATAGTAAAATTTCACCAGCCAATCAAGCGCTATTTCAGGAGTTCTTTGAAGTCCCCTGTGATAAAGAATTAATTTCAGGAGAGTTTTTGAAAGATCACTTTGCTATCTTACATACTTTCCTACAAAACAATTAAATCTGTTTGGAGAAATTTGTGCATAGAAGCAGTGACTGAAATGGACTTCGAGATTTTTCCAATAATTGATGATATTGTCTCTCAAGGTAAGCTCATGGGTCCGGATATGAGTGATAATGATTTTATTGCGTGCGTACGGGTTCCTAATAGATTGAATGCACGCAGAACAGATGATAACCCGATAAAATTTATTTTTACTAATAGAAACACTTAACGATTCTGGAAATTTCCATAAAAATACTCGTACAACTTTTCATAGTATCAGAGAATACAATCAGTAGTTATACTTCAAATTACAAAAACCATTAAACACAATGCAATGCAAATCGCATCTAAAAGGCGAAGTCTACACTGATATATCAGTATTCCAAATTCAGCTCTGAACTAAAACCTGAGAAACTGCCACTCTCTTCGGTCTTATAGAGTTTTCTCTCGACCGTCGAGAAATCTGTGGTACCTTCCATTCCTGGAAATTACTGGCAGCATATGAGGGTCGTATACGGTTACTGTTATACATAGGGATCAATTACATTTATTCACTAACTATATCAAATGCATTTACACAGAGACGGGACTAAAATGTCGCCATATGTTATCTAAGTTTGGCCTTTTTTGGCGATTTCTCGCCAAATTCTACGATAAAAATTAGTACCCCAAACCATATCCAGTTTAGCGAGATAGCCATTTACTCAATATTAAATAGATTTGCCCTTGTAATCTTACTTTTCCGGCAGAGCTTCGTCTCTTTCAAGCATTTCATATTACAATGTACCAAAAAATACTACAATTTCATATTTAATTTCGCTGAAATTATTTATATATGAAAAAAATTCAACAATAAGGAGTAACACTAACAATAAGGAGTAATCTAACAAAAAGTAACAATAAGGAGGCGTTAGTAGAGGGCGCAAAGAAGAGCTGATCACTGATCTGCAGGAACTTGAGATAAGCACAAGACTAAGATAGAAAAACTCCCTTTATACTCAGATGAGGAGAAAGTTGAGGCAGCTGCTGCTTCATAAAACCTTTGCCAAATGGTATGTGTTCCGGTTCGAATAGAAACTTTTCTCTGCCTCGGAATGGCAACAATCAGAACTTGACTTTCGACTTATTTCGATGCAGCTCGAACGCTGCTGATGTAATGTAGATTAGATTAATTTGTTTGATATTTTAATAAATCCCCTTTAAAACTATATTGAATGTTGATTTAGACAGAAATACCTCTGAATCGCATATAGAGATTTAGATGTGGGATTTAGATTCATCGTAGAACGTAGTTAGATGCACAGCGCCATTTCGTCTGTTAGATTAGTTTACATTAACGCGTACAGTATAGATGAAAGAATCACCGCAGAGGAGTACCACCTCGACAAAACTAAAAAGATCATAATATCATTGTCTGGAATGATTAAACAATGTCGTATTTCCGAAATATTCTGAGGAAATGACAGGAGCAAAGTTCTTTGAACAGATTTTTAGTGAAGGTGGGATGTAGTCAGAGTCGTGTCAAGATATTTTTTCATCTGAGGCAAAGAGGTAAATGCGATCCCCTATATACGTATATCAAAATAGTTTTAGTTGTATTAAATAAAAGTAACTATATTAAATCAAAATATCATAATTCTTCTAGCATAATTGTACCATAATTCTTAAAGTGTTTTTTAATCGTAGCTTTATAAATTCAGAAAAATGATATAGCCAATTATTTATAACTTTCAAATGAAAATGTCAAAAAATCCTTTTTTGATAAATAAGAAATAACATTGAAATACACATTGCATTAATTTCCGGATTTTCATGCAATTCTTCCTATCGTTTTATTCATTTAAGTTTGTCGAAGCTTATTTCATCTAATAATAATTGGCAAATTTAAACAATAATTAAAGTAATTTTCAAATTCGCATAGCCAGTTTGGTGCCTTCTAGTCATTCACCTGAGGCAAGTGCCTCACTTGCCTCACCCTTGTCCCAGCTCCGGATGTAGTGAATATTAGGATGTTTCTTCAGGATATTTAAAAGGAAATCCCTACTGCGCAAAAAATTATGCGTTTATTTTTTTATTTCCAGTTGAACTAAACTTCAGAATTATAAATTTACAATCTCATTTGCATCGACTGCATTTAAATATTATTTTTATCCGCCATAGAACAACTTGTTTATCTTTCTTTTATTGTCTGTCCAATAAACAGAAGGCGGAGTAATTGCTCTTCCAAGGTATTGAAATTACATCTATTTTTCATATGAAATAATAAAAGAGTTTTTACTATGAAATTTCTTTCCATCTCTATTGATAAGGCTCAATTCCTTTCCCATCGTGATCTATTTGAGTTACCAAAAGAAGCCCGCACAAGGATTTTTATTTATATCTAAATTCATCTACAAGTATAAAACGATCTGATATCCATAATTACTGGTATCTAAGCTTTCTAAACAAATACCCAGTCTTTAAATATCATCACAAAGATTCAATACAATCAGAAACGAATCTCTATTGTAAATAGTTACACGCAAATACTGAGGAAGATAATCAGTCACCCAACAAACGCAATTTGCAATGTATGTGGGTGAGTTCGTGCTTGCAATAACAAAACTAAATGAAAGCATAATCTCTTACAGTATCATGTTCTTCCATTTATTTTTACTAGACAAAGTATGCCCTTTTTGGTGCATGCATTACATTTGCTTCTATTTATAACAACAAGTCATACTATTCTTGCTTTGTTTTTATAAGCATCTGCGGTAAAATCTGCCTATTATATAACTTTATTTTTGAGCAAACACACACACACACACATCCGACTGACCATTTAAAATGTTACTTTATAACGTAAGCAGAAAAATCCTACTTTTCTTTGCAAATACATTATAATGCAAGATTACAGAACATGCAGAAATCAGTACATCTCTGGCTACAGCAGTAGCTGTTAAACAGCTGGGCACAAATTTTGAATATTGAACTGATTTTGCACTGCAGGTGCGGCACAGAAAACACAGAATTGTAAAGCACAGAACTGCGGCTGAATATATGCACTAGAATTCACTGCTGTATTGGCTTTTGGGCTGATTGTTACAGCGGTTAGTGACGCTAACTGCACAACCAATGGACTCTGGTTCGAATACCAGGAAAAGCAATTATATTTGGAAGTGTATAGCGTCTGTGCGTCATTGGGCCACTTAAAATGTTGGAGGGCCGAAAGCTCTCTCGATCGAATGAAACAATAAAAACGTCTAAGGCCCGTAGTTAAGAATGGCCGGAGAGATATTTCTTAATAAATCTTTAATAATTTAAAACATTTATGTTATTGTTTTCAAATAAGACTAATAAATATAGTCATAATGACTGATAATATAATAAAATCAGATTCCGTGCTATATACAAATGATGTATGATGTGTGGAAGTTATGTATACGTGATAACTCCAAATGTGCATGATGTGAATATGTAGTTAAGAATGGCCGGGAGTGATTGGTGGCAATACTTGACGAAGAATCAAAACACAATTTATTCGCCAGAATTTCACAGAAGAGTTCCAAAGGCAAGTTTTACAATCGTCGAAAAACTACGACAAACACGATGAAACAATCAGAAGATTTGGGGATAAAAATTAGTCGCCAAACCATTACCAGCTTGGTCAGCTTGACGACTAAGGCCCGTAACTCTAATTCTTAATTCCGTAACTCTAATTCCGTAATTCTTAACTCTAAGGCCCGTAGTTAAGAATGGCCGGAGAGATATTTCTTAATAAATCTTTAATAATTTAAAACATTTATGTTATTGTTTTCAAATAAGACTAATAAATATAGTCATAATGACTGATAATATAATAAAATCAGATTCCGTGCTATATACAAATGATGTATGATGTGTGGAAGTTATGTATACGTGATAACTCCAAATGTGCATGATGTGAATATGTATTGCTACGAATCTTGTATATATGTAAATACTTTTAGTGAAATTATGCTTAAAGTGCAGTATTTCTTGTATAATGTAAGATGAAAGGCCTCAAGCGTCCGAAGTTAGTCGGAAATAATAAAAAATAAGGTTATAGAGACACGTTCATTTAACACTGAGGTAAACGGCTTGTGGGGTTTCACCTTCTTCTTTCACAGTTCAATAATCGAATACCCCTAACAGTGATAAACGAATAATCGCTTAAGTGTGTGAACAGAGACGTAAGACTTAAGAAGGGTTAACTACCCTTTATTTCTTAGAATAAATATGATACAAGCAGTTCCTAACTCGGTACGTACAGCACAGCCTCCACTTGGATTTGATCTTAAATAAATATGAAATTAAACTTAACTAAGCTTAACTAAAGCTAACTGAAAGATATAGCCGAAGCTATCAAGATTCTAATTAGTTGGCCTCTAAATCTCAATTAAGTCGGCGAAGCCAATCAAGAGCCTAAAGTACGGCCGAGCGTAGCAATAGCTTACACAGAGGTAGCCAAAGGCAAACGCGCCCTAGTCAGGAACTCGGGCTCTCTCTCGAAGTCAGTGAAACATCGACTTAAATACTACTCTTACTCATTTGCATTAACCGCATTTCTGAAAATACATTCCGGTAGAAAATTGTAAGCTGAAGCTATAAGGGATAGGAAAGGTGCATAAACTTAAAATAACTGTTAAAAAATAAATTAGGATAACCTTACATCCTATTTCGTCAAGCTGACCAAGCTGGTAATGGTTTGGCGACTAATTTTTATCCCCAAATCTTCTGATTGTTTCATCGTGTTTGTCGTAGTTTTTCGACGATTGTAAAACTTGCCTTTGGAACTCTTCTGTGAAATTCTGGCGAATAAATTGTGTTTTGATTCTTCGTCAAGTATTGCCACCAATCACTCCCAATCCACGAATCCGAACCAACAATATTTAAAGAAATTAAATAACGAAGAATCTGCATGAATATAACCATGTTTCTCGCATTATAAGAAAACGACGGTACCTAGAGCCATTAAATTTTGAATAACGTAATCCTTCACCGAACATGCCCGCCAGCGGCCGAGCGGTAAAGACTCTGAACACTGGTAGTTCAGTCCGAGGTTCGAATTTCGCGAACGGGCTGGCTGCATGGGCGTTTTCGCGGTTTTCCCCATGTGTAACGTGTATACGAGCCAATTTCCCTTAGAAAGTCCTCCACGAAGGCATCCCTCCCTTTAGGCAGATAGCCCTTGTGTGCTTTGCCATAATTGAATAACCTAACCTAACCTTCACTGAACATAGGCACCTGGAAGCCCGAATTTTGAATTTCGAATTTGTTTTATTATTTATTTCATATTTTGTAAAACTTTAACGTATTTCCGATTAACAAACCAAACGATCTCAAAGGGAGCAATGACAATACTGAACGGAAAAAAAAAATTATCTTCAACGCGCGAGACGGTGTATCGGAAATTTTAAAGATATGCTGTTTTTAAATATGATGAATTGAATTTTATGTGGTTTAAGTGCGAAGAACATGATATTTAATAAATAAAGGTAACACACAAAACGTTAAAAAAACGCCCTTCTGAACGTAATATAAAATCTGAAAGCTTTCAGATTTTATTTTTTATATGATTTATTTTATTTTTTTATCAGAATTTTACAAAATGTCAAATATGAGCTACCAATGTAAGTCATTATTTCAAAAATAAAAGGGGAAATTTAAGAAAACCTAAAACAACAAGATGCATTGTTTAAGTACTTTACAAAAGAGGACGCAATAAATGAAAAGAAAGAAATAAAAGATCTCTATCGATGTAGAATCGAACAGAAACTTAAAAAAAAAAAAAAAAAAAAAAAAAAAAAAAAATAAAAAAAAAAAAAAAAAAAAGAATATTCAAGGTATAAGGTATTTCTCCCGCCTTCTTAGCATGCCTTCGTGGTGTAATAGTCAACACATTCGACGCGTATTTGAGAGGTCTGTGGTTCGAGTCCCGGGGAGGGCATTCCTCATTTTCATGTCTCCTGCTTAAAAAAATAAAAAATAAAAAAAAAAAATCCTAATGACTCTACAAAGCGAAATTAAAAAAATAAAATAAATAAATAAATAAAAAATTACTTCAGCATTATTGGTATTGAAAAACTAGATTAACATTAATTTTAATGTCGAGAAAACAAAGTGAAACTTTAACAATATGTGCCAGTTCATAAAAGGTAATAACATTGCATCTTCTTTTCCTTAATTCTGAAATTTGTTAAAAATTTTCTTAATTATGCTTACTAGTATAGAGACGGATCTTTCTTTCTTTTAACACAAATTAAAAAATATGCAGGAAATTCAATAAGAGGAGAAATGTAAGATCTTTACTGCAACATTACATTATTATTGATAAATTTTTTGAAATAAAACTTTAAAAGTTGAAAATTAAAACTTCTTAATAAGTATAATTACGCATATATACAATATATATTTCAATATACCAGAAACACTTCTTTTCAGCAATTATTATTGGATTAGTGTCCGTGTTCTTTATTATTAATAAAAAAGTTCTGTGACATTTAAGATTTCATTAAGATCAACTTATGTAAATGGAGTTCGAAATTCCATTTTGTCTAGGACCTTATAGAAGTTTAATCTGACCCTGTTCTCGAGTGGTTTGGTAGTGGTGGAAGAAGGGCGGGAGATCTTCGGCCCGTTTCTTTGGGGTGCTCTGTATTATCTTATCGAACGTATAATATCACCTCCAACACAGAAAAGTCTGAATAAACCCGGGATTTCCGAATGCTTTTTATACTAGTTTGATACGTTATTATTCTTGTATCAAATGTGTACGTGCTGTTAAATACTAAACATTTGCGTATCCCAGCAGGCTCTATCCTTGCAAATTTCAGATTTTTTGTCAGTTTCCTTTCCATAGCTTAACAGTTTTAATGGAAAGCGTAGTAGTCATATGCATGGGCGTGAGGGATAATATAAAGGAGAAATGATAACAAGCAATTTCTGTACACGAAAATTTTCAAAGAAAAGCCACGAATATCTTCTTGATTTCTTTTGAGAAGTTCCTTTTATTTATCCTCAAGAGGACATACTACTGTTTTATTTCGATTTTATTATCAAAAGATTTCGATCTGGGCATGAGTAGATACATTATGCTCCACACAGAACTTGCATCAGGAAGAAATTCAGCTGCGCAGGCAGCCATATTAATTAAAAAACCTTATCACATCCCATGGTTTATAGGAGTGAAAGGCGCTTTTTTGACTCTATGTGAACAACCTTCAAAAGGGAGAAAATTCTCAGTCGAAAGATTTAAGGATGTAATATTTCATTACTACCTTTTGTTATTGTAAAGGAGCTATGAATGTTACAAAGTATAAAATAATTAATTTCTAGAATAGAAACATAAGGAAGCAATTGTTCATAGAATGACACCGAGTACAAATTTAAACGATAAAAGTAACATACACTGTTTCTGCTAAGGGAAAATCGCTTAATTAAGAAAGAAATGAAAAAGATTTTCAAAAAGTTAATGTTTCATTGCTTTATCTGCCTAAGATCTATACTTAGTCCCTCGAAAGGGAGAAGGAAAATATAATTTTGCCATATACGTATGCTTAACATGTACATATATAACATATATTTAACATATACATGTATATAATTACGTACGAATTCATAAAAGTATAGTGATGAATAAAACTAACAATTTTTGTCTTAATGCATGCTTTTAGTTTAGCAAATTAGTTGTTGTGAAGACCGTTCGCCGATTCCAGCTGCACATTCAAACTTTTTAAATTAATCAAATCTGTCGCAGATGTGCAGCCTTGATATGATAATAACCACAAGCACTTTGACTGTTCTGCAATGTAAAAGTTGAACATCAAGTTCCTTTTTTATTTATTATGCGGAAGACACGACCCTCCCTCCCCCCCAAAAAAACCGTCCAAAAGAAGCTGTGTGAAAAAAGTACCATGTCTATAAAAGAATAAGATATTCCCAGTACGAAGGGGAGGCATTGAAAGATTTCAGATTTTAGCGGTCGATCAAAAGCGTTTGTTAAAGTTTTTTACACTCTCGCCAAGCTCGCAGTCTATTGCATTCACTCCTCCTGGCCTCCGCTTTTTTTTTTTTTTTTTTATTTTTATTTTTTTTTAATTCTTGGTCTTTTTAGCTATATTATTAAGCATCGTTTTCTTCGCACTCACGACATATAAATTCAACAACAAAATCCCAAAATTTTTAAATGCTGCATAGCAACATATGTTTAGAATCCCTGATGCGTTGTTAAGTGTTGCCACACGTTTTTATATTTTTCTTTTTCAGTCCTTTCTCAGTTCATCATATGTACTATATTCAATTTTCTTAGTGAGATGGCTAACAAAAAATGTTTTCTTTTTTATTAATAACTTTTTATGTGTTCATTTTATTTGTTAAATATCACGTTCTTCGAATTTATTTGATGGCTCTAGACACCATTGTTTGTTACAGTGCAAGGAACATACATACGCATATGCAGATTCTTCATTATTTAATTTCCTTAAAAATAATACAGGGCGATAATATATCGTGGAAACGACGTATGCAGTGAACGATGTTTACTTGATACAAAGTTTATAGTTAACTGATGCAAAATCCCATTTCGAGAGTAATAACCTCTTTTGGGAATAAAATCTGATGTGGACACCGTATGACTTCCGTGTATGCACATGACTTTCTTGTACATAATTTAAACACATTTTTTGCTGCAGTTCATTTAAACTTCCTAAAATTCATTTCGTAGAATTATTTTAACTTAATTGACCGATCCTTCAAAGGAAGTTGAAAAGACATAAAAAATCGCAAATTTTGAAAATAAATATGCTCCTCAATTTTTTCATCAAACTTCTTGTATTTCATTTCAGTCAAACTTCTTGTATTTTTATTTTTTTCATAACGAGTATAAAACTTTTAGAACTTTTCATAAAAGTACTCGTGCAGTTCTCCTCATTATGCCAGAGCACAATCAGTAGTTACGACTTCAAACAACTAAGAACGTTAAATTCAACACAATATAAAAGCCTCACTGCGTAAGCTTGCAGAGTGATCTGTCAATGATCTTTGTACTGAGCTAAACTTTGAACTCAGATTTGAACTGAATTAAAAACTGATGCTCTCTCCGGTCTTATATAGATTTCCCCCGTCCGCTGCGAAATTTCCAGTGCCTTCGATACCTCGAAGTTACTGGAAGACATATATACTTAGAGTTACATATAGCCGGATACAGCTACAGTTACATTGGGAAGGAGCAGTTACAGTTATACAGAGATCGGACCAAAATGAAACGAAATGGTAGCCTTTTGACAATTTCTCACCCGATTTGGAGACAAAAATTAATCGCAAACACTATCGCCAACTTGGCGCTATCTCGTCATATGACAAGATACCCATGTAACCTTATTTTTCTGGCGAAGCTTCACACTCTTGAGGCCTTGACGTCTTTCATGCTACATTATGCAAAAGATACTACAATTTACATATAATTTCACTAAAATCACATATATATACACAAATTCGTAACTGGATATTACCGATTGTGATTAAAAAAAAGGGAGGTGCACAAATAGATGTTATAGGAATCCCATATGCAAAATTTCAGCGTTCTACGGTTAATCGTTTCTGGGGTTTTACTATTTAAATCTAAAGTTCTAACTTAGAACCCCACGAAAACTAACAAGCGAATAATCGCTTAGGTGTGTAAACAGAACACGTAAGACTTTAAGAGAGTTTATAATCTTTTATTCAGTATACTTACAATCAGTTCCTACTTGGAACTTTACGCAAAGCCTCCACTCGGGCTAGAACTTAAAATAATAATAATTTAAACTAAAACTAGCTTAACTAAGCTATTTAAAAGGTATAGCCGAAGCTTTCAGAGATCTAATTAGTTGGCCCCTAAGTATTAATTATATCGGCGAAGCCAAGCAAGAGCCTAAGGTATGGCCGAGCGTAGTAACAGCTAAGAGAGACGTAGCCAAAAGGCAAGCGCGCGCTAGTCAAGGAATCAGACCAATGATCAGACTCTCTCTTGAAGACGGTGAAGTCACAACTTAAATAGTACGCTTTCTCACTTGCATTAACTGCGTTTCTGAATTTATATTCTTGGAGGAAATTGTAAGCTGAAATTAGAATAAGATAGGAAAGATACAAAACTTAAAATAACTGTTAATAAACTTACGATAAACCTTACAGTTTTTGAGCTATGCGAGATACATACGTACAGACGTCATCAAAAAATTCCATCTTGAATCCATTCTGCAATCTGTTTTGGAATAAAGAATCCTTTATTCTGTCTGTAGGTACAGACGTCAAGCAAAGAAATAGTCAAAATGGATTCGGGAACATTCAAAATAGATATTTCCGTTGAAGTCTAAAATTCAAAATCTTTCGCGATTACAGTCTTTCCTTTACTTCGTAGAAGGAAGTAAAAAAGGAAATCCAGTTCCTCCAAAGAAAAAAAATATATATATAAATATCATCAAAATCTTTAATTAAATCCTTACTTCATTTTAGCCTTTTAAAATATATTTTGTATTTTACAAACATGTTCACAAATTTACGTAAACTAAGTTATGTTTCATTAATAAAACAATACCTCAGTAATTCAGGATCACATTAAATCAAAATAAAAATCAAATGATAATTCTACATCAAGGTATGTAATAAGATATCAAAAACAACCTTTATTTATTCCAAGACTAATGCAAATATTCATAAAAATTATCAGTTTAGCTATACTATTATTTATATCAGTTTAATATATTCCAAATTATTTTAAATAGATATATCATGAAGCATAAAATAAAGATTTATATTATTAAGAAATGCGTTTACTGCTGTTAAATACCTCAGTTTAAAAGAAATTGCAAATATAATTTGAAAAGTCTCATGACACATTGAATGACAATATTCTGAAAAACAACTATTTGCCATGCCATGTGGTTCATCAATTAAAGCCCCGTATTTCCTGGAATGGTTGCATTTGCCAGGCCACCGTGATGATAAGTATTGTAAAAGCGTAACAAGACATAAAAAAACAAAAACAAACAAACAAACAAACAAACAAAAAAAACTGAAAGATTTCAGATTTTAAATTGCGTCCAAAGGGGCGTTTTTTTAACATTTCGTGTGTTATTTTTATTTATTATATATCATGTTCTTCACACTTAAACTATAAAATTCAGTTCAAGAGCAATATCGCAAAATAATTTTAAATTCAGCATATCTTTAAAATTTCCGATACATAGTCTCATGCACTGGAGATAAAAATGTTCTTCCTGTACAACGTTGCCATTGCTCGCTTTAAAATGCTGGAGTTTGTTAATCAAAAATTCGTTAAAGTTTTACAAAATATGAAATCGATAATAAAACAAATTTCAAATTTGGGCTTCCAAATGCCTGTATTCGCAGTAGGATTACGTCATTCAAATTTTGATGGCGTTAGGTACCGTTGTTTTATCACGATGCGAGAAACATGCATAAATTTATGCAGATTCTTCATTATTTAATTTCTTCAAATTTAATACAGGGCGATAAAATTTGGTGGCAACAATTTGAAAAGTGAAACGGACATTCAGAGTGATTCGACGCAAAATCTCAAAACGGAAGCAATAGTTCCTCAGGAACAAAGCCCCTTTGGACTAAAAAAACAGAAAAGTCTCCGTCCTAGATGTTTTTAACGTCAATCAACTGCAAAAAATAGACCTCAATTTCTTTATTCCCCTTCCCTCTTATACTACATATATTGAAAATCGTATAAAGAAATTAGTGTGAAAGTATAATTAGGTGTATTATTTGTATTTCTTGTGTAATTTTTGCTGTATACTTGCAAATTTCTGAATTCAGATATAAATGTTAACCGAATTCTGATTACCGATAATTTCTTTATTTTATGTTTGAAATGAAATGCGAAATATATTACGCTGCCGTTTAAATATGAAACGTACCCTTTGCTCGTTTTGAAGGGGTTAGACACAACTATTTGTTCTCAACAGCTTGCGGTCGAAGGTAAAGAGAAGGGAGGCAAAATAAGTATCAATAAATTAATGCGCCGGTAAAAGCCACCCGCCGCTTTCAGCAAATACTGTGCAGTTACCCTTTGTTTGGAAATGCTAAAACGGAAGGCATAAAATTGTCTCGTCTGTCTAGAGAAAGTGGGCACGGAAGCCGTCTTATCACTCAACAAAAATATAAATTCGCTAGGGAAAATTTGCGCGTGGGAAAAAGGCGGCTGAAATTTTTATTGGGTGGAAGGCAACGGTGTTTTAGCACGCTGAGCTCAAAATATTATTTTTAGCCAGCTTTAATGCTTTTGCATGGGGGCAACCAAGTAGTTTCTGGGAAGTAAATGTCAGTAATTCGGCGCTTGTTCATGTTGTCTGTTGCATGGATGTTGCATCACGCCTTTATTATGTGCTGTTGAGTAATTGTACATCAGTTGATATAACACTTGAGAACGTTTTCGTGGTAAAACTCTTTCAGTTTGTAGATAAAGGTTCATAATAACAAATCAAAGCTACTGAAACTTTTTAGCTGTACGAAAACCTCTGCGGCTCTTCAAAATTATATCTGACAAGCAAAACAATTTTAAATTTATTGTGGTTATGGAAATTTAAGTTAAAAATAAACCAAACGATAATAATAATAATATTAATAATAATAAAAAAAAAAAATTTCAGAGTCTAATACTTCAAAGAAAAGCTAAACATTAAAAAGTTTAAAAAATTTTTAAATTATGAAAGCTTTAAAAAACATATAAATACTATGTTTCATTTTTTGCATAAAATGATAATATCTACCCCTGCTAACTTGCGAAATTAAACTCTTATCTTTGGATAAAATCCAAACTCAACTCAAATTTTAAAAGCTCCGTCTATTTCTGAATTTCTCCGTTGGAGATAAAATGATATAAAAAAAATAATAATCAAAATACTGAAGAAATATACTACGTTTCAACAAAATTTAAAGCAGAAATACAGAAAGTTTTGCAATCTACACTGGTATCACATTATGTTGAATTTCTGAAAAACTAATGGATTTTAATGAAATTTAGTATGAATATAAATTTGATTCATAAACACAAAGATGCTCTATTTAAAGGCCAATTTATGTACGTGTTGCATTATTTTCAAGTGGAGTGTAATACAAATTTAAAATACGAACACTATGTAACATATTTAATAATTTTATTTAACCTTTCAAATTTTGCTTCAGATGAAGCAACGAAACAAATGAACAACTAAGTTTTTGTAAACTACATTAGCGAAACAACATAGCGTTGCCATATTAAGCAATACATATATAACCACTTTTAATGGCTCAAACGATTAGCTATTAAGTTGATGTAGATGAATTTTTAAGCTCAGTTAAATGTAGTTCCTTTTCAGGAGTCCATTTGTTTCGCACTGGAACCATCCGAGATATTTTCAGCGGCAGCAGGTGGCCCTAACCACCAAAGGTCAAGGTATTTGAGATGAGAGAGATCAATACCACGAGATATTAGATCAGCAGGATTTTTACTTGACGAGATATGTTTCCACTGATAATTTGATGTAAGAGGCTGAATTTTAAACACTCGATTTTCTACAAAACTTTTGAGCTGATGAGGGGGTGAATTTATCCAGGCGAGAGAGATAGTTGAGTACGAAAATAACAAGACTTTGTGAATGTCTAATTTTAAGGAAAGAATGACTTTGTTGACAAGTTGTGAGAGTAATAAGCAAGAACATAGCTCCAGTCGCGGAATAGAAATTGTCTTTAAAGGCGAAATCCATGATTTGTTGGCAAGCAATTTAGTTGTTGGAGAAGAGTTTCCATTATAACTTCGAAGATAAACAACTGCTCCATGTGCAACAATGGAAGCATCACAAAAGCCTAGTAAAACAACGAATTGAGAACCAACACTCAAGATGTGCCGTGACGGCGTGAACAAAACGATTCCATTCTTTTCTCAGTTGCTCAGTAAGTTCATCATCCCAGTTAATTCAAAGTTAAGTCAAAGTCGGGCGTTAACACCGCCCGACTTTGAAATCCTCAGGATTTCAACAAAATTTTTTTAGCACATTACAATGAAAATTTTAAGAAATTATATAATAAGAAGTTTCAAAATTCAAATTAACACACTGATAGCAAAACACGTTTAAACCAATATACAATATTCATTAAAATAATAAAATGCTGTAAGAGTATATAAAGATTAGGTATTATTTCCAGGCAATAAACATATATTAGAAATGCTACGTTTAAAAATCCCGCGAGGTGTTTTTACTAGAACAACACGTATTTTTCCATCTTTCCCAGGTATTATATCACGAAATCGACCAATTAACCAAGAACAAGTTGGTAGGTTATCTCCCTTTAACAATACAAGGCTATCCTTTTGGATATTACTTTTTTCAAACTGCCATTTTCCTCGTTGTTGGAGATTATTTAAATAATCTCTTGACCATTTTTGCCAAATAATTTGATTGAATTTTTGAACTTCTTGCCATCTAGAAAGTCTATTAGTTGATACATTAGTTAGTTGAGGTTCAGGTATGGCATTAATAGGTCGACCAATTAAGAAATGGCCGGGTGTTAAAATCGCGAAATCATTTGGATCTGACGATAATGGAACGAGTGGTCGACCATTAAGGATACCTTCAACTTGATTGACAACTGTTAAGAATTCTTCAAAAGTTAATTTGGAATTTCCTACTACCCTTTTTAGATGATATTTAAACGACTTAACTCCTGCTTCCCAGAGTCCGCCAAAATTAGGAGATTTAAGAGGTAAAAATTTCTAAGAAATTGCCTGCAAAACTAAATAATCAGCTAAATTTTCAGGAGGGTTACAAGCGAGGTGATACATTTTTTTCAGGTCTGAATTAGCGCCTACGAAACTAGTAGCATTTTCTGAAAACATTGTAGAAGAAATGCCTCGACGAGCAAAAATCGTTTTAAAGTAGCAATTAAAGCCTCAGCTGTTAGATCAGTGAGAATTTCTAAGTGTATTGCGCGAGTGGCAAAACAAACAAATACTGCTACATAAATTTTGTTTAAAGTTCCTTTATGTTGATTTTTATATTTATGTAAAATGGACCACAAAGATCTCTACCGGTGTTAGAAAAAGGGGGATTTACTGTGACTCTTTCCTTAGGCAAAGATGCCATTAACTGCTCTTCTGTTTTAGGTTTTACCTTGAAGCATGTGATGCATTGATGCACAATTCTCCTAGCATTATTTCTTTCATTTAGTGGCTAATACTCTTGCCTTACAATATTAAGTAAAGTTTGAGTCCCAACGTGCAAATGTTTTGTGTGAAAATGGTTCATTATAATATTAGTTAGTTTATGATCTCGAGGAAGTAAAATAGGATGATTCTGGTCGAATGACAAATCAGAATGGACAAGTCGACCGCCAACACGAACGAGATCATAATTCGTCAAGAAATATATTTAAATTACTCAAATTACTTCTCTTAACATTTTCTTTTTTCTTTAAGGCATTAATTTCTCTGTGGAATACATTTACCTGTACTGCTCTAATTAAAGATCTTTTGGCATGTTCAATTTCTTCAACAGTTATAGAAGCAGATTTCTTTTCCTTTTTTCTGCAGTTATATGTAATCCTAAAAATAAAACTAAGAATTCGTATTAGTTTATGATAATTATTACTTAGAGAGAAAAATTGGTTGATAAAGTCACTTGTAGTAGAAAGAGCTAAGTTGATGTTAGATGAATTTTTAAGCTCAGTTAAATGTAGTTCCTTTTCAGGAGTCCATTTGTTTCGCAGTGGAACCATCCGAGATATTTTCACCGGCAGCAGGTGGCCCTGACCACCAAAGGTCAAGGTATTTGAGATGAGAGAGAGCAACACTACGAGATATTAGATCAGCAGGATTTTTACTTGACGAGATATGTTTCCACTGATAATTTGATGTAAGAGGCTGAATTTTAGACACTCGATTTTCTACAAAATTTTTGAGCTGATGAGGGGATGAATTTATCCAGGCGAGAGAGATAGTTGAGTCCGAAAATAACAAGACTTTGTGAATGTCTAATTTTAGGGAAAGAATGACTTTGTTGACAAGTTGTGAGAGTAATAAGCAAGAACATAGCTCCAATCGCGGAATAGAAATTTTCTTTAAAGGCGAAACCCATGATTTGTTGGCAAGCAATTTAGTTGTTGGAGAAGAGTTTTCATTATAACTTCGAAGATAAACAACTGCTCCATATGCAACAATGGAAGCATCACAAAAGCCTAGTAAAACAACGAATTGAGGACCAACACTCAAGATGTGACGTGACGGCGTGAACAAAACGATTCCATTCTTTTCTCAGTTGCTCAGTAAGTTCATCATCCCAGTTAATTTTTTCTAGCCAAAGCTTCTGGAGAAATATCTTGGCCTTAGTCATAATAGGTCCAAAAAATCCGAATGGGTCATAAAGTTTGGCAATAGTTGAGGAAACTTCTGGTTTGGTATAAACATTTTGCAGTTTTACTGAAACTTTAAAAACAAATGTATCTTCTTTCGAATTCCAAACCATACCTAGTGTTTTAGTAGAAGATTTGTTTGGACAAATAAATAAAGAAACAGTTTGGACAAATAAATGCTCTTCGGAGTTTCGGTCTTCTATTTCTAAAAACTCATCACAGTTAAAATTCCATTTATGTAGAGTCATGCCACATGAATGAAACATTTTAATTAACTGATCATTAAGAGCTTTACAAGTTTCGATATCTTGATTGCCGCTTATAATATCATCTATATATATGTTAGAAAATGCAACTCCGGCAGCTAAGGGGAACTTAGTAGATTCGTCTAAAGCTAATTGTTTTATAAATCTAGCAGCTAGAAATGGTGCACATTTGGTGTCATTAGTCACTGTATTCAATTTATACTCTGCAGAAGACTCATGTACTGTGGTTTTCCACAAAATTCTTAGCAGATCTCTCTGGGCTGGCGCTATCAAAATTTGCCTAAACATTTGTTTAATATCAGCTATTAAAACTATATTATTTTTCCGGAATCTTAGCATAATGTCAAAAACGTCTTCATGTACTTTTCCAGTAAGAAGAATATTATTCAAGCTTCGACCAGAAGTGGTTGGCGCAGATCCGTTAAAAACCACCCGAAGTTTGGTAGAAGTTTTCTCAACTCTAAAGGGCCGTTCACACTTAATACACAACGACGCTATCGCAGCTAAGCAACGCATGGAACGCCGCTCTAACTAACCTAGCTCGTTCACACTTACTGGGAACGTTTACTAGCGACAGCCAATAGGGAAATTGAAGATCGTGCGCGCTTTCATTCGTAGGAGACAGTCTTCCGTGAATCTTTGATCGATACACCAAAAACTAAGCGATTTTTTTTAAATGGTTCGACCGAAACGTACGCTGAGCAGAAAACAACGAAAATGTATTTTGTTGCTGAGTTTTCTTCTTGGTCATTTAGTACACAAGTTTCAAATCATCAAAAATGAGTTAGAAAAATAGAAACATGTTTCATTATAATGTTTTATTGTTGTCATTTAATTATCATTATCAGTATTTTCATTCCAAATGATAAGGGAGTTTATAAAGTTGATGCGATTCATTTTATTATTTGAGGTAATAAACATTACCTTTTTTTATGATGAAACTAATTTAGAAGAAAGAAAAATATTAGATTAACGCTTTTGTCTATGCTTTGCTTTCGCTACTTTTAATTCCATTGCTAATTTTATAATATAATTAGATATTTATATGAGATCATTGATATCAGTAATTTAATTCTCCATATTCAAAATTTAAACACAAAAACAGTATTAAATGGAAAAGAAAATTACTTACTATTTCGATGAAGACGATCTGAAATCATCATCCAAGAGTATTCTACGTGTATTTTTGTAGTCCTTAAATCGACTATCCCATATAACGGGATGTCGCTGGATTTAGGCAATTAGACTATAATTTTCGCTCATATCTTACGAAGCAACAAAATACAAAAAATAAAGAAGCACCTTATCCGTTATACAGCGATAAATTAAAATTAAAAGAACCCTCCTCAGAAGATTTTTGCCGATATTCAAAGATCCTAAAATTTTTAATTTACTTCAAAATATATCTACATTAACAGAGGAAATTAAAGTAACGCAGAATACCCATAACGGCCTGGCCAAAAACTGCGCTTAGTGAGAATCCAGCGAGGATTGAACTTCCGATCAGCAGATCTACAGCTTGACCGCTTTACCCGCTCAGCTGACGATTCCAACGGTCTTATTGCGAATTGTACTATAAGTTATGGTGCTCTGAATGCAAGAATTAATTTTTGATGGGTATTCTGAGTTTCTTTAATTTCCTGTGCTAATGTAGATATATTTTGAAGTAAATTAGAAGTTTTAGGATCTTTGAATATCAGGAAAATATCAGCAAAATCTTCTGAGGAGGATAATCTAAATTTTAATTTATCGCTGTATAGTGGATAAGACACATCTTTATTTTTTGTATCTGGTTGCTTCGTAAGATATGGATTGGATTTTAAGATTTTTAAAATGAATTTCTGTATTGGAATAATAACTGTGGAGTAAAGGCCGTTTACTCGTCCTCACTTTAAATCAAATCAATCAATCAATCGCTCATATCGTCAGCCATGTTGTTTGCTCGCTTCTGTTGATGATGATGATTTGAAATACTCTCCTGATTGGTCGGTTCCATGCGTCGGCTAGCTCCGTTTTGCGCGAAGTTAAGATTTTTCAACTGGGTCAATAGTGACAAAAAACTGGTTTTTTCTAGCTGATCCGCTGTGTTTCTTGTGTCCATTGTCTTCCCTAGCTCCGATATGTCCCAGTGTGAACGCCGCTTAAAAGACGTCATGATGCTTCAAATAGTAAATTATGGGGGCCGGGTAATCCTCGATTACTTTCTTCATATGACCTAATGATTCATATTCTTGAAGAAACTCACAATAAAGCTTACGCATATCAGGACTTTTATTCAATCTTCTAACTGTTTGTTGCAGGCTTTTGTGAATTACCTAAGAGTATTTTATTCCTTTTCCTTGATAGGCATCTGAACGGCGAATGTACCCGTACAATCCCGTTTGTACGTTTTTTGAAAATGGTTTTCACAGAGTTGTTCTTCTGAACTTAAGGGTCGATTACCGGAAATTTCTTCTCTTTTCCAAAACTTTCGTAAAGTGTTAATGGTTTCCGAATTAGTTAAAAATGGTTTCCGAATTAGTTAAAAATGGTTTCCGAATTAGTTAAAAATGGTTTCCGAATTAGTTGTTAATAACATTGTTTACCGGTACCTGAAACAATTGGTCTACTAGCAATCAATCCAAACAAAGAATTTATAAATATTAAATTTTCAGGTATACATTTTCTACCACGCTTTAATTATTTGATAGAAAAGCTCAAACCCTAAAATCATATCTATATTTCCAAGGATATCAAAATTTGGGTCCGCTGATGTACGAGTAGAACGATTTGGATACTTAATTTTTCATGTTCAGGATGAGGACCTGATGAAGGAACTAAGTCTGAAATTTTAGGTACGACGACAAAGTCTATTACAGAAGTGAAAGAAGAGTCATTATTACCAATTAACATTGCGTTGCCATATTAAGCAATACAAATATAACCACTTTTAATGGCGCAAATGATTAGCTATTTAACATAGTGGCGTTAACAGCACGCATGATTATCAATAAAGCTCACATTGCAGGAATGTCCAAAATCCATGTTGGGATATCGAACTGAAAATCAATATAATATAGGGTACAGCCTCTACTCACAGCCAGACAGGTCGCGCAGCATGACATCGTACTGGACAAGAAGCAGCTAAGGAGTCTCGTTGGAAGTCGATACCACGGCTACAGTAAGGCAATTTGCTTCTCCGGGGTCGTTCTTGGAGAGCATGACGACATGGAATTGCCCTTTCAAGAGCGTCCTAGACATGTTGTATAGGGTTAAAGTCAAAAGATCTGGCTGGCCAATACATGCGGTGAGTATTCTCAGGTAATCGACGATTAGCTGAATCCTATATGGACGATAGTTGTAATTCAGGACCAGCTGCGCTCCTGAAAAGTCGATCCCCTTCACAATCGCAGTTCCACAGACACGCACGTGTACGCTCACGCTTTCGACTCTAATATTTGCATAATTCTTCAACCGCATTAACCTTAATTAGAACCTTTGGTTTAATACTTTTCGTAAAAATAGACATCATTTGCAAATTCTCTTAATTTGCACACGGGTTTATTTATCACTAAGTAAACGTTCATCATAACAAATTGATTTTATTCTGGGTGTAGACAATAGCGTACACAAAGTGTTAGAAATTTTGCAGTTAATCTATTACAAGGTGCTAAAAATCTGTTCCATTTATGGTAGGTATTGTATAAGATATTTTTTGTCAAATATTATTAAGAAGTGCAGATAAAATAACTTTTTAAAGAAATGTTTTACACTGAGTTGAGTAGACTTTTGCAGAATGAAAGATGCATTAAAGCCGTCAGTTTATCACCGACATCGCAAACTGAAATGAATAAGCATTTAAAACGAAACAACTTTTTCTTACATACGTTTAATAATAATAATAATGTCGGTTAATTATTTTCTCTCTCTTACTGTGTTTTTTTAGTTTTGGATATTTTGCCTTAAAAGTAATGTCTCAAGTACGCACACATATGCACACACACGCTCATATCCATCCACCCACAGACACCAAAAAAAAGTTATTGTTTTCGAAAAATCTCGACGTTATTGAGAAATGCTAATAATTCTAAAAATTACACTAATAAAAAAATGAATGCGTTTTATAATTTGGATGATAAAGGCAGATGAAGAATAATTAGGCTCTAAATTGCCGTATGAAAGTAAAGTGAGAAAAAAGAGTTTTTACTCTAGCTAAAGTATTCAAAGAAATGACTATGTGATTTCAACAGCTACATATTTTTGTTATATCTTTTTTTTTCCTCTCCAAACTTTTGAATGCAAATTACGAATATCACTTAAGTTATGATCACAGCTGACATTACTAAGAAGGAATTCCTCATTAAGGAAGAAGTATTTCAGAATATTATTTTTTGCTACTAGGAAAATCGAAACACAATAGAAGAAGGGCGGTCCTTTTTACTTTCTTGTACGAAGTAAAGGAAGTACTGTAATCACGAAAAATTCCGGCTATCATATTTCAACGCAAATATCCATTTTGACCGCTATGGAATGCAATTTAACGCTGTTTTTGCGTGACATCTGTACTTAAGGACAGAATAAAGGACTCTTTTTCTCCAAATGAATTATAGAACTGATTTAAAATGAATTAAGAAGAGATTTTTTCGTGACGTATGTACGTATCTCGCATAACTCAAACACGAGTAGCCTCAGAATGTTGAAATTTTGTATATAGGACTGCTATAACATGCAGTTGTGCACCTCCTATTTTGGTTGCAATCGGCCGCACCAAAAGTATATAAATATATATATATATACACCCACTCTGTTCCTCGGCTCAGTAAGGTCATTATTTTTATTTTTATATGTTAGCAAACTGTGCATTTTTTGCTTTAAAAATGACTGAATTATGTTATTCTTATCTTCCGGTCAAGGTTTTATGCCTTTAGTTAATCTGCATGCAATAGAATTATCAACAGTTTAAAAGTTGTTTAAGCGCATCTAAGCCTAATTATTTTTACCATAGCAGCCATATTTGTTTACATTTGAAACCTAGCAGAATAGTGAATTAAGTCTTTCTGCACCTGCAGTGTCTTTTTGTCGTCTGGGACCAGAAGGAAACTTTTAGTTTTGTGCACCGAAAAATCTGCCTTCTTGCCTGCTGGCCAAATTGCTTGTTTTTGCGTAGAAACTATTTTAATGAAAATATTTTGAGTTTTTATGTATTTTTGCCTTGCCACGAAATGAGAACGGACTTAATTGAATGAGAAATATATCTCTAATGAAATTCGAGGAAATAAGTTTAAATGAAATGCAAGAAAAATTGCATATAATTTAATATTTCGTATAAGGAAGCCATGTGGTGTACATATCAGATTTTTTTAATATTGCTGTTTATCTAAAATACGATCTCCAGGACAAAGTCCCAAATATTATAACAGTAGTACGAACTTTTCTCTCAGTTGCTGTAAATGTTGCTAGTTGCGTTTTCTGAATAAAAGTCATTTAAAAATTATACATGTCTACTTCGTATTTAGGACATCTTTCTCTACTGTCTACACAACAAGAGCAATCAAATAGACGTCTACTATGTAACGAATGGTTTTACGAACTAAAAAGTAAGCAAAATCTAACATATAAAATTCGCGTGTCACAATGTTTGTAACAATACACCTCCGAAACGGCTTGACCGATTTTTATGAAATTTTATATGTATATTCGGTAGGTCTGAGAATCGGTCGTAATTTATTTTTCATACCCCTAAGTGATAAGGGTGGTCCACCCCCCAAATTATTATTTTTTTACCTTTTGGACAATTTTTTTTTATGATGTGGCATTAAAAAATACATACAACCCTAAATTTTCACCCTTCTACCACCAACCCCTATTTTTTAATAGCGATATTAGTAATTTAATAATTTTTAATCCTGGTCGATAACTGATCAATCCCCGCCAGACGTCTACCGGTGTCACTTCTCACCCAGTAAACAGCCCAGAGTAAGGATGAGACTGAAGCCGGTCTCCTGTCTCTCTCACACAATAAGCCTTCTCTCACTGCCTACGCAGTTTTCGGCCATTATTATTGTTTGTGCATCGATCGTAGTAGTGAATTACAATTATCATTTTAACACTAGCTCAGTGTAACTCTCATTTTAATTATATTCTCAAGTAAATTTATTATTAATTTGTAGGGCTATAATTATTTACTCCTATTTTATTAATAATTAATAAAAGTATTAATTTTGAGTGTAGTTCTCACGTTTAGTTAATTAAGTGATTTCATATAACCTCAAAGTATTCAACACGCGTCACGAGCTCCCGCAAACAATGGCTATTATGTTACACGTATAAATTGTTCTTATACATTTATTAGTTTTTATTTACTATTTATTAATTTGTTTATTATTAAACGACGCTATAATAATAATATTATAGTCAGTGCGTGCAAAATTTTGTGAGAATCATTTTAAAAGAGAAATGTTGTGAAAGCTAGGTAAAATAATAAAAGCAAATATACACGATATACACTAAATAACACTAAATATAATATATATCAAAGAATAAATACGTTATTACTATACTGTTTTTCATCATTAAGTAATTCAACTTATTCTATTTATGTGTGTTTTGTACAGTGAACAATGCCAACAAGACGCAAAGGGGCTAATTTGGGCCGTCAATCAAGTAGAACTGAAGATATGCGAGAAAGAAGAGCTTAAAGAACAGAAGAGCAAATCCAGCAAGATAATACTGATGTGCGTGTGAGCATTCCGCAGTTGCGTTAAGCAGAATCAGAAGATGCACTAGCTGAACGAAATGAACAACCAAGGTTAGAACAAAGACAAGCATGCCGTTTCATAGTTAACAGATGCAGAGCAAATGACCAACAACGCCAACAGGTACATCGATCATTTACATCTGATTCATTCCTGCGTCTAGCATTCGAGTATGAGCTCGATATTCAATATTATGCTCATTTAAAAGTGGTAATTGGTACTATGGACAACGAATGCCCGCATTGTAATGCTCTTAAATTAAAAAATGAGCTAGCCGGGATGTGTTGCGTATCAGGAAAGGTGCAACTACCTAAAATTGATACCCCACCTGAACCATCGAACGGTTTACTTATCGGCACGGAACCAGATTCTAACCTGTTCCTCAAGTCAATTCAAACATTCAATTCATGTTTCTAAATAACATCGTTTGGAGTAACAGAAATAGTTAAAAATAATGCTTCAAACGGTCAACAATTCAATTCAAAGGCCAAATTTATCACAAAGTGTGCTCATTGCTGCCAATGTCAAACGAACCACATAAATTTTTATAAATCTACTTTATGGGCGGTGAGGATTCCAGAAGCGCACTTGCTAGTCGCGTGGATGCACGTTGTGACTACAATAACCTCAATTCACTTTTTGCCAGACGCATCGTCGGCGAGCTAGACGCTCTATTGAATGAGTAAAATGAATTGTTGAAAATATTCAAATCACACAAACCCTTAACAGGTACTTCATTCATTATGAACATGATCATTACTCATTTAACAAAAAACTTAATTTATTAAACTTAATTAATTTGAATTAATATTTATGAATATATTATTACAGGAGCCGAAACAAACAAGAACGTTAGCTCGAAGGATTATTATGCGTATCGTTTGATGATTAGACGCGGTCAGGACAATGTCATTCTACGATGTCGTGAGCTTTGTCAACAAATCATGGTCGACATGTACATGAAGATAGAGAGCGAACGACTACGATACCTGCGATATAATCAAAAAAAGCTGAGTGCGGAAGAATACATTCACTTGCTAGACGCTATTGTCAACCACGCCGACTCCGCCGAAACTGGTAACTGTGTCATTCTACCATCATCGTACATAGGCAGTCCACGTCATATGCAAGAATATATACAGGATGCTCTGACTTTCGTGCTCGAATATGGACGATCGTGTTTATTTACCACGTTCACATATAATCCAAAATGGCCGAAGATTCCATCTTTGCTATTGCCTGGCCAAAATGCAATACATCGTCATGGCATTACAGCACGTGTGTTCAGACAAAAATTGAAGTCTTTAATAAGTTTCATTACAAAATTACATGTATTCGGTCCCACACGTTGCTGGATGCATTCAGTTGAATGGCAAAAGCGAGAATTACCTCATGCACGCATTTTGGTTTGGTTAATCGACAAAATCCGATCTTCAATTTTGGTGTAGTTATTGAACGCGATAATGTCGTCTACGTATCTGTACACGTGGTTGTAAAAAGTCAGTTGAACATCGGAAGCGATTGTTGGAATTTATATTCTAATAAGAAAAGAAAAATATTACAGATGGCTGAGGAAACGCATGCGCCCATAGGCAGTCCCCTGACTTGCTTAAAAATCGTATTTTCAAATTTTAAGTAGTTGTTAAACAACAGAATTTTTAAGTATTTATTCCATTCTTCTTGAGATACAATGTTCAGAATCTCCTTAAACATTTTAGGTAGAGGTTGCAGATTATTGTATACATCTTCAAGTGGTAAAGTGGTGTAAAGGTTTTCGAAATCATAGCAATTAATATTTTTTTATATGAAGAGATTTAATTGTGTGAATGATCGGTTCTTGGTTGTGGATATTCGAGTTGTAATTATGCTCTTGAAACTGAAAATTGGTGAGAATGTGTTGAATTTGTTTGAGTTTTCGAGCAAACTGAAGGTCAATTGCTTTCAGGTAATTTTTAGTTCTGTTGGCTATAATCTGAATTTGATAGGAGTTTTATGAAATTTTGGAAGTGCGTAGAGATTTGCAAATCTATTATAGTGGGTTTTACTAGTAATTTTAATTTGTCGATGTAGTGCTTTAAATCTTTTATGGAGAACTTAGTGTTTGAATGAATGATTTGGTAAGTAGTGGTACTATGCAGTTCTTGTTCGAGAAGATTGTAGTAAAATGTTTTTCAAATAATTCTGAAGTTGTTGTTAGCCTTGCCAACTTTGGTAATGATTGATTTGTTACGTAGTTGTTTGATTGATTGTTCAATTTTTTCTTTGTCGTGTAAGAATAGGAAATTCGGGAAGTTGTAAACTCTCCAAATAAATTCCTGTAGACGAGCATCTTTCCATTCAAGAAAAGTGGTGGTGGGCAAATTTGTTTGATGACTTGCTTTGACGATAAAAGCATTCAAGTCGTTATCGAACTGTTTAATGTACGATATTTTGCTTACTTGGAAGGTGGGACGAAACTTGGTGCCTAGCTTTATCAGTTGCCTTAAATTTATGTCTTCTACTATGTCCAAATCTCCTGTAAAAATGTATTTGTGGTGGGGATTAACATACGTTTTGTACTCTGGTTTTTGGTAGTGTCAGGAGTCTGAATTTTCGATGCCATGGAGCTTGGTGAGCATAGTGCTGAGCGTTTTATTAAATTCAAAACTTGGAATGACTTTGAAGTGATTGTCTGGGAGCAAAACTTGGTGTCTATTGATAATTTGATTAATCCTAATTCCATCGTAGTATGGGTGCTTAAATTGAACTGTGCAAAAAATTTTCTTTTGGAGAAATTTGCTTGTTTTTAGTTTATAAAGGCAAAAATCTAAGATCAAATCTTTTATAATTTGGTATCCTTTGTATTCCTTCTTGTAAAAGTTAAGTATTAAGGGTTTTGTGTTTGTAAGTGTGTAATAATGTAATTATCTCAAACGTCTCAGAGGAACGAAACCTGCATTCGAAACTCAACGATCAACTAGGTATACGGCTTCAAATCACTTTTCCCTTCATAAGTTTTGTTTGAAGCGTTGAACTCGGGAGATCATTATTTACTTTTAAAATATTTTACTCGGGAGATCACTGTTTACTATCAAAATGTTTTGCATTTGTTTCATTCATGACTTACATTAGTCAAATGTTTACTAGTACTACCTTACGGCGAGACTTTTTTCGAGATTCTAAATGATTAGGACCTTCACTAGTAATTTACCTAAACGAGCCACCTTAACTACCTCATCTCCTTTAAGAAATATATATATATTAAATAACTTGCATTGTATAGATATTGGATGAATTGCCGATTTATCGTTTGCCGTAGTCAGTTTCGTTTCCATGAATGTTTATAATATTTGGCAACAAATCGCACTCTATTAAGTCTGAACTGGGCCAAGATCGTCTACCTTTAAATATTGTTTTAATTATGTTTTCAAGTCATTTATCTGAAAAATGTTTTAATTACAAGTTTCATGGCCACCTTCTTCTTTGAAGTTCTCAGTACTCATTATCATCATCAACATAGTTCCTTTCAGGGAAAGAAAAGGAAAAAAAAAAAAAAAACACAGTTGGGAATCAAATTCGGGGAGCAGGGTAAATGGCTGAACTGGCAAGCCTATACTTGGCTGAAAACTGTATCATAGTTAGATCTAAAGACATAGCTGCCTTGTTATTCAAAAGGAATCAGTTCCATATTCTCGCGAGTATGGCCTCACATGACGAATCCTTTCAACAGGCCATTAGAAATTTGCGTATGGATGGCTATGAGGATTGACGGACATCTGCTCCTTAAGTAGTCTCACTCTCTTTCCTTGCAAAATCGAATATCATTCAAACGCATGACCACAGGGAAAACTATTAGTTCAAATTAGAAGGTCGATTAGATTTCTTCTAATCTTGAAAGATTCTATCTGCGCAACATGATCATCTGTTTTACAATTATGATGTAAATAGATTTATATTTATTTTCGAGACTTGGTAATTATTATAAGTTTTAATTCTCTTAATGTTAATCTCTGAATATTTTAATTCTTTTAATGTTAATCTCTAAATTCTTGTTCTCTTTTAATTCTCCTAATGTTCTCTTTAATTATTTTAATATTAAATTTCAATAAGATGAATATGGTCTTTACTTGTTTATACATATTTATATATTTTTGGCGAAAATTAATTTCCCAATAGGGCTAGTTGTCGTTATTTTAGCATTATGTCTCAGGAACAATTTGTCTGGACTTACATAGTTTATTTAGGAATGAATTATTACATAACTTTAAGGGATTGCTGCATTCCGGTTTTCATAAATAAATAAAAATGAGAAAACTGTGAGTTAATTTGTACATTTAAGAAGTCACATAACATTTATTTTCCTTTATTATTCAGTTGAAAATTGCTTATTTCATTGTAAATAATCTCAAATTTTATCATAAAGAATATTTTCAGCTTTATATGTACTTTTTACTCCTACCAAAATATTTTATTTGATAAACATTAACTGAGAAAAGATGCTTTACCTACATACATCAGACAGCAAAAATTTGGGGTTAAAAAAGAATAACAAATGTCTAAATGCATTTTATGACGGTAGTCAAATGTGAAGAAGGGTAGCTTTGCAATTTAGTGAATGAATTTTCATTTTTGGCTTTTTATGTTACACTACAGTCTGAAGTTGGCGGCAGCTTGAAAGAGCAGACGATCTCTTGCGTCACTGGCGGCAAATGCCTGACAGCAATCTCATGTTTCAAACTGCAACTGTGACCTCCAAATAAAACGAAACAAAACAAAACATTCTGTTCCTATTTTTTCGCATTGCTTCTTTATCGTTTCTACTTTAATTTTGTTTTTCTCTCTGATCATAATCGTAAAGTCAGTAGAATTACATAAATAAATAAGCGAAGGAGGCTTATGAAAGAAGGCTTTACGAAGACACTTCCTTTTCGACACATTTCCCCCCTTTTTTTCTTTAATTGTATTCGTTTTCCAGATTATAGGAAGTGAAGTAAAACAGTATTCTCTATATTTTCTTTATCAATTTGGTGTGAATTTTATGACATTTCAGGTGGAAAGAGATGGCTTTCAATTACTTCGTAAAATCACATCCTGACTAAATAATTGCCACAGCTCGAAATATCAGACCTTTTATTTATCTTCTTGCAATCGATTCTTATTGATGTCATAGGGCAAATGATAAGATCTTTAATTTATCTTTCACATTTAATCAATCTGTTATTGATTAACAGAGTGATTTACAAATAATAAACACAATAATTTTTTTAATAATGTATCTAGTTGATATAAATTAAAATAAATTTAATTTATAGTACAGTTGTGATAACTTTTTTGAACTTTTGTAACTTTATTGTAGTTAATAAAAATTATTTCTAAAGTTATAGCTCATGCAACTGGTGCAGAATCACTTGCTTTTTAAATTTTTATGATGTTTCACAGATGTTTAATTTTAAATATTTAAAAAAAATTTTTAATGATAAACTGTTCTTTGGTGTATTAGATTGTAATCTAAAGGTTCCAGATTGCAATTTTCGTGTGCTTCTTTTCGTTATTTTACACGGGAAGCTTAACGACAATAGATCAGCGAAATGTAATTTGTTATTTTTCAAACCAATTTTTGGCTATTAATTTAATTTTTTTTTCTCTTTTAAAGAAGACATACTAAGAATAATAATTTATTTTTAAGTTCAGTGTAAAGAAGTAACCCTATTTATCTGCAATTAGCCGTCACTAAATTAAGTATTGAATGAAAAACTTGCTAAAAATGTTAAATGATTTATTAAAACCTAATTAATAATTAACGATTACTAATTAGATTAGTCATTTAACTGTCAATGAAATAAACTTTCTTTTTTAATAATTCAAATTATTTGTCACAAATGTGATTAAATCACTTTATTGCAAATGTTATAGTGATTACATTAAGTTATATAAGTGTAAATATTTTAATTAATTTCTATAAGGTGGATCTAGCCTGCCTTTCCAACCAGCGCCTCCAAATTAACCTGCACCCACCAGCGACCGAGCTGTAAAGTCATTGAACACTAGTAGTTCGTTTGCCTTAGAAAGTCTTCCACGAAGGCATCTCCTCTATAGGCAGATAGCCCTTAAGGCTTTGCCGTAATCACATAAACCAACCAACCAACCAACCAAACTACACTCATGTCCATAAATTAAGGATAATGCAAAATCAGGCAAAGGAAGAGTTAGAAGCAAAACAAATTTGATTTATTTGTAAAGCTTATTTATTAGACAAAAGGTAAAAAGCAAAAAAAGATGCTACATGTTTGATATTATTAAAAAAAATAGCGATTTTTTCTCCCTGGAGCAAATTACAAAAAAAAAAAACCTATTTACAAAAAACCAATATTACATGGTTGGTATGATTGTTAATACATTGTTCGTCTCCCAGACGATGCAATACAGTCCGTACGCCTAGGCATGCTGAGTATCAAATTATCGTTCTGATCTTGGGGGATATTACACCACTCAAAAAGCAATGCTCTCTGAAGTTCCGGTAGACATGAAAGAGGAGATTGACTGGCTGCAACTCGTCGGCCAAGCATGTCCCACACGTGCTGTACTGGATTCAAGTCCGGTGAGAATGCTGGCCAGTCCATACGGGTGATATCCTCCGATTGAAGGCATTCGCTTACGATGTTTGCACGGTGAGGACGGGCGTTGTCATCCATAAACAGAAATTGTGCACCCATGGCGCCCCAAAACAAACGTACATGTTGTTCCAGAATGACGTCCCGATAGATTTGGCTTGTCATGGTTCCAATTTGAACATGCAGGTCAGTTCTGGAACCCAGAATAATTCCACCTCAAACGAACACTCCTGCACCACCGTAACGGTGTCGTTCAATGATGTTTTCTTGGTGGTAACGGGTACCTGGAGCTCTCCATATGAAAGTCCGGCGAGAATCAGACTGCAAGCTAAACCTGGACTCGTCGGAAAACGTCACACAAGCTGACTGTTGCGGTGTCCACAACGCATGCTCTCTACTCCAGGCTAACCGCAGGCGACAGTGAGTTGCAGTAAGTGGAACGCATCTGACAGGTCTACGAGCATATAGACCAATCTGCCCTAAGCGTGTGTACACGGTCTGCCTTGAAATTGTCGTACCAGTGGCTGAAGAGAGCTGACGAGACAGGTCTGAGGCTGTGCTCCGCCTGTTTCTTTTGGCAGTAACTGCCAAATACCGGTCCTCATTCGGCGTTGTAACTCTGGGGCGACCTGTGCTGTAACGTCTACTCACATTACCATCATCTTGGAATTGTTGCCAAAGCCTGGAGATGACACTCTGGGCAATTCCAAGTTCGTCTGATACTTCCAGTTGGGTACGCCCACATTCCAGACGGCCGATAATTCTACCACGTAACAAATCATCCAAATGCATCCTTTGTGTCATAACTATTCGGTTATTGCACTGAAATGCTTATAAAGCGCCTGCGAACAATTTTACTTCTTTGCCTGTATTCCTTATATATCGCTCTCTTACACTCTCGTCATTGTGACGTACCATCGGTGTCATCTGGTTACTTCCTGAAATTTGCATATGGTTCTTGAAGGTGTGTGTAGTGATTTTACAGGTGATATATTTATTTTAGAGTTCGATTTCCGCGTGACTCCGAATTATCCTTAATTTATGGACATGAGTGTAACTTACCTTCAATACCGGCGCCACGGTTGAAGATTGGAGGACTGCATTGCTTCTTGCTTTCTGTCTTTCGGCTTTCTATCTTTCCACTGTTGCTTTCTGTTCTTTCATGTTCTTGCTTTCTGTGTTTCGGCCATCTCGACATTTTCGCCTTGCATTGTTTTCTCCACGACGTTTTCGTCCGCGATGTTTTTGGCTGTAACCCGGGGGACGGAGGTGAATTGCCAGCTAAACATTGTTTTCAATCGATTTGAAATAGCATCTAACCGTTTTTCTCGGAAACACTAATAAGAAATAGAAGCCTCCATCATTCCGGAAGCTCGAATTCATTCACGCAGTGGTGTGTTTAGATGTGTGTGGAGGAGTATATCTTGGACGGTGTCTGTTATATATGTAACTGTAAGTGTATCTATTATGATTAATCATTAGAGTAGAATGTAGAATAAACGATGTTTGTGTACATCTCGTAATCATCATTGAGCACATATTAAACATATAAAAATGATACGTGGCGCAGTCAGCGATAGATTAAAAAATAAAATCTTTTTTAAAGAACCACGCAGCGTCACTTGTGAGGTAAAGATATTCTAAACAAAAACACGATGTTGTTTACAGTGAAATCGAAACTTCCGTACCTGGTAAAGTTCGTTGTTTATTTTTATTTGATGTGGCTAAAAAACATATATGTAAACTATTTAAAGTTTTTAATTAAATATGGATGGATTAAAGCCACCAAGTAATCTAAATTTCGAAGGTAATTTAAACGAAAATTGGAAGAAGTGGAAACAAAAATTCCAGATTTACATGTTAGCGTCTGGTGGTATTACTAAATCGCCTGAAATTATAGTAGCTATTTTATTGCATATTATTGGTGAAGAAGCACTTGAAAAGTTTAATACTTTTAATTTAAGTGAAGAAGGATGTTGACAAAGTAACTGAAGCTTTCGAAAATCATTGCATACCGAAAGCAAACGAAAGTGTCGATAGACATATATTTTTCCGTCGAACACAACATGTAGGTAAATCGTTTGATGAATTTTTAACAGATTTAAAGAAATTAAGTAGTAATTGTGGATTTGCAGAATTAAAAGATAATTTAATAAGAGATAGAATAGTAAGTGGAATTCTAAATAAAAATCTTAAAGATAGATTATTAAGGGAAGATCAGTTAACATTGGAGAAATGTATTGAAATGTGTAAAGCTTCTGAATTAGCAGAACTTCAGCTGAAAACTTTAACTGAAGAAAATATAATTGAAGTCATCAAACAGAATAAAATTCCACCTTTAGAGTGAAAAAGTCTGCCCCATAAAAAAAAATATCACTTAAAACAAAAGCAACAAAGTACTAAATCATCTTCAAATTATCAAGGAAATACCTACAACAAACCAAAAACATGTAGAAAATGTGGAACTTTTCACAGATTATACAATTGTCCTGCTTATAATAAAATTTGCATGTACTGTAAAAAGAAAAGTCACTTTTCTAAAGTGTGCACTTATAAAAATGTTAATGTTGTACAGAATAATTTAGAGCATGAGTTGCATAATAATGGTAATGAATATATTTTAGGGTCAGTAGAAGATAAAAATCTATTTTCTAAAAATAGAACAGAATTGTTTGAAAGACTAAAAGTGATCATATCTAAATATTTATTAGTTAAGTTGGATACTGGTGCTCAGTGCAATTAATGTGCTACCATTGCCTAAATTTAAACAATTAAATTTAAGAGATAAATGTTTAACTAAATCAAAAGTCACTTTAAATAATTACAATGGTACTACAATTGATGTAGTCGGAAAATGTAAATTATAATGTGAAACATCGAAAGGGGACAAGGATGAAGTAGAATTTCGAGTAGTAGCATGTGATAAAACTGTTCCAGCTATTTTAGGTTTACCTACATTGCAAAAATTAAACCTAGTACAAAGGATTTGTACAGTAAATCCTGATTCTAATGAAAAATTACCAGAATCTTTTAAAGTATATGAAGATTTATTTAAAGGAACTGGGAATTTAACTGGATATACCTATCACATTAAATTAAACCCAGAAGCTGTTGGTAAAATAGAGCCATGTAGGAAAATTCCACTTAGCTCATTAAATCCATTAAAAAGGACTTGGCAAGAATGGGAAAAGATGGTATTATAAAGAAAGTTAATCAACCTACAGAATTCGTGAATTCATTAGTTATAGTAAGAAAAAAGGATGGTAATTTAAGAGCGTGTTTAGATCCTCAGCACCTTAATCAAAATATACTGAGAGAACATTATCACATACCAACCTTTGAAGAAATTTCACCTCAAATGCCAAATGCAATGGTGTTTAGTATTTTAGATACAAACAAAGCATTTTGGCAAATTAAACTGTCAGATTCAAGTTGTGAATTTACTACATTTAATACTCCGTTTGGTAGATATTGTTTTTAAGGTTGGCATATGGACTGAGTTCATCACCAGAAGTTTTTCACAGAAGTTTTTCTGAAATTTTTAGCGATTTAGAAGGAGTTCAAATATATATATATATATATATAGAGAGAGAGAGAGAGAGAGAGATGACTTATTAGTTTGGGGGAATATTTAAAAAAGAACATGATTTAAGATTAAAGAAGTTGTTGGACAGAGCCAGAGAAAAAATGTTAAATTTAATTTAAATAAATGTAAATTTGGGCTGAATGAAGTAAAATATATGGGACATATATTTTCTAAAGAGGGTTTAAAGCCAGATGAAGGCAAAATTAAGTCTATTCTAGATATAAAATCACCAAAAAATGTCAAAGAATTAGAAACTTTTCTAGGAATGATTACATATGTTTCTAGATTTATACTTAATGTATCAAAACTGACATCATGTTTAAGATATTTGTTGAAAAAACAAGTTATCTGGGACTGGAATGCTGCACATGAAAAAGCATTTAGAAAACTAAAAGATGTCTTAATAAATAAACCAGTTTTACAGTATTATGATATAAAGATGCCACTAGTTTTATCTCTAGATGCATCTCAAGAAGGACTAGGAGCAGTCTGCAGAATAATTTACCAGTAGCATTACATCTAAGGCATTAACAGATACCCAGAAGAATTATGCTCAAATTGAAAAGGAAACTTTAGCTATTGTATTTGCGTGTGAGAAATTTCACCAGGATATATTTGGAAAATATATTTCATTGGAAAGTGATCATAAACCGTTAGAATCAATTTTCAAAAAGCCATTAAATAAATGCCCTGTAAGATTACAAAGAATGCGTATAAGATTACAGCCATATCAGTTTGAGATAAAATATAAACCAGGAAAAGAACTTTTTATAGCGGATGCATTATCAAGATCATTTACTGATAAAGGATCTGATTTCTTTGAAGGAGACATAGAAGTTCATGTTGGATTGTTTGTAGAATGTATACCAATGTCTAAAGACAAAATGGAAATTTTTCAACTGGAAACAGAAAAAGATGAAGAGCTACAAGTTTTAAGAAAATTAATTAAAACTGGATGGCCGAAAGAGAAATGTATGTTTCCAGAACTGGAAAAACCATATTTTAGTTTCAGATAAGAACTATCAGAAGCCAATGGATTAATATTTGAAAATTCCTGTGTTGTTGTACCAAGAAGTTTATGAAAAGATATGTTAAGTAGAATTCATTATGGTCATTTAAAAGTAGTAAAATGCAAGAACAAAACAAGAGAAATAGTATATTGGACTGGAATGTCGAAAGAAATTGGAGATTTGGTATTGAATTGTCCAATATGTTTAAGTTTACAAAACGCTAATACTAAAGAACCAATGATATCTAAAGAAATACCTAATGGTCTATGGGAAGTATTGGGAACAGATCTCTTTCACTTTCAAGGAAGGGATTATCTAATAGTTATAGATTATTTTAGCAAATATGTTGAACTGGACATTTGGAAGATTTGTCAAGTGTAGCAGTGATAAAGCAATTGAAATCAATTTTTGCAAGACATGGTATTCCGAAAATAGTATATTCGGATAATGGTCCACAATATAGTTGCAAAACATTTAAAGAACTTGCAAGAAGATGGAATTTTGAAATCACAACTTCAAGTCCAAATTACCCACAATCTAATGGAATGGCTGAAAGACATATTCAAGCTGTCAAGCGAATGTTAGAAAAAGCTGTAGTTGACAACAAGGATCCATATTTAGTATTACTGGAATATCGTAACTCTCCTATTTCAGATGAAATTAAGTCACCTTCAGAATTGATGTTTGGAAGAAAAGTAAATGGATTGATGCCTATAAAAGAGAATTTCATTCAAACTGAACTATATGAAGACCACATTTACTGAAGAGACAAACCTTACAAAAAAGCTACTATGATAGAAACGCCAGACTATTAAAACCACTGAAGATAGGAGATCAAGTGTACATAAAAGAGAAAAGGAAAAAACTAAATGAAAGGTGGAAAATTATAATCGAAGCGGAAAGACGACGTTCATACAAGATTATAAGAACAGATGGAAGAATTGTAGAAAGAAACCGGAGATACATTCTTAAAGGAACTAATCAGAAAGAGTTTACAACATTATCAGCTGTACGACAAAAATATTGTAGCAACTATGAAAATGTAGAAGTCATGAAGATGAACATGTGGATGAACCCTACATACCTGAAATACCTAGTAGTGTTACTTCAAATTTAGATGTACCTGTAAATTCTTCAGCATCCAACAGAAGAGTTAAGCCACCAAATACTGAGAGAGGTATTGTATCACCAAATTTTGCAAATGGACATAGCTACGTTACTCGATCTGGTGGGACTGTTAAAACACCTCATTATTTGAAAGAATATGTATAATATTTTATTTTTATTTCTGTTAAAAAAGGGAGATGTTATATATGTAACTGTAACTATATCTATTGTGATTAATCATTAGGGTAGAATGTAGAATAAACGATGTTTGTGTACATCTCGTAATCATTATTGAGCACATATTAAACATATAAAAATGATACAGTATCCTTTCCTTGATAGAGAAAAAATCCTCTCGGTGGTAGACTTAACAATTCGAATCCTTCGAAAAACAAAGTCATTCTTCCCCAAAATACCAGGTTACTGAATTGATACTTTCACGAAGTGAATCACCATGGAGGAGCTACATTAACATTATCAGCTCTACAACAAAAATATTGGATCATTAATGGGCAAAAAATTGTAAGAGAAATAATTTGGAAATATATAACTGTTAAAACCAAGATAACTGTTTCGAATATTAAGATTTTATAAAATATAAAGGAAATTCATTCGAATAATGTTTAAATTAACGTTAATATTTCAAAAAAACACTTCCAAAATAACCCGAAAATTAGTAATATATATCCATAAAATAGCATGCAAAAATTTTTTGCACTACATTTTTTTGACCTCTTTTTAGACCTAGCCCAACAGGAGTTTTAGACCCCTTTTCACAAGTGTTTTAAAAATCGAACAACTACCGTCAATCAGATAATGGCCGCCCTTCCAGCTTCTTGTGCATTGACGGATAGGGCATTCTCGAATACAGGACTGGATTTTGCAGGACCCTTCCTGATCAAAGTTAGAAAGGGAAGAGGTGGAACGACATATAAATGCTAGGTTAGTCTTTACATATGCTTCACCACAAAAAGTGCAATTGGATCTACACTGACAGTAATTCCTAAGCCTGATCTTACTAATAATAAACTAACTCTTGCTGAAAGATAGAAACTGACCCAGCAAAATTCCAGAGATTCTGGAAACGTTGATCTAAAGATTATCTCTCCCAGTTACAAGGACGTTCCAAATGGTTAAGGGACAAACCAAGTTCAACCCTCAGTGACTCAGTCTTAAAGGCGAGAATTTGCCTGCATTAAGGTGGCGCCTTAGAAGAATAATTTAACTATATCCGGATGCCGATGAAAACGTTCGTGTTGAAAAGCTAAAAACTTTATTGAGCGAAATGAAGCTCCCTATACATAAACTTTCAATATTAACCATTTAGTGACTTAAAAACTTAAAATTTAGTGATTTACCATTGACTTGAAAAACATTAATTGTGCATTCATTTTTTTTCTTTACTGTTATTAACCAGTATTATGTTTCATATTCAGATAATGGATTAACAATTGCGGATTTATGATAATTTAGTAGTTTCATTAGTTTTTATTATTTGCCCTGTTCACTGAAGTTTTGCAAGTGTATATTATGCGTGTAATTTCTTCTGCTAAATTTGTTGTTACTTGAATTTTATTTTCTTGTGTATGAGTTTGTTATTCCATATGGTTTTATTGGTGAACGCTTTCTCGAAAACTGGTTTAACCGCTTAATGACCGAATTTCTGTTAAAAATTATGCCGAAAATCCTTGATTTATTTATACCATTTTTATTATCTACAGATGTAGCTTTGTAAGGAGGAAGAAAACAAGATATTTATTATGGTTCACGACATTATCCGAGTTAACTCGGGCTTCAATGAAGTAGCTCTCAAAAAACACAATCTATCCAAACGTAATACAAAACTGTAGTCTAGGTAATACACTCACATCCAAAAGTTAAGCACGAATATGTAAAATGCAAAAAAATTAACAAATATTGCTTTGACTGAAACAAAATTCGGGAGGAAAGTACCATATATATTTATGCATAAAACAAAATCAATAACTTTATACAGAAATGAAAACAATATTAAATTTTTGTAAGTTATCAGATAATGGCATACTGGAGACTTAAACACAATAATGTATAAAATGAAAACAAACAGCATCAAATGAGAAAAGGGACATTAATAGGGTGTGTGATCCCCCCATCTGTACTTTACACCTTGTGACCATGCTTTCAATTAGGCGGTCAACCACCGCAGAATTAAGCAATCGCCATTCTTCTTGTGAGCAGTTTCCAGCTGAATAAGAGTGGCTGGAGGTGGTAAACGTGAAGATACAGCACGGCGGAGAGCATCCCAAAGATTTTCAATGGGATTAAGAGGTTGGGCGAATATGCTGACCACGCCGTACGCGCAATCCCTTCACTCTCCAGATAGTCATCGACGATGTCAGCTCTATGGGGACGTGCATTATCGCCTATTAAAATAAAAGTAGGGCCAACTGCTACAGCGTACGATCTCACAATGGGTCCTAGGACTTCATCTCGATACCGGACAGCCGTCAAAGAACCCCGTTTAAAGATGTTCAGGTCGGTGCGATATCCTAATGAAATCCCTGCCCACACCATAATGCTTCCGCTTCGGAATGCTTGATGTTCGGTGATGTTTTGGGATTGATTGCGTGTTCGTTGTTCATGCCATATACGCTTGTCATCTGGCTCCAGAGCAAATCTTGACTCATCAGTAAACATGACATTGCCCCAGTCAGACACATTCCAATTGGCATGTTCCTGGCACCACTGTAATCGTGCCCCTCTTGATTGGACGGATAGAGGAACACAAACTCGAGGTACCCGGGCGTACAGTCCACTGATATGTAATCTTCGGCGTACAGTAGCTGCAGATATTGCCTTACCAATAGACGCTGTAACCATAGATGTCACACGTGTGGAGGTCGCTCTGTGATTCCGCTTGGCTACAGTAGCAATATATCGATCTTCCCCGGGGGTTGTAACCCTTGGGTGACCGGCTGCAGGCCTTCGGACAACTGTCTGTGTGATCTGGAATTGTTTCCACAAACGTGAAATTACAGAATGATGAAAGCCGAAGAAAAGAGCAACATCTGTGATCGACTGTCCTGCTTCAAAGCGCCCCACAGCACGCCAGCGCTCAAAATCTTCCATTCGTCTTCTGGAAGTCATAGAAACACGTATGTCTTGAAAACAAATTCTACGAAAATTTTAAACACCTTCTATCAGAACTTACAATCAAATTCTGTAACCGTTCATAAAGCTGGCTTCTTATAAGACTGCCTTTTTTGCATATTTCTTGACATGAAAGCGCGATTGGTTGTTATTTAACATATTTGCACACTTCCATCTACCTCTGCAGCGAATTGCATCCTCTTCAATTCTGATTGGCTTCCAGAAATTAGCATTTTCCTCTCCGTGCTTAAATTTTGGAAGTGAGTGTAATAGGTAATACGAGCTAAAGTAAACATTCAGTAATACATTTTACGGTCTACAAATGTCATTGACTGTATGGTACAGTCTGAAAAATGGTGCAACACATAGCGACCCATCACAATCTGAACAATAATACCTGGTTTCTCTGCGAATTTTCTTGTCTCAAGCATCAGGTTTTCTACTGCATACTGGTTTTGTTTTTTTCTCAGTAGCTGGAATGTATTCTGGGAAATGACGACCTCTCAATCTGAGTGGTGTAGGGTGAATGGAAAATCGTCCTTTTCTCGAAGAGAAGCTTTTTCCATGGCATTTTTCCATTATTTGTTTGACCAAGTCTAATCTATGCACTATTGTTAACATTGCTCCTCCAGTTTTTCGATACAATACGAATGAATTTCACAGGGCTAAATCCAATAAATGGAAAAATATTTTCTTGTAGTATTTTTTCCTTCTCTTTCTCGGAAGGTTGTAGTCAGCTAAATGCTGATCTTCTCGATCACCTCCGGCCATAGTGTCATTATAATTTATAACAACCTTGGATTTTATTACATTTTCTCTTTCATTCTCTACCTCCAGACATGTGTTTGAATGGATGGTCAAAATCAAGGACGCATCCTTTTTGTCTTTCCACTTCTGGACACAGACCTTTGCCTCTTTGAAATGTTGAGAGCTCCCCCTTTTTCAACCTTTTTGCAGACAATTTCAATGTATCATATACGTCAGTTTTCTTTGTAATAAGTATGTCTGTAAGCTGCGCGGAATTATAAAAATTATTCATTGTTAGACAATAGCCCTGAGCCAACAACGTCTTGGACAGAGTCATTACAACTTGCCACGAAAGAGGCAAATCTGTATAGTCTTCGTTTGTTTTTCAGTGTAGATAATGAAATTCCAAACATAATCACTTTTAGATTTACACAATAAATACGTTTTGATCCCAAATCGAGCTCGTTTCAACTGTATTGAATCCAACCAAGTCTCGCCTTATACAAAACAAGGCTCTCGTCAGTTGACAGGTTTTTTTCAGGCATGACCATCTCTTGAACTTTTGTAACTAACTTGTTATATACCGGCCATATCTTACTCAGTTTTGCGTTGGGATGTGTTCTTTCATCGAAGTCATCATTATTCGAGAAATGGGTGTTCTCTTGTAAGGCTTAAAAACCTATTTCGGCTCATGCAACTTGATAAAAAAACATCACCAGTAGAGGATTTGTCGACCAATATTGACGTAGTACTGGCTTTTCCACAATACTTTGTAAAATAGTCAAACTTAAAAAAACCCTCATTACCATATTCCCTTCCTTTTTGTGATCCGGATATCTGTTTCCGTTATGATATGGTTAACTAAATCTTCGTCAATGTACTGCTCTAAGAAATCTAATGCCTTCCATTCAGGGGTAATCGCACAATTTACAGATGGTACAGCCATAAACGGAAACGATGGTGGCGCTGGAAAATTAGGCCGCAACTCATACCAGTTACGTATAGGATGTATATCGATTGAGCCATTTGACTTAATGAGCTACTACTCGAAAGCTTTTCGTAAGTCAAATCTGAATTACTTTTGTACAATGGGTTTTCAATTTCTGACTCATCTGACAGTCTATGACATCATCCATTATAATGCATTATTACTAGTTATATAAAGGAATAAAATAAAATTAAAAAAACCTCTAGCTTCTCGCAATGTTTTTATTCTAAGATGCAAGAGTGTGATAATCTGGTCATCTGCATGGACTAACAAAAAAAAAACTGAATTTGCAGTTTATTTATAATGCGGTCATGTCGCCGACTGCAGCTCAGAGTCATGGAGGAACCAATCACAAAAGCCGCTTGGACCCCTCCCACACCTAAGAAAACAAGCGCATGGCAGCGTGTAGATTGCCACGCGATATTACGGGCGAGGGCATTAAATATCCGTAAAATTTTCAGCTCCAAAGTTAACTCGTTCATAGAAAAATCGAAATGGCATCTATTCCCGAGATATCTCGGGCGCGGTTAAATCTAAAATTAAGCAGTCAAACAGGCCCGCGCCAAGCCTAATCGGCGCAAATGTCTAGCCAGCGCCTTTATGCAGTGACGATATTAAAGGGAAGTAGCGTATGGTTAACACTTAAAATGAAGCATTATTAACGTAATAGTATGAAAAATCCCAAAAATTACGTTTTATCTTTTAATTTGTCTAAATATACAATCATTTCGTGCTTTGTTAAAAACCCAAACTCAAACATATTTGTTGAAGAATTATACATATATTTAAGTTATAAAAAGCTGCCCAACCGATATAGCAGTTAGCGTTGCTGACTGCCGTGCCGAAGGGCTCGGTTTCGAATCCCGGAGAAGGCATGGATGTTTGTAAATATATAGTGTCCGTGCGGCATGGAGGCACTATAAATATGCGGCCAACCGAAAGTCCTTTCAAGAGGTTGGTGGTAGAGGAAATGGGGTGCAAGACGCTCGGATCCGTCCCCCCGCGTACTGTCCATCAAAATTGGGGGCGAAACTGAGCTAAGTCGTACTGTTACCTGTAAGGTGTTCAGGGCTGTTGCCAACGACAGGCGTATCTTGAGCTCCTCACCAAGAGTAATTTCGTGGGCTGGGCTGACTGTACGTCAGATAAGTGAGCATTAGTCAACAACGACAACATGTTATACAAAAGTAACACTGCAAGCGAAGCGAAATAATATACTGAACGCATTGGATACCAACTACATATTGCTGAACATTATTTATTACCCTAAAATCAAAAACAAATTAATTTACATATCTAATAAGTATGCATTGAATAAATTGCTGTTCGCAGCTTAGTTTACACAAGGTTCAAACTGTGTTTTTACGACAAGGTTCAAACTGTGATTACAACAGAACACAAAAGATGCTCTAGGACTGATACCTAGAATATACTCAAAATTCTTTTTTGAATACCGCTATGTTGTTGACAACGATATAGCTTAGAATTTCAACCGACGATGCTACATTTCCTCCAAAGGTTTGCAAAAACTGCAGTTCATGCATAATGCTATTTATATCGCTTTGATTTCTACCAGTTGATGCTTTTTGCACTTTTTGACATAAGTGACTGATCTTGTAAATATATGTGAACGAAAATACTGCGATGCCGATGCGTATGTAAGGGTAGAGGCGGGCGTCGCAGACACGTTCGACACATTGCTTAATCCTTATTCTGTGTCCACTGTTGCAATTGTAGTAATTTGTGCAACATTTATCTTTTTTCTGATTTTTGGGGGTGATTGTTTGTTGTTATTCTACATAAAAAAAGGTAAGTGCAGTTACATATTGTGTTAAATTTATGTCAGCTTTTTAATTCAAAAAAAGGACAATTTGAGCATAATTACTCGAATTTTATTTATTTATTTTTTTTATATAAACCATTTGTTTATTAAATTAAAATTATTATCTTTCGAGAAGAAAGGGTTGACATATTTAAGGAGTACCACTGAATTTAAAATATACCTATTTGAGATTTCAAGTGAAGTAAAAATATACATGGTGTTCTGAAATCAAAAATTGAGCATTTTCTGAGTTTTAGTTATACGCAAAATCGTAAGAAAATGTTTCGTTATTTCATTACGTCTTAAATAGGTACTTTAAATTTGATTTATTTACTTTAATAAACAAAAGAGTACCTCTACTGCCCTGAATTATTTGGTATTCATCTAATAGTTCATATTTTTCCAAGCAATGGTTTAAGATATACTCAGTTTTTCAGAAGTAAGATAAAATGTGTCAAACAGTGACTTTCCAAGTGCTTTGAAGAAGTGTTTTACGCAATAGTTCTTATAATAGTTATTTTCTACCTTTTATTTTTACTTCCACTTTTTCTGTTTTCATTTTTCCTCAGATGTCGGAAGAAAAACAAAAACAACAAAAAAAAACTGTCTGGGTATCAGAATTTAATGAAGAAAGAAAGTGACAGGAAGACTTAGTAAACAGAACTTTTAAATTACTCAGTTTTCGCAAAGCGCAGAGAACACCCAAGCTGACGCTACTAGCACCAATTGACCATCAACGTGTCAGCTACCATCGAAATTATCAAAAAGAACCTAATAATCAGAAAGAGTTAGAAAGTGTTTTCTCACGGGAATTACCTTCAAAGCGGCTGTTCGAAAACATGGAAGAAATACTAGTGAAATTAAAAATTTCTGCAGTAGATACGCGTTTCCTTGTGCCTGATGATTCCGGATTATGCCCAAGTCCATTACTGAAATCCCAAGTTCAAGCCTTAATAGAAAATGGTCCTGGATATTATGAAAACCTGGTTTCCAGTTTCAGTTTCGCAAAAGACAAAAATGGACGTCCAGTTTTTTAGATGTACTTTTGTCAAATCTTGCTAAGCAATGGAAGAGTTAAAAGGGATTGGTTGCTAAATTCTGCTGAAAAAAATTCTGTTTATTGTTTTTGTTGCAAAATTTTTAAGTTTCAGCAACTTAAAATTGAGTAGTTCTGAATTTAATGACTGGAACCACTTAAATGAGCACTTAAAACTTCATAAAAAAAATAAAACGCATTTTCGGAATCTGCAACTTTGGTCCGATATCTTGGAATGATTAAGAAAGAATAGACCTGTTGATTCGGAATTTTCAAATTTATTAAAAAAAAGACTAAGCATTGGCGCGATGATACTGAAAGAATTATCTATGCAATTCAGTTTTTAGCAAACAAAGCTTAGCCTTCCTTCGTTCCAGTAACAAATTATTCGAAAGAAATAATAATTTTTTGTATAGAAATATTTTTTGTATAGAAGTGTATAGAAATGATCACAAAATTTTACTCTATCATATCTGCATACAATAATAAAATTCAAAGTAAAAAAAATATGCTTCATTACCTTGGATATCAAATTCAAAATGAAACAATTAGCTTATTGGGATAATATAAAGCAAGTTATTTTAAATAAGGTTAAACAGGCAAAGTATTTTTCTATTTTACTTGATTGTGCCCCTGTTGCCAGCCATCAATAGCACATATCAATTTGTATGAGGTATCTTAATTTAGAAAATACAGACATGAGTATAGAAGAAAGGTTTTTAGTATTTTATGTTACAACAGATATGATCAGTGAAGGACGAACAACATTCTTATTAAGGACTTTAGAGGAAAATGGTTTAGATATTAGTAATTTACGGAGCCAAGGAATACGACAATGGTTCAAACATGAGAGGTAAACAGTTTTCGACTAACTATGCTCAGATCATTGCTTTTGCGATTAAAAAAGGTAACCAAAGTTTAACATAATATGTAACTGCACTTATCTTTTTTCATGTAGAATAACAGTAACAGGAAGCAATCACGAAAAAGATAAATGTTGCACAAATTACATCGATTGCAACAGTAGACACAAAATAGCGATTAAGCAACTTGCCGAATGCGTCTACCCTTACATACGTGTCGGCATCCTGTATTTTCACGTTCAAATAAGACAAAAGAGAACACCAGAGACAAAATCCTGCTCTGGTTATAACTTTCGGTTAAATAAGACAATGTGCAAGGAGGAAGGGGAACTTAGACCTGGTATGCTCGAGGCTGCCTTAGCACAGCTAAACGCCCCAACCCCAAGAGGTGATCCAAGAAGCCGCTAACCTATCGGTCGAGCCTATGAGCTAAGCTGAATCGACATGAATACTCAGCAACTCACAATCCACGTCCTCGTCCTGGAGGGATGGTAAAAACATCAACAGGGACCCAACCCAGACAACAGAACGAAGTCACTTAAATACTGTCAGACAGACCGGGCCACCAATACTGCTTGCTAACACTATGTCTTAGTATACAGATGTCGACTTTAGGCTCACCCTGGAAGAAACCAAGGAAGGATATGAATATGTAGTTTTGAGGCTCCAGGCGCCCACTGGAAATCTCAAGCAGTTTAAAGGCTCACTGAATTCGCCATCTCCAACGACGGGTGTTTCGCCCCGGACAAGTATGAATATATGAGTACATAGCTCCACCACAACCAACGGGACGGACAAATCATATGGTCCCTGCCGAGCCTGAAACAGCCTTCGCCAGAGATGACTCCAGTCCTGTGGAGGCTGATTTTAAACACCCGTGGCGGAGACTGTCTAAGTACAGATCCTAATCAGTAGCTTCCCAGGTTTTACCTGAGTCAACCCCCTGAATAGGCGTTCAAATAAGACAAGAATTTTCCTGTTCAGACAGCCAGGGAGACGGACTGCTCGTTTTAATGATTGCCCGAAGCCTTTTTGACTGGGCGCCGTCGTACGCCACATGACCCTGCACTTATTGTCGGCGCGGGACTGTAGTTAAATCTAAAATTGAAGGTTTCGATATTAATGTTATAATGAACCAAGTGTTTATCGGAGCGGAGTGTATTCTGCCTTTGGCAGAGAGGTGTCGGTCTCGCCGGCGGGGAGAAAAATATAAAAATAACTTGACGCTTGAAATTTGTAGAATGCGCAAGTGTAAAATATTTCATTAGATTTTCATGGCCGCTGCTATTTGCGGAAATTAAGTAAAATATGTTGAATTTCGTTAATGAAATGTTGCTTTTCTCTGTTAAGTTTGGATTCTAATCTACATTAATGATCATTCCCATCAATTCAGTGTTCTATGAATTTTGACTAACGATACAAGCTCTCCAAATCAGAACATAAAAATGTGTTAAATCATTAAATCACATTTCAGTATCTACGAATTTTGCATTAAATATCACGGTTTCGAAACTGACACTGTTTATAACTTTTCGAATGAAGAACCGCTTGGAAAAACATATAAGAAATTCCCAAATAGGAAGCAATATTCAGCGAATTGAGATGATACAGACTGACATTTCTGGAAGAAATTTTTTTTGTTCAATGAGAAACCATTTGTTGACTAGGCTATCAAAAAGATGTTAAACAAAATATCTTGATACCAGAAGAACAGAAAAAATTTCTAAATATTTTACATTCTTTTTAGAAATACTAAGACATACATTATTTAGAACTAACTTACATCATAAAATTATCCATAAAAAATCTACGTATAACTGATATTTCGTATTAATGCAAAATAATTGTCAGCGCTTGTCAGGAATATTTGTATTTCTATTATTTGTCACATGAAGGCAAATATTTTTAATGCACAATACTGGAAGGCGAAAATGTCGTCCCAGGTGCAAAAACGCGCGAAACTAATTTTAATCCCACGGTTTCTATGGCAACTGATTCTTGCATTATTTTATAAACAGATGATTTGCTTTACTACATTTGCTTAAAATTTTTGCAATTTATATTAGATGCGTTTTTAATTTTGTACGTTATTTTTGTTCAAACTTGAATATCTTATATATCTCTAATTAAAACGTTTTCTGTTTCTTACTGTTATGACTGCTTAATTGCTTCCGTAATTTTCAGTTAAACATCTTCCCTTAACCAACTTGTGATCTCAGTACTGCATAATAGTTAGGAAGTTAGCGATTTGTTCAGGCATGTTGTAGCTTTGTAATTGCTTACTTATTTTTACATGTGACTTCTCAAAAATCTGTAATGTTTATGCTTTCATTTTGCATTTTTAGGTAAATTTAATTGAATTTTAGTTTGTTTTTAGTGCTTCTTCAGTGAATTAGCTTGAATTAATTAATTAAAACAATATCCTTGAGGATTATTGGTCTAAAGGCAGGGGTGATTTCACAGAGGAGTAAGGAAAACGGACACTTGTATTTATTACTCATAGGAGTATAGGGAGAAATATTGCAATTGAAACTGGTGTGTTTTTTCAAATCGTGTTTTTTGGCTTCTGCTACTTAGCCACTTACTGTAACTTTTATATGAAATGTAATATTTCGGCCATCACTTTCATAAGAACAACAATAGCAAGGTATTTATAATGTTTTTATCTTTCATATTTAAATATCCAGGTTTGATTAATATTAGGAGACATGTATACATTTTTTGCAATACATTTCTATCTTTATGGCCTACTTGAAAGAGATTCATCATATAAAAATTCTGCTAATTTATTACCTGTTATAGCATTATTTTTTTTTATTCAAAATTTTTAGTTAAAATAAATTTTAACAGCTCTAAAGATGTTTAGTCAGTCACTTATGATCAAGATTTGGTGACTGCTTCCTATCCCTGGTATACCAGTATACTGGCTGACCTTTTTCAGTGTGACACAATTTTATATTTTAATTAGTGTTAAAAATCTTACTGGAATACCTGACAGAGAAAAATACATAATATAGAAATATTTTTAAGTTAAAAAATAATGGAAGAATAAATTTATACATAGATTTTAATTTTTCTCTTAAAGTAATTGTAAGATTGGTTGGTAAAAAAATAATGAATTTTCATGATAATAAAGAAACCAATTAACTATAAATGAGAATTTAATCCTGAATATTTAAAATATTACATTTATTTATTTAAAATATATAAATGTATTATATATTTTTTTAATATTAAAAACTTATATTAAAAATATTATCTATTTAAAATATATAAAATATGAAATTATATTAATGACTACATTCAATGGCTTTATTCATTTAGTGGTAAAATTTATGAGTAAAATACTATAACATCAAAGAAATATCCTTAAATTTTGAAATTTTATTTTTAATAGAAATCATAGGTAAAGTTCATTGATCTTATTTGATTTTGTTAGTTGTGAAAAGTATGACAATGCAGAGTTATTCTTTAATACTTTACATATTAATACCAAACTGATGATGTATTATTTTTTGTCTTCTTGTTAGTCTGTGAAAATATTTAGGTATGTCTAGAAAATCATCTCACACAGAGTGTAGGCATATGAAAAACAACTTCAGGAATAAGAACGTGGTAAGACTGCAAGCTTGTTACCTTTCAATTCAAAATAATATTGACTATTGTGTTGTATAATTCAAAATACCATTTACTGTTGCACTGTATAATTCAAAATACTATTGACTATTGGCAACTGTCTAAAACAGCTATTATTTTATTACAGTGTTGTTTAAAATGTGATAACAAATTCCTTCAAAGCTTACAAAACTTTAGAATCTATACTCATAGTTAATGGCTTTCAAAATTAAGAACATGTTAAACCTTTTATTACATTAATAGACCTCAAAATATTTGAAAGATTTATTAAATATCCTCAAAATTCACATTATTAATATTTTGGCTCACTTAAGTGAAATACTTAAGTGAAAATATAATTATTAACATTTTCATTTGATTTAGACATTAAAAAAACATTGAATTTATTTTGTGCTCTTATTATGGCTTAATAATTCAGTTTTATATAGTTAGTCTGTGATATAAAACATTAAAATTATCAGTTAGCAGATATCAACTAAATTCAAACCTCACTGCAAAAGGTGAATTAAAAGGCAGGAAATTCAACGATGTACAAATAATAGTAAAATTAAGTATGTCTGAATTTACTAGTAATCTAAAATAAATTATGTGCAAAGCTCTTTGTATTGCCTGTAATTTTTATTTCAGTATTAAATTGCGAGGATAGGATATTTATGCCATTGGGTAGAAACAGCATAGCACTTTTGGAATACAACAGCATAGCACTTTTGGTATACAACAGCATAAGTTCTGGAATTATTATTAATTATTGTAATTATTCTCTAAATTTGTAACTTTAAAGAGGTAATTATGATGCATTTTCTGTTATTATTTCTGAATAAAATTAAAAAATAAAAAAATGAGGCAAAAAAATGTACCATATTTATTTGTGTATTTCCTCTCTTTTTTTTAACTAATTTTAAGAGGAGACAATTATCGAAATAATTTAATTGCTGAAGGATGTGGTTATAGTTAGAACATAAGAAATGAAAACTCATGGATAAACTACACAGTATTATTTATTTAAAAGAAACTTACTATCCACTGAGAATATATAGTAATATTAACATTATGATACCTGATAAAATGTCTTCATTTCTACTTCCTTGCATCTCGAATCTTACCTGCTCTTTGCTGTCTACTTCCTAGACCTCAAATTATTCAGTGCTGCAAGTCATCACCATTGTCATTGTTGTCATCATTGGCTAGTCTGTCTTCTCATGCAGTGATCTTTAGAACCATTAAGAGTATTAGAGAGCTCTGTTTTCTTCAAGTTTTTCACTATTATTGCTTCATCAGTTAGAGCCCATACACTAAAATTCAATGAGCAAATTAGTTAATAATCTGAAAGCAACCACTATATGTATGAATCCATTTTAAAATTTTGAAGAGCTTGCCAAATGCCTTGAGGAAAGGAAATATTACATGAATATATATATATAACCTTGTGGTAAGCTAGGTAAACATAATCAAACATAATCAAACACACATATATAATCAAGTGAATGAAATGAGAATACTCCAATCAAAATTTTCAATTAACTAAAAGCTGAGAATATATTTGATCCTCAATCAAGATCATTACTAACTTGTTTGGTGTGTAACTAAAGACATATTTTAAATTGTTTGAAATGCAAACAAATGTTAAGAAACTCAATATAAATTCAAAAGTGGACTAAAACTATAAATTGTAACCTTTTCAGTATTTATTTAAATACTATCAGTTTTGTTTTCTTCAGTAATAAAAGTGAATAAAGTAATTTTTAAATTTTATCTTTTCTTCTTTTGGTAAAAATATATTTAGGGTGTCCCTTGGCAAAAACTGGCAATTGGCCAGCAAGGCACATTGGTAAAAATATATTTACAGGTACTCCATGGCGAAAATTGGCTATTTTGACGATACTTGGGCACGGAGTTTGTGCAATTCTTTAACCTGTTATTTTGGCTTTTCAGCGCTACACAAAGCCAAAATAACAAGTCAAAGAATTGCACAAACTCAGTATCCATGTACACATCAACCTATTTTCACTTGAAAAAACATCAGAGAATTGCACAAACGTTGCCATTGTGCAGTTTGTCCATGTACACATCGATCTATTTTCACTTAAAAAGTTAAAAGAGCAGCCAGTTCTACACTAAAGCGAAACAAAAAGTATATAATAAATTATACTACATTTTAAATCAAACAACAAAATAACATAAAAAAAAAAGAAATTCATCTTAGCTCTACACAAAGGAAGTATCCACGTACCTTATTTAGAAATTTCTGTGTCTTCAGTCAAACAAAATTTCTTAATATCATCCAAAAACTTCCTAAAATTATCTGAATTAGAATTTATATACTGGCATCCCCACATAAATTCACAAAAATAAGAGTAAAAAATATCCTCTGTAGTGCCCGTATCTTCTGACTATATGCATTTCCTTCCTACAAACAGGACACTTATAATGGCTACTAAGTAAACCTTCACACCAGTCAATTAATGTTTTTTCCCTTTCATTCCCCAAATCGTACAGAAACTTCAAATTAATCTTACCACATTCAGCCATTTTATTATATAAACCATAAAATATGCAACGTACTTCCTAACCAACACACAAACATCCAACACTTACAAATCTTTTCTCATCAGTCAAATTCACCGCAGTCATGCAACCAATTACATCATAATAGGGTTTCTATAACATTTAACTACTCAGGTTACCATAAATGAAACAACTTAATGATAATCCAAGGGCCACTCTTCAATATACTCTAACCCTTCATTCTTTTTTTCTTTAGAATACTTATAGGTATCCTGCTTTGAGAACTGTCGATATTACCCCTGGTGACAGAAAAGAAGTGGAACTTTTATCGCAAGGCTTTGCAAGGAAACTATTGTAAGTAAAATGTTTTATAATTTTTTTATTAAGTGAAAGAATACTAAAATTATAATATGTTATTCAGATTTTATGTACATTTTGCTGTTTGAAATTAGGTAGTTTAAATTTTGAATTTGCCTATCTTTTCCTCTGATATACAGTATGCATACATTTGTATATTATTTTGTAAACATAACGTGCAGAAAATTTTCTTCATCATCGTAACTTTTAATTAATAATTTTATGTTAAATTTACTTTTAATTGATTTTTATTAATAAGTAGTTAAGATAATTTACAGTTTTATCACCAGTATTGTTTTTTGTTTACCTTGAATCATTAACTAAAATCATAAAGCTGAGGCTCCATTTAGTTTGTCTATTAAAAAAATTCAATACTTTTTTTTTTTCATCCATCTAAAAAGAGTTCACAAAACAACCCATTATGTTGCCAAGATAAGCAAGTGATTCCAAAATGTATTCACATGGCAACCCAGGTATGCAGGTATAATACATGAGAACTGATTTCCATCTTCTAATTCAACAGTCATATTTCTGATTAGATCTGATTAAATCCTGATGTGTCAGATTTCTGATTAGATTTGATTTTCTGTCCTTGCATTCAAGGACATTTTTTTTATAAGGCATTATAATTGGACTATAGACTTTACTGGCAGATTAAAAAGGAAGTGTGCATTTCTTCAGAAATATACATTTTGTTCAGTAGCAAAAATTCACATTTCACAAAGTTGTGCTTTGTAAATGATTAAATTTTAGGGATCAAAATTTGTGCACCAATGCCAAATTTATGCAGTTCTCTGATATTAAGTGAAAACAGATTGTTGTGTATATGGAGAAAACAATAGTGTACACTGTGCCAAGCTGGGTACGATGTCAAGTTTCTGCAGTTCTTTCATACTTTTTTTAAGCTAAAATTGGTTGATGTGTATATGTTGAGAACACCACACAAGAAAAGGTAAGTGTTTTATTATGAATGATTCTTGTGTTTTTAATTTTGTTAATTGGTTGCTGTTTTACTTAATTCTGAATGCAATGCTATTTTTTAAAAATCTGTGTCCTTTCTCATCTTAGCTTGGTGAAAAATTAGTCCAAAATGATTTTGAAGGTTGTGGATAATCAATAAATACTGAAAATTCATATGAACCTCTAAAGTTCTGACAAATTTCAAAATGCTCTATTGAATGTTTTCCATGATAGTAAAATTTTTCTAAATGTGAGAAACATGTCTTATAGGTATGTTATTCAGTAACCAAAGAATTAAAATAGAGGGATATTTTTTAAAAAAAATTTAATGACAGTACTTACTTTCAGATTTGGTATTTTTATTGTGGTGTCTTAGAAAGAAGATCAAATATAATACTTCTTGTCAGAAATATCAAGTTGGCATATATTTGTAGCTTTCTATAAAAAATTGGGTACTTCCTGACATTCTACATTCTCTCTCTCTTTTTTTTTTTTACATGTTGTAGAACTGCCATGCTTTTAATATGTTTTTGAGTATGTATGCAGTAATAGCCATTCAATGTATGCTTGGATGACACATGTTTGAGCATATGTATATTTACATGCTTTATATCATTGAACTGTCATTTCGCTGAATAGTAGCCACTGGCTGAAAAAACTTAAATATTCACTATGCAGATGTTGTTTCTCATAACAATTTTTCTTTCTTCTAAACTGCTCCTTTTTATTATTATTTATGAACTTAACAGTACCTATAAGATGTAAAGAAAGCCAAATAATATCTTCCCCAATTCACGAATTTGTGAAAAAGCTAAAAGCTAACGCCTTTTTGTGGAGGGGATACAGATAATCAGAAAATACTGAAAATTGTTTTGTGCATTTTGTCTGTAACAATAAGGATCCATTCCATTTTCTGTCGTAGTTAATAAAGAATCAAATTTGATAAAATTAAGAGATAATCTCTTTCAGTTCAGTTTACTCCTGTTTACAAAATTTATTAATTTTACTTTAATAATTCCTATCTATATTTGAACACCTACTGTGTTAAAAACACTAGTCATTTTGAGAATGGGAAATTTAAACCAGTTTTTTTTTTCGATAAAAGTACTAAATTTCCTTTTTTTTCTCATTGCAGGCTTCCTAAACCAGGACCAAAGAAAATAATAGGATTTATGAAACAAGAGAAGCTAGAACAGCTGCAGAAGGCTGCAGCTACAAAGATTAATGAAGAAGAAGCAGCCACGAAAGCAGAACAAATTAAACTTAGAGAACAACTTCAGGTATTCATATAACTTTAGCAGTTACACAGCAGTTTATTTTTTCTATTTAGAACTAATGCAATATTAATCAATATCATGCTGTTGTATTATAATAATAGATGTATTTCTATTTTCAATAAGTATGCAAATGTTGAGTTGATATTCATGTATTCAGGCATTTATATTAATTGCGCTGAAAATGATCATGAAATGCCACACAGTGGAGTTTTACCCGTATATCTTAGAACATTGTATGTATTTTTTTATGCAGTATTCTTAAACTGTATAAAGTTTTTTAAATGTTTAGAAATTTGTAGGTTTAAGATTTTCTTTAGAAACTGTGCCTTTAAAGAATGGAACTGTGAAAGAAACTGCAGATGATTAGTTTTGGGGGTCCAGTGATTCAGTATTAATTTTTCTCCACCAATTCATTTAACAGAAATTTAGTTAATAGTTAAGCAGACCTTTATTGTAAATTTACTGTGGTGATCGAAACTAAACATACTATTGTTATCGCTTTGTATTATTTTTAATAACCAATGTAGTGAATATTAAAAAAAAATGTACAGTAACATTTAATACTTGAGATGGAATTCTAAAGATATACTACTTTCGAAGTTTTCATGATTTTGCCATAAATATTATGTAGCGTAAATGCAAAGAAAATTATATTTAATAAATAAAGTTAAAAGGACAAAAAAAGTTGTATAGTTAATTTTATTAATAAAACTGAAGATTGATAAGATGAATTGAGAAAAGACTGAAAAAAAAGGGGTGCATCAGCACTATGGAAACAGTTATATACTGTGGCAATCAAAATCTTCTGGTGTGTTGTTATAATAAATGGCAAATCTGTGAATATTAGAGTGATTTGTGACACTTTTTTTTAATTATCTGTCAGTATTTATCTCATTTCATATGACTTAATTATATGAAAGTTTAACTATCTTCATTTTAAAATTAAACTAACTTTTTAAATTTTGCTGAGCATTTAATATTAATAATTTTGCATCTAAATATTTTTAAAATTTCTGTAACTACCTTACCTTTCCTTTCCTTTCAAATAATGAACTAGAGTTCATAAATGCCATTCAGAATTAGTATATTAATATATGCTATGTACCATATACCTCTGTGCTTATATACTGAAAAATTTGAAATTCATAAGCAAAATGATGTTTTAGCCCAAAGGTGCAGTTTGCCCAGAAGGGCCATTAATTTCATTTTGGCATTTTACTTTGATTCACTATAAATGGCGAATCACTTTTAAATTGTTGCCACCAAATATCAGAGCCCTTTATTATATTTAAAGAAATTAAATAATGAAGAATCTGCATAAATTTATGTATGTTTCTCACATTTTGATAAAACAATGGTACCTAGAGCCATCAAATTTTGAATAACATACATCTCCACCCAAATATGGATATCTGGAAACCCAAATTTGAAATTTGTTTTATTATCCATTTCATATTTTGTAAAGCATTTATGAGTTTTTGATTGAGAAGCTGAACGATTTCAAAGCGAGCAATGGCAACACTGTACGGAAAAAAAAAAAAACGTTTTTATCTCCATTCCCTCACGGACTGGAGGAAATGGCGTTTGCCAGAGTCCTCATCTCCCCTCTTCTTACTTTAGCAAGATTGCCTCAAAAAAAAAAAAAAAATCTCCAGTACACGAGACTGTGTATTGGAAATTCTAAAGATATGCTCTTTTAAATGTTTTGCAACATTGCTGTTAAATTGAATTTTATGGTTTAAGTGCGAAGAACACTATATTAAATAGATAAAAGTAACACACAGAATGTTAAAAAGATGCCCCTTGGGGAATAATATGAAATCTGAAAGCTTTCAGATTTTTGTTTTTTTGTTTTGTTTTAAATATACTTAAAAATTATTCATTTATTTATGATTTAGAAAGAGCAGGAGGCTCGAAGAGCAGAATTTGAAACTTGGGATTTAATGAGGAAGAAAAATGAGAAACTCACTGAATTGGAAGAAGAAGCTAAGCAGAAAATGGAATATCTGAGAGAGAAAGCCAATGAGGCTATTAGAGAGCAGAATGAGGAAATAAAGGAAATTAACAAGGTATTCACATTTGTTTATGCTTACATTTTTGCAGTGCAGTATAAATAAGGTGGAATTTAGCTATTATAAGTAAAAATAACATTTGAATTTTTCGAAATGGTAAATAGTTTCATCATGTTGTTGTTTATTTAATTATTGTGTACTTTACGGCCTAAAAATTCTGTTAGAAGTACACAGAACATCTAAGTTGCAGTCTGTCTTAATTCATATCATCTTACATCCTGATAATACTCCAAAAACTGAAACTACGATAAACAAAATTCATTTTATAATTCTAATCTACCAAACTTCTGAGTTTAGTCTATGTTAAATGAGCTCAAAAGCTTATCAATTTATATTTGAGAAGAACATTATTCATTACAAAGCCTACTTTATTAGCCTATTCCATTTATTTTGCTGATTATTTTACTGAAATAAAAACAGAAAGACTGAAAAAGAACTAATAATTTATTCACATTCGGAAAGATCTCTAAATGTAAAGAATAAAGCATTCAACTAAAATTAATTATTGAATAGAACAATTACAAAAATTGTGATTAATCCTTTAAAGGGATATTTATACTAAGTTTAACTTCAGAAGAGATACATTAATAGATTTCATTTTTAATAATGAATTATAATAAATAGACCAATCAAGATTTTTTTTAAATATTAGAAGAATTTTTTTTTTACATATTGTTTGAAGATTGTAATACAGCTTTTAATGTGACAATGGTTATTTGCTGTATGTAAGAAATATAGATATTTTCTGTAGAAAAATTGCAATGTTTTAGTGAATAATTTAAGGCATATCTATTTTATCACTGTTCAGCTGATACTGAGTGCCAAAATTCAGGCAATAAGAGATGCTCAGGTTGAAGAGAAGAAACATATAAAAAAGAAACATGCTATGGCAGAAGCAGATCTTGATGAAATAATGGAACGAGAAAGAAGAGAAGGTGTATTAAAAGAGAGAGACATTGAAGAAAGAAGAAAAGAAGCTGCTTACAGGTGATTTTTTTTTTCAATTTGTAATAACATTAAACCTTAAAAATTATTTCTTACTTCTTTTAACTCATGCAGCCAAAATTTAGTCTAGCATTTCAAGTGAAAGTGTTTTATAAAATTCATGTTATACAGTTTACCCACCAGTGGCTGAGTGGTAAAGTTGTTGAACACATATAGTTCAGTCTGGGATTGGAATACATGGGAATGGGATGGCTGCAGGGGGGTCTTTCATGGTTTTCCCCTTGTGTAATATGTGTATGAGCAGGTTTCCTTTATAAAGTCCTCCACAAAGGCATTCCTCCTTCATTTATTTCATTATGGCAAAGCACTCAAGGGCAGATAGCCCTTGAGTGCTTTGCCATAATGAAATAAACTAATCTATCATACAGTTTAGTTTTAAATCAGTTTTAAATTGTGCATGATATTTTTTCTTTTTTAATGTTATATCAGAAAAATTATGTGCTAGAATATTTGGCAGTAATTAACAAACTGATAAAGCTTTGGTTTTTGTTGATACTGAGCACAGGTCCCTGAGATATATGATTACAATTTTGGTTTTCTAAAATTATTAATGTTTTGATTAATTAGTAACGACATACAAAATATGAATTTTTATATTTTTAATAAATAATATAATTTATTTTTCAGTATTCCCTTCTCCCCCCATTTTTTTTTATCTGAATCCATATTTTGGGAAAGTTATGCAAATAAATGTCTATGCTTTCATTTATTAAACTATAACTAGTCATCTAAATAATGAAAGTGTACTCATAAACTGTAATGGACACTCTCATGGCAGTTATCTCCCTAAGCTAACATCCTCTGTAAATGACTGTTTGTTTCTGGGAACATAAATAAAAAAAATGGTATTGAATGTCATTTTTCTGAGACCACCATTACAAAAAGAAATAAAATTGTCTGAAATCGTTATGTTTATATCATTTGGCATAACTTTGCTGTTAATTAGTAGTTGATCATTTTCAAATATTATTAAATATCTGTAAACTGAATGTTTTCTGCTTATTTATTATTAATGCTTGAAAACATAGATTTGAGTTTATGTAATATAGTTGATGACATTACAAATATTTCAGCCAAGCACAGTACTTATTGACTTTGATTAATGTTAATGGGCTTTTTAATAGTTTCAATTTCAAAAAGCTCATTTTTTATCACTTTATTTAGAATAAATTGTCTTTTTTTTTGTGTAGTTAAAGATTCCAGTATTTCATAATATCTGTTATATACTTACTGTAGATCAGCAGCAAAACTGCAAGAACAGATAAAAGAAAACTTAGAAAGGAGATTATTAGATGAAGAGCGAAAAATAAAAGAAGGAGAAATATTACTGAAAAAATTAAAAGAAGACCAAATGAGGGAGTATCAAGAAATGAAGAACAAGCAACTTAAAAAACAAGTTATTTTGGTAATTTTTATCTTTATTTAAAAAATTTAAAAATTAATATAATTTTTTAATTTTCTGTTGTAAGAATAATTTTATGTATCTTTTCATTTGGGCATATAGAACTTAAAAGTTAAAAGAATTTAAATGTTTTGTAAACTTTTCATAAGGATAAAATAAAATTATGCTTTAACTACAAAAAAGTATTATCTGCATCTATAAGGATGTACCAGACTTTCTCACAGCTGGTTATTATTAAATTGTTGACTAATAATAAAAAAAATTATATAGCTTATTTAAACCTAAGCTGTTTTTCATTATGTTAAATTATAATAAATAAATTATCATGCAAAGTGTGGAAATTTACTACAAAATTTAGGTTAGCTTTATATTTAGAACATTTTCTTGAATTTTTGTTTCAACTAAAAGCTTAAGAGCTGACTGTTTAAAAAGAGAAATTCCAAAGCAGTTTAAAGGAGAGCAGAATTTTATAAAATTTAAATTAACTAATTTTTTATCAAATAATTATTAACTGCTTTTTTTTGTTATGTCTGTCATTCTTGAAAAATATGTGGCTGAAGCATATATAAAATGCATAATCAATGTTTCATAGATGTCTATATATTTATTATAAAAAAAATCTGAATATTTATTGCTATATCAGTAGAATGTTTCCGTTGCATTTTTGATTGAAATATATTTTTGATGCATTCCATTGCAACATACATTTGATGAAAGCACAACATCTAGTTTTAATTTTTCTTTCTTGAAAGTATACTATTTTTTTTTTTATTTAATCATTTCATTTTATTCCTTGGAGTTTGTCATCTAGTGATGAGCAAAGGCTGACTGATTCTGATAGCACTGGACTTAAATTCAGTTCTGAATAAGACAAAAATGTTTATAACTCTGAGGTATGAAAGCCTTTAAAACCTGCTCAGTTGGCAATGATGTTGAGAAGTAGGTTTTAAAGGAAGAAAGGATACAAGCCCCTCTGATTTCATTTTGTAAGGATTCTTAATCAAATATAGGGATGGAGTGTAGGCAGAACCCTTATGAACTTTTCTTAAGTTAAATAATCCAGTCTAATCCAATATAAAAGATGTCCGGTATCTTTAAAAAAATTTTGTTTTGAAAAGCTGTGTAAACTTAATCATTTAGAATTTAAAAGCCACCATATGTGAAAAGAGAACTGGATGCACATAAAAGGGAAGCCTGTGTATGTTGTCAAAGTATTTGTTTTACATATTTTCTCAAAAACCATGTATAATTTTTATCATTGGTGTGGATAAACTTATATAACTTGTATGGATATAAATTTAATTCTCTAAGTAGTTTGTACAAGTCAGAGTAATGTAATAAATGCAATAAAGTGTAGATTTTTGACTTCCTAATAAGCTATAATTGTAATAAATACCACAAAAAATGCATTCATTGATCATGTAAAACTGAGAATATATATGTAGAGTGAAAAGGGAGGAATTGTAGACTTTACAAAAATAAAAGTTCTTAGCATGTTATTGTTGTTGAGACTTATCTTATTCATCTGACAGTAACATCAGAACAAATTTACAAATTTTATTGTGGTGAGGAGCACAAGACTGCATCTGCCATTATCATGGACCTTATGTACTTTATGAGTGACAGTATGACTTTGCTTATCTTTGGCCTGATTTTGAAGGAGAAATGCCTGGGGTACAGGTCGGAGGGCCTCCCACCCCTCTTCCTTTAACACCAAACTACTCGAGAGAACTTATGGCTTGCCATGTATTTTAAGAGTCATGCTGCGAAGACACAGACAGGTATGGAAACATTCTCCAGAATTTGAACCTGAGCCCACTGACATGCAGCTGGCATTGCCAGTCATTTTATCGATCAGGGCAAATGGTTCCAAGCATAAAATAAGCCATGTAAATGAAAAGGATTACAGCATACTGTTATACTGTTTTTTACATAACTTAAGTAACTTATGTAAATTATTTATTTTTTTTATAAAAATTCAATATTTAATTCTGTCTGATTTTTTGTTCAATGCAGTTCTGTATAATTTTTTGTCCGTATCTTTAATTTATTTTAATATTTCTTATACTTAATAGATTTAATATAATAAAATATCCTATTTAACATCCTGTGATATGGGCCAAAATGTTAACTGTTTTTTTTAGACAATGTGTTAGTAGATATTTACATTAAAATGAATTTAATTAATATTTGACTGCAGGAAGAATTAACAAAAGCAAATGAGGAACAGCTGAAAAGAAAACAGATCATGAAAGAACAATCAGAGAGGGAAGATAAAATAATAGCAGAATATCAGAGGCTCAAAGCAGTAAGTGAAGTTAACAAATATATATCAGAAATCCTTTAATGATTTATTGTTGCGTCAAACTTATAGCATTTATTTATTTATATAATTTAGCATTTAAGAAAAAGTATGAATCTGACATGAAAAATGAGGTCTATGATTTGCCTTATTAATTCAAAGTTTTCAACACCAATCTTTTCTTTTAGCTCAGCCATCGCTCTGTTGTTACTCAACACAAGTGTGTTAAGACAATTTGTTTTTCATTATACTAATGGCTTTATTTGACTTTTTTTTGTGTAATGAAAAATTTTTAAATTAATAAACATCTTAAAACGTATTCAATAGTTTAATTATGTTATTTTGAAATACCTTGGAGTAATAGGCTTTCTAATACTTTAAAACAGGGATTGCTAATCCTATGTCTGCGGGCACCACTGTGCCTGCCAACGTTTTTACATGTGCTGCTTGCTGTGGAACCAAGATAAAAAAAAGATTTAAGTTTTAAATAAAATATTAAACAAAAAACTTTATAGTTAGTAATTAATTAGAGAAATCTAAGCATATTTGTTTATAATTTTAAATAGCTTACCAGATATCCTGGTTTGATTGGGTTTGTTCCGGTTTGAAGGTATGGTCCTAGATCCTAGGCAAATGCTAATTTTGACCCAGTTATTGGTTTAAAGATTAAAAATATCAAACATCATAGTTTTCAACAATGAATATCATAAAATCAAGGTAAAGATCTCAATTTACATATGGACATCTTGATGATTACTTACGAGCAAGCATAATATCATATTTTCCTAATTATGATAAAAATGAATCAACAGTCTATGAAATGCAATTCCAAATATCACTACTGATTTTATGAATTACATTTTTATAAAGAAATTTTATACCAACGAATGGTAAAACAAAGACTATGTAAACTTTTGTCTGTACTACATAATTATTATTTATTTTATATGCCATCAATAATTTTTGCATCTTAAAATTATATTTTTGGAATAATTTTTTTTGTTTGTTATACATATTATTAACTACACCAATCTACAAATTTACCTTGAAAGAATAAATGTGCCCGCTACCTGACTGATATTCTAGAATGGGGTTTAAGATACAAAAAGGTTGGAGATTCCTGCTTTAAAATAATAGAGTGTAATTGGCTAGCATTTGTAAATAACTGAACAATAAAATGTGCCTTTCATTGTAATTATCCAAGAAACTGAGTATCAATCAAATCTCACATAAAATAGTGAAACTTAGCTGATAATTTTTGAATAAAACTTAAACCATTTATGGAATTGAAATCCATATCAATATTTCAAAGGAATTTGATTTCCTCTTAAACAGGAGAATGCAAATGAAAAACACAATTAAGAATGCAAATGAAAAACTACTGCCAAAATTTAAGACTCAGATTGATTTCTGCTACAGTAAAACCTCGATTCACAGATTTAATTCGTAGCTGTTTGTCATTCAAAATGTTTATAAATTTGTTATTTTCTCATAGGAATGAATGCAAAATAGATTAATCCATTCCTAGAGCACAGATGATTATTTATTTAAAATTTACAACAGTACTTTAAATGCAAATTTGCAGCACAAAAGTAATGGAAATCACAAAATCTAATTTGGTTATTATTGGTTTACTTTTCTGTGCATATACATAAAAAAGTAAACCAATATTAAGCAGATGAAATAGATGAAAACTGAATTCAATTCTATTATACCTAGACTTGGGCATTACTCAGCTGTAGTTTTAATTCATTAATAACTGAATTACAAGGTAACTGCAAATATAAGTATTTGCAGCTACAATTACAATGTAATTGCAATTATAATAAAAGCAACTACAATATAATTGCAATTTGAAATTGTTTAATTACAGTGTAATTGTAATCGTAAATCAGGTAATTACAACCTAATTGCAATTTATTTAATACAATTACAATGTAATTTTATTATAAATCATACAAATACAATGTAGATACAATGCAATTGCAGTTCATTGCAACTGAATGTAGTTATTCAATCACAATGCAGTTGGATTATATATTGTACAGTAATAACATAATTGTAATTGCTGTTAATTCAGTTATAGCATAATTGTAAGTGCATGATTTATAATTACAGTTACATTTCAATTACAACCATAATAAACTTATAGCCACAGTTATAATTATACTGTATGCATTTTAATTAGAATGAAAATGTAATTAAAATTCAATTTATTAGTACTCACAGTTTATTACACCTTGAGGAAGACACATTATTTTTACGTATGTTATAAAATATTGCTCTCAGAAAACAAAATTTATAAACAGGATCATGCCTCAGATATTGACAGACAAGATGAACAAAAGTAATCTAGAAGCAGCTTTCAACATGTGCTACCAGATGCACAAAATATAAAATCTTAATGAAACTTTCACATGCCCTCACATATAGCAGTTTTTCAGAATATTATCTTTTGGCAAAACATAAGATGTGTAATTTATCTTGAAAATTTAAACTATATTTTATTAATTGAACAAATTAGTAATTGTGTGTATTTATTTTGTAGTTAAATTTATAATTATTGGAGCTGTAATTGCAGTTATAACATAATAGTATTTATAATTACAACATAACTGCAAAAGCAATTGAAATTTTGGCTTAGCAGTAACCAAGTAACTAAGACATGTTTTTAACAATGGTAGATTGATTCAGATTCAAATTCTAACAAACAAGGTATATTCATGGCTTTTCTGCCATAAATACAAATCTAGTTTTCTCTTAAAGGTTCTTCTATGAGGACACTGTTACCCTTCAATACTTTGTCGCATTCAATTAAACAAACAATCGACTCATACTTTATCTTAACCAAATGTACACATACTTATTTTTATCTGGAATATTTTTTTCATAAGCTTTTTACTTACAGCAAAACTTACTTTAGCTATTTATTAAAAATATACTTTGTGTTTAAAAAAGGTTTAATTCACAGTTAATGCTATTACAACAAGTTGCAGTTCACACAAAATTGAGCAGGATGACCTTGGATAGAAAATAATGCCATTTTTCTACCGGCAACTATCATCTGCAGATACTTCTTAGTAATATTATGTTTATTTATTTGTAGCTATGGAAAATAGTCAGATAGGTGCATCCATTTGTAAAAAAAATGTGTTTTTGTTATTGAAAATATGGGTTATATTTAATAAAGACCTATTTGATAGTTAACATCATTTCTGAAAGTTGACTTCATTCAGTAATTAAGCAGGATGATCCTAGATGTAATATAAGATCATTTTTCTTCATTCAGTGACTTGTAGCAGCCAAGAGAGAAAATCAGTCTGACCTTGGTTAGAATTTCAGCGAATGACTGACTGGATAGGTCTTTTCATAGTGTTCATCACTGTAATGTGAATACAAGCCAGTTTCCCTAAGAAAGTCCTTCACAGAAGTGCCTCTATCCTTAGGCAGATAGCCTTTGTGTATTTTGCCATAATTCATGTAACATAACCTACTCCTGGAACAGTCATCTACAGGGACTTAATAAAATTATGCTTGTTTATTTTTACCTAGAGCTCTAGAAAATAGATCAAACAGGTGTATTCATTTATAAGTTAAAATTGTTTTAAAACTATTTAATTAAAATTTGTGTCATAATAAACTAATTCAAAATAAATGTTGTTACTGAAAAGTTTAGTACACATAGCAGTTAAGCAAGATAATTATAGATCAGTGTTATTTTTTTAGTAGCAAAGGTGAAAAGGGATTCAGTTGGATAGGATTATGAAAATTAGTTTAATCCTGCAATGGATCCCTAGTTGAAACAGGAAGACTTAAGTGAAGTTTTCGTGATTTATTTCCTGTGTAATATACAGGGTGTTCCCATATTCAACTGACAAATTCAGAGGGGTTATAGCAGGCATCAAGAGGATAAAAAATTGCCACAGAATATGGGGTCAGAACCATGTTTAGTGGGAGAAAATCACAAAAATAGTTATGAAGGGTGTGATGTCAAGTGGAACAAAAAGGAATGATAATAGGTTACAGTGCATCACATTTCAATGTCAGAAAGGTGATGACCATATGACCATACATTTTGATAAGTCATTGAACAGCCAACACTGACAGATTAAGGATACCTGGACGTGTTCATACATACCTGGTGTGCTGGTGATGTCTGATGAAGTGGCGATGACCTGTGCTGTCAGATCCTCTGGTGTATCCACAAACATCTGATGGTTGTCATAAGGAATTTCACCATTTTTTTATTATGTTATATCTGAAATATATTTACTGCCTGCGTCATTTATCTTATTTCATAACTTAAAGCAATATATTAATGAATTTGCAAAGTAATCATTTACCAAATCTGACTGAGAATGCTGATATCATATACAGCAATGCAGATGACTGTAAGCTATTTCAGTGGAAGTGTCAGTTGATATATGGTAACAAATCTGTTTTTTTTTTTAAATTCATCCATGCATATTTTATTTCATTTCAAATTTATTTGTATTTTTTCTTCTTTGAAGTAGTTCTTACTTTATGTACCTTACAATGTTATTACTAGTGCTGAAAAAATATTGCAGCTGAAAAAAGACAATTGCTGTAATCATTAAATTTACTGACAGTTATGAAATTTGTTTTATAATAAGGCAAAGTTAAATTGCATGTGTAATATAAGAATAAAAAAAATGTTTGATTATTTGGATCAGCGATAAAAATTTCTTTCATTATAATTTTTTCCTTTCATCATGAGTGTCTGTTATACAAAACTGAACTGTGTACACTTTTGTAAGTTTAACTTAGCAGTGAATTATAGAGGAACCTTATGCAAGTTTATTCATCAGATTTATCATAGAAGAATGTATAAATGCTGTGTTCAGTGTATATATATATATATATTATGTACGAGTTAACATGTATATTTATTTGAATGTATTAAATGTAGGCTCAAGATGAAGCTAAAGAAGCTGCTGAGAAAGAAGCTAAGCTAAAGCGAGAACTTGAGTTGGCTAGGATGGGAGAAATTCGTGGGAAAGCTTCTGATCTGCAGGCTGAACAAGTAAAGCAAATTACATTAATTTTGAACCTATATAAAATATAATTTCAGAAGGAAAATGTAAGTATTAATTGCTTAAGATTATAGATTTGTATATAAGATATATAATTATTATAAATTTTTTCGAATGTAAATAATATATATATATATATAATTCATACACATATTGGTATACAGTATTAAAATATTATGTAAGAAAATATAGACCAGGACAGGAAGAAGTGGAAGGACACCAGAACTTCACCAATAGTTTTACAGCTAAAGGTTCACCATTATTATATAGTTTCATCCCAACTTTTTATAGAAAACATTCCACAGCATGGATCCACAGGTCTCCTGCCTCTCCTTATCACCAAACCAGTCAAAATTTTTAGCTTGCCAGTATTTTAAATGGCCCCATGCTGCACAAGGTGCTATACATTTACAAACATTCAAGCCTTCTGCATTTGAACTCAGGCCCAGTAATGTAGCAGACAGCATTGCTAATCACTGTATCGATTAGGATGGCTGTAAAAAAATATAGTGTTATATGTGATGTATTCAAAGAAACATACTCTGTTTTTCTATGAAGAGATGTTATGCTAATTACATACTGAAGCTCTGCATCCTAAAAATTTGTGGAAAAAATGTATACATAATTATATATATATACATGCTTATATACTGAAGAGACATTACATTATGACCACCTTAGTCTTCAAAACTGCCAGCACCCGGTGTGGCATTGACTCCACAAGCTGCTGATATGTAGTCTGAGGTATCTGGTACCAAGCACTCACCAACTGGTCCTGCAATTCCCTCACATTGTGCACATGGCAACATGAATTTGGTTTTCCAGGTGGGACCACAAATGCTCTGTTGGATTAATGTCAGGGGAATTTTGAGGTAAGACATGACTTGAAAGTCACTGGAATGTTCCTTAAACCACACCCTGATGATTCAACCCTTTTGACATGGTGCATTATCTTGTTGGTAAACACCTTGCCCCACCGGAAATACTGTTGTCATGAATGGGTGAATCTGGTCTGCAACAATGTTCACATAGCGCACAGATGTCAGGGATTGCTCTATGAGGATTATGAGTCCTAATGTGCTCCATGAGAACATTGCCCACACCATAATACCCCCCTCACTGACTTGTGTCCATGCAAGTGGGCATCCAGGAGCTAGGGTTTCATTTGGAAATTGCCGTATTAGCACATGCCTGTCGATGTGATGGACCAGAAAACGTCATTCATTGGACCATACAACTTTCTATTCTTCTAATGTCTAATTCCGATATTTCTTAGCCCACTGCAGACATAGCTGGTGATGATGTACCATCAATGCAGGGACTTGCTTCAGTCTCCAACTGCATAGGTCCATACATAACATGTATGCTGCATAGTGTGTTGAAAAACACTGTTGGGTCGCCACTTGTTGTAGCTGGTGGTGATTTTGGCTGTAGTAGCTCTTTGGTCATGGCAAACAATACATAGCCATCTCTGCTCTCCTAGAATCAATGCACTATCGACGACACACTGCTGGCCAGCGACTTGTCATTTCACCAGCCATACACCACTTTTGATATGTGCTCACAACAACTGCAGGTGAAAAGCTTACTAAACATGCCATTTCTGATATTGATGTTCCCAGTCACCAAGTCATAACGATTTGACCTTCATCAAAGTCTAATAAATCAACTGCTTTTCCCAATATGCCGCTAACCGCACTATGTTTGGAAGAACAATGCATAGCCATTTTATATACTCCAAGATCAGTCGCACATGTGCAGTGGTTTTCTTCGTGGGCAAGCCCATTGTTATAAATGGAGGGTGGTCATAATGTAATGTCTCTTCAGTGTATATAAAATTGTTTCTATTAGCTTGAATAGAAATAGTGAGATGTGGGATCCATATGAAGTGATATGTAAGCATTATAGTGGTTGTCATAGAATGAATTAGATTGTAAATTAAACATCCATTCTATGTGAAAGCTAGTTTCAGCTTCTGGAAATTTAAAGTGTGATTGCTAATATATTGCAATTTGGCATTTCAAAAAGTTTCAGATATGGTTAATAAAAGTGGGCTGCAAAGTGTATGCTAGCCATTCCAATTTAATGATATCTTTATTTTTGAGTTATTCACCTACCAAACAGTGTCAGTAAACTTAGGCATTATCATCCATTGGGGAAAACTCCAGTACATGCAGTGTAATATGTGTAGTCTACACCTAAATATAGTCTCTAGAAAGTTTTACATTGAAATACAAGAACCTCCTCTACATACAGTAGATGTCACTTAATATGGTTACATTTGCTCACAGCTATTTTAATAACATAAAATGATGAAAAAATTATCCTTCTAAATAAAAATGGAACTTAACTAATTAAAAATAAATATAACTACAAACATATAAATAGGCACTTTTGCAGCATCTTATTAGGAAAATGCAAAAGTTTATGAACTGTTCAAAATGTCTTTAATGCTAAAGTTCATCTATGAATTGTTTATACCATTTCTAGAAATTATTTGGCTGTTGCTGTGGGCATTCTTCATTGGAGAAAAACGTATCAATGTGAAATTTAAAATCAGACAGAAAAGCAACATTAATTTGGCATAGGTGTTTTCAGGGATTTTTTTTTCCTCGATGAGGAAAACAAAAACATTCTGCAGAAATTTTTTTGCTCCTGAAGATAGACCTGTGACTGATCGCCTTCAGATTGATACGAGTTATTCAAAATTTATATAAAACAAATGTTTGCTTAGTTATAAATGGTTGACTAAAATCGAAACCAAGCTGTTTGAGGCTGCCACTGGCTGTGAAATACTCATCTTCCAAAGGTGTTTGTTTTCTTCCTCTTGTCCATTTCTCAAGACAAGAGCTCTAATATCATTCATTTGTTTGTACAAATGTATTACAATTTGTTTAACTAAATTGCAGCTCAATATTTATGTACCCTGCCTATAAATGAAGATAAAACTCCATACTGCAAAGATTCTCACATGATATTTTAGAGCCACTCAAAAACATTTTCAGTTCCTTTTTGCTGTAAATCAAGCCTGAGAATTATGAATGAATGAAATTAAAATTTGATTGGGTTATGAATTGATATTTCAATTAGATTTATTTTCCTGAAAATTATTTTACTGTCAGTCAAATTAATTACATGTGTAATAAGTTTATAATAGACAACAGTTTTGTACTCTGCATGAAAGGAATGATGCTTTTAAATTTCTACTGTAACTGTTTAATTCATTAATTGTTATTTATTGCATGGAAACTCAGTTTCATCGTACACTTTCATAACATATTAAATAGAAACCATCTTTTAGACTATTTAATTTACATGTTTATTAATTCACAAAATTTTTTAAGTTTGCATTTTATGATATCAAAACATTTTACTGCATATTGTATATTGCAGAAGATTCTACTTTTAATCAGAGTATGTTGTTTTGTAATATTATCTTAAACTTATTTTTTTTTCATTCAAGGAAGCACTTCGTGCACGAAGAGCTCAAGAACAAAAAGAAAGGGAATATAGAAGGAAAGAAAAAGAGGCAGCTTTAAAGAAGAAACAATTACTGCAAGACTTAAAAAAGTGTAGGGCTGAACAGTTACAGCAGCAAGAACGTCTAAGGCAAATCAAAGCTGAAGCAGAAATTAAAGAGTTAGAAGCTTTATTAAAGTAAATACTTTTCCATATTTTACTCTATTTATGGTAGGGAATGTGCAAGTAACATATTATTTTTATGCAATATTATTCAGAAACAAGATGTAGATTAATGTTTAAAACTTTTGGAGTTAACATTAATCAAAATAAGAAATTTATAGACAAGATAAATTTCAGTGCTATACAGTATTATCAAGGAATTTCTTTCTTTTTAATCAATATGTATATCAGATAAAAAGTGATGCAGAATTCAGCCAAAAGTGTATATTTTATTAGCAAGAATTCTCAACCTTTTACTTGCATAGACTTTAATTTTTTTTTCATCGATCCCCTACATTTGTCTCTAGACTATAGAATATACAATATAATCATAATACAAATAATTGCATATAAATAGTTTCAAGATAAAATCAAATCAAGGAAAGAATAAATGTTTTGGGAGAAAAACCATGGTTTATCAGATTTATGTCTCATTATTTTTCATATTATTACAGTAGAGTCCATAAATCTGCAATGCTTGGGACCAAAGTTTATGCAGATTTTAGGATTTTGCGGAATTCAGGACAGAAAAGCTAAATCGTAATATTCAGACTAAAAGTACAAAATAAATAAGGCATATTAGGTACATTTAATTAAAATTATTATATACAATAATATACATTATTGCATTAATTTATTATCTGCATTAAATTATTATATGTATATATATATTTATTATTCATTTATATTAGTGATTACAGGAATATTTTAAAGCATTAAGGATGTATACAATAGACATGTAAAAATAAGGGATATTAATAAAGCATAAAATATTTAATTTTTTTTATCTGTTTC
>KK114081.1:273586-289608 GCA_000611955.2 Stegodyphus mimosarum
AGGGTCATAATCTGTAGCTCTGTGACACAGCTCTGTTGTTCTAAATATTTTAGGTATTTTTTCCCATGTTCCAAACCCTTGTTAAAACATATTTCTTTACTCCTATCAATTCACTATCTATCTTGGTGTCTGAATCGTTTTCTTGCTGTGGTGATTTCAACACAGAGCCAATGATTTCATCATCGATCATCGGCTCAGGCAAACTCGTGTCGTTCGCAAACGTGGGCACCCACGTGCGACACTATCCCAGTGTAGTCCATAAAGATTTTCGAACATATATAATTTTCGAGCAAATTCGTGGGTAGGATAACACGTAAGTAGAGTCCATATCAGGTGAAACAAGCCGATCTAGATAAAGTACTGCCAGAAAAATAAGAACGAAGATAAATGCGCACTTGCTAACAAGCTAGAAAATTAACTAAAAGCAGAGAAAGTAATTTGGATGAGGGATGTTGGGGGGGGGGAACAAATAAACAGAGAAATTTGGAATAAGGATATAGAAAATTAATTATTTAGGAAGTATTATTATCTAATTGGTGTATCTCCTCAAGAATGAGGTGCAAAATTTGTATTTTATCCAGGATGTGTTCACATTTCTTTAGCTCAGGGATTTTACTTTTATAAATCGAGATAATTTTACTAAGGTTGTAACCAAAGTGACTTTCTACTTCTTTCATAACTCCCAGCAATTCTAGGATACCAGACTGATCCGGGTGGGGTGGAGGGTGAGTGTATTTCGTACTAGTGTCCTTGCGGGAGGAACCCATGGTAATATCGGCAGCAGCCACTTGCTCACTGGTAGTTTTTGGTACTTTTTGCCTAATGGGGTTTAAAGCCTGTGCATAACTGATGCCAGGGCATATTGCTGAAGTGCGTTCTTTTTTTGGCTTTGGGAATTTTGAGCAACCTCTGTAGGACACTACATGGGGGACCTAAACAGTTGGCACACTTAGGTGTATCCAAGTGACCCTTGTCACAATTGCCAGTCTTGTGTAATCCTGCACATTTCACGCAACGAGGCGCAATGTGGCAGTTCTCTGAGGAATGATGCCATTTCTGGCAATTGTGACATTGGGGAACTTGCGTTTTAGACACATATTTTTCTACAGTGATATTGAAATACATGAGGTGAGCAAGATCATAGATTGAATCAATTTTACTGCTTGGGAATAATTGTACCTGAAACAGGGGCATGGGAACTTTGGTTTTGTATTTGGTAAGTTGTACCACTTTATGCACTTTATAACCTAACTCCTTAAGGGATTCTGTTATGGTTTCTATATTAGTATCAGAGGGCTAGCCTCTTAATAATACTTTAATGGGTTTACTATGGCGAGGGTTTATGAGATAGTGCTCTATGGAATTATCCAGAAAATATTTACTAAGTACCCTATGGTTATCAGGGGTAGTAGGCTCAACCTTCAAAAATTCGCCGTTTATTTGGCCATAGAATTTGGATTCAGGTAGTTTTTCAGCTAGCATTTTTAAAAATTCATAATATGTAATATCCTGCACGGGCTTAACCATGATGGGAGGGGGTTTGCGGAAATCTGGCGGCTGGAGCTGTTTATCTTCTGAAGCCGGGTTTGAATCAGGATCTGCTTCCACATTCATAGCATCAGAATCATTAGTATTAGCATTATTTAGATTTTCAGAGCTATTGTGTGCAGTGTTAACATCATTATTCAAAGTATCAAACTTATTTCTAAGGGGGATTGGGGGTGAAGCTTTAGTGATACGTTTACATTTGGAAGTTTTAACAGGTTTCTTAAAACCTTCATTAACATCATCAGACAAATCAATTATAGAACTCTTTCTCTTATTATGGGACAAATTAGTTACAGGAACACTAAACTTGTTAACAAGAATAACTGCGCACTCACCTTCGATAACAGATGCAGCTTCTCTGAATCGTTTTGCAAAGTCATGCATAAAACCATAGGACTGTCCATTCCTCTCCGAGTGATGTTCAGCAGCAGTCGATCATCTGACATGCCCGTGTTAGCTTCATCTGAACGCATCATGCATATTGAAAACCTCTTCTAGGCTAAGATTTTTTTCTGCCACTAACACAGAATCATTATTATTCAGTAATTATGACGTCATTATTGGATAAATATTTTTTTCTTCGGTATTTCTTTCTCCATGTTGTGGTTTCTGGAACCTATAAATCAAATGTTTCTATTTTGAGAGGCAAGGCGGATTTTAGGAGTTGGCGGATTTTCGATATTTGACTATATTATTAATTTTATAAACATGAACAAGTTTCAGAAACAAAGTCATGGGTTCTAATTACATTATAGTTCAATTTTAATCAGTACAAAGTCTCTGCTTAATGTATGGATGGAATGATTTTAATATTTGCCATAAAACTGCTGAATTTAATTTTTATTTCATTCTAGTTTTACATTCTTCGTATTTTTTGATTGTGTTTTCTTTTGTTCTTGCATTTTACTTTTTTATTGCATTTATGGCATAAAAAATTCATGTATTTAAAAAATAGTATTGATTTTTAAAATATATTAAATAATTTTAATGTATAATAAATAAGCAAATAATTATCAATATTAATTTTTTTGTAATGAATAGTGTCATGATTTTGCCAATCCATATCCAGTGCATATTCAGCTACTAATGCCTTGATCATCATTGATCCCCTTGAAAATTTCACCAACCCCATTGGGAATCTCTTATAGCATATCCTTAAAAATAAACTAATACATCTCTTATGAAGGGTAAAAAAATGATGGAAAAAATCATCAGTATTAAATTAATTTTAAATAATGAATGGTTATGAATACTTCCAGAGCCAAAATGAGAGAAATTGTTTAATAATAAAGATTACTATGCTAGAATATTTGTATATCATTACTATGCCAGAATATTTGTATATCAATATATCTTATGAATAAGATAAATGTTATATATCATTAAAAATTCATAAAATTAGACAAAATTCCCTAAAAATACACAAAAACATTCTTTTTAAAAAAAAACTTCATGCATTTAAAAACAATCGTAGAATGATCGTGAAACTTAATGTCAAAATACCAGTCAATTACATATGCAAACAAAAGAAAATGTGCAATATGTGATTGTGCAGTTTCTGATGTGCAGGGAAATATATATATATATACACTCATATAAGATGTATATGCTCATATAAACTCATATAAGACCCACTTGATACAATCAAATGAGTGATTTTTTAACAGCGCATGCATCATGACTTTCAGGATAGTAATAAAGTCATACAAATGTATTGCTCGTGCAAGTATGGAAGTAATGATATTTTTCCAATTGGTTTCAACAAGGTGCCCTTAACTGTGATGAGGGAGCAGTAGGCCTAAAACAAAAACTTCTTATGAAAATCAAAGATTTTATAAAAATAACTCTTGCAATAAGTATTACAGCTTCATGATTTGCTATTCAAAGTTATATCTAATCATTTCTTGGATATTTAATATCACACTACACCATTGTAAGAAATCTGTCAGAAATTGGACTCCATTGTTATCTGCATGTGATGTCTGCGACTAAGTACTGAAAGCAATATTAAGTCTGGTGTTATGGTCATGAAACTTCAAACATATCAGATTGGAATCATAATGCATTCAGCGATGAATCATGGTTTTTGCTTGGCTTAATAGCCAGAGATTTCATGTGTAACAGATGTCTCACTACATGCTCATTCCACATCATTGCAAAGCAATATATATCTGCCATTATTATTACCATTTAGGGACACATTGCATATATAATAAATATCTAGATAATTGAAGATCCTTAACAGGAATTTAATGGTACGCTGATACAATAATGATGTCCTGTGGCCTCTGATATTGCCAATGCTGTTACGTCTGTCAAGGGCATCTCTTGGTAAGATAATTTCTGCCCACTCATCGTGAATATTTGTGTTGGGTAATAATTCTTTCTTGGCCTGCATGATCTTCAGATCTTTCTTCAGTTGAATATTTACATAGTGTGTTAGGATACTAATTCTATTTATCTCGCAATACATGTAGACTTGCTGAGCAATTAGAAAACATCTGGACACAAGTTTTTGGGACAGCATTTAGCATTTTACGATCTCGCATTGCATATCTTCTTATACTGCTACTAGAAACATCTGTGCATCAGACTTAATATCTACCAGTTCTAAACTTATGTTTAATTAAAAAATGAATTGATTGCTATGTAATTTTAATCATTCAATATTTTTCCACACATTGCTCATGTCAAGTTTAATTATGATTGAACAAGTTTTTTGAATATGCATATTTTTTAAAATTCAGAGTGTGTTTTATTTTTGAATAGTGTTGTAATCTTTCATGAAAGAAATTAATATTACTTTCAGATATAATTTCTTTCCCCATCTAAAACTTGGGATTATCTTTTCATTACACAGATACTTAACCTGTTTGCCAAATTTATAGGCATATAATATCTAGTGCTCTTGAGTTCAGTAGTAAACTTAACAAAGGCAAATTACAGTGTTTTAAATTTTTTTAGAAATAATTAACTGATAAAATAAGTGCATAACATTTATTTTTTAAAAACAAATATCATAAAGTATCACATTTCTAATGCAAATTTATACACATTTGTAAATTTGTAATAAAAATTTAATGCAATTTATTTTTAAAGGAAAATTAAGGAAGAAACTAAACAAGAGGAAAGAAAAGCTCTTATGAAGAAATTAGAAAATTTGAAGCATTTAGAAGAGCTTAAAAATCAAATACAAAAGAAAGAAGTAGAAAAAATAAATGAAAAAAGAGAATCCTATAATGAAGGCATACATTTACAACAAGAAGAAAAGCGCCGGCATGAAATGTTGGAAGTTTTAAAGAAAGAAAAGTTACAAGATCTCCGGTGAGAGTTTCAAATTTGAAAATATTGTAATACTTTAAATCAAGGGTGGGCAAAAGGCAACCTTAAATTGGGTGGACAAAAGCTAGCATGTGGGCCAAATGTGGCTAGTCTGGCTCATTATGAAATCTTATGCAACAACATTTTCATCTCTTTTCTACCCAATTTTGTATACAAACTACTGAAATCAGCAGCACGAATATGCATCTATTGTTACAGTGTATATATACATGACTATACTGGTAATAAACTTTAGCTAGGAATACTAGATATGATAGAAAGCATGCTCATTTGCCAAAGAATATTGCCATATCATTTCTAACAGCTTTAATTTAGAAATTAAACAATTAAATAGGAATGCAGTTAAGATAAAAAGACTGATCAGAAAAGGGAGCTTAGGGAAGATTTGAAAATGAAACAGTTATATGTGTCTGAAACAGTATATATATATATTTGATGAGCAATAGAAACAGACCACACTTTTAGCATATTTGTAATTTAAAAAAAAATTTCTATCAAGGAGGTGTGTTTTCTTCCCCCTTCCATCACATCTTGGAAATAATAAAGGTACCTAAAAAAATCATCACAGTCCTACCTATATAATGAATTAAAAAAAGTTTTTTTTTTGGTTCTGTTAAGAGTATTTACCTGCCCCTGCTTTAAATTTATATGCATTAACATTATCATTTTAAAATTACAAATTATATTTCAACTGCAGTTGAAAATATTTATTAATTTAAATATTATACATGTACAGGGTATTTGAAAGAATGGTTGTACATTTTATTTCCTAAAATATGCATCCTTAAGCATTTTCTTCCAAAATTCCTCAGAATAAGGTACAGAATCAATCAACATTTAAATAAATAAAACCTAAAGATATCTCATCTCAGCATCCTGTGAGCATCATATTTTGATCATTTTACATCTTTATGTGATATGTGGTTTATCCAAAAAGTTCAAATTGCAAAACAGCATGTAAAAAATGTCACTATAAGGGGGAGATATATGTATATATCAAGGATTTATATACAAAATGCATACATCCCTTTAACCTGAAAATTCTTGTGAGCGGAGAGAGCTACAGCTATGCAAGTGAGGTAATGGTATAGTAAAGGGACTACATCTGACCTAATGCAAACAACACCAGTAGCTCTAGTGGTGAAATTTGGAAAATGGGCACAGATAGGTGTTCTTTCCATTGATACACAATTTTGTTTTATCTTATTGCCACTAAAGCACATCCTACATTTGTATCTAGTTTTGATCCGTCCATGTAAAGGACCATAATGTTATCTGTCAGAGTCTTTTCCTTCAACTTTACTGTAATTTCAATTCCCTGAAGAGACGGATAGGTATCGAGGCAGCTTACCATTTGTTCATACTTTGTGAGATTGTAGTGCATGTCTCCGAAAGATGCATTCCTGTGCATTTGTTTCATTTGTTGAATGACTGTTTCTTTTTCCATGGTTATATGTAATGGCAAGAGCCCTGCAAGAACGTTAATGGCAGCTGTCAAAGTTGTGCAAAATGCCTTCATTATGTTTCGGGCAAAGGGCTTTTAAATACTTCTGGGCTCAGCATATGCAGGGCCACATGCTGTGTTCAGGCTGCTGCACAATAAGTGACTATTTTCTCTACTACAATCAAATATAATGCTTTTTGAATGAGGAGATTGAGACCCCAACTGTAGCCCTGTAACCGGTGCAGTTGCTTTGCTATTTGTGTAATCCTTTTCTTAATTTCCAGAATATGGCAATCCAGGAGAGCTTCTCATCAAAAACTAGACCAAGGTATTTAAGATGGTGAACTATACTTAGTCTATTTCCATTTAGGGTGATGCGTTTGAGTGAACCTCCTTTTTTGGGGATGAGAAGAACATACTTTGCACAACACACAACACTTTGTACAGGCACACACATCACTATGCGAATAACTGTACTTGACCTGCTTTACGGCATAGTGACGGAAGTTAGGCGCTCTCCACTATCGAATCGAGAAATAAATCCAGAGCAGTTGTTTCCCACGCAGAATGAATATCCTACGAGGCTAGTTAATAAGCTGTGATAATTTAGAAGATGGGCACAGGAATGACGAGGCTGGGATCAAGCCACATCATAATCCGGGCGTTGTTTGGCTGAATGGAATGCAGCAATGTGACGACACAGAAGAATTTAACTTTAAAGCTCCAAATCTTTTTTCAGTTCAAATGGCAGATCATGTTTCTCTTAGATAAAATTCTCCAAATGACATATACAATAATGATTTAAATTAAATTAGATTAAATTTAGACTTTTGACTTATAACTATTATTGTTGTATTCTAATCAACATATATATTTCTAAATTGTTTAAAAAGGGCAAGAAAAATTACAATCACAACGACATGTGACTTGTGTTTTGTCATCTGCAGCTTCAAGTTGTTGCATTGAGTGTAGAAGATCACGCAAGATTGTTCTGAGTTTGCTTGCAACTTGTCTTTAGTGCAGCCTTTTCCTATCAGGGCATCATTGTCCGCATAAGCAAAAACACGCGTGTGTTCTGGCCAGGTATCGATGATCATACTGTTGAATATGACATTCCACAGGTACGGTCCTGCACAGGACCCTTATGGACAATGTCTGTATCTTTTGTATAATGCCATTGTTCTGGGCTACTATTAAATGTCGTTCTGTGAGGTAATGCTACAAGTTGTTGTATATATTTCTGGGGTACTTTGCTTCTCGTAGTGTTTTCATTATGGCCGGCACCACAACGCATCAAAGGTGCTTTTCTGATCTATACTTATAAACGCTGTGTGGTGGCCATTGTTCCTGTTATTTAGCATTTGATCTCTGATGTTGCAGAGAGTGTGCACAGTGGAGCTGAAACCATGTTGGTTTGTGCCTAAAAACTGGACGGTGCTCAGATGATGCCTAAGCCTGTTCATAAGAAATTTCAAACAATTTGCCAAGTAGGAGGCATATTGGACGGAATGAGATGGCTTTAGAGGGGTCCCGATTCTCTTTCAAAAACACAAACATTTACCCACCCAGGAAAAGTGCCAGTGGGTAGCAATTTATTGAAGTAATTTCTGAACAGAATTAAGTTATTTTGTGCTATTGCCTTGATAATGCTGTATGAGATCCTGTCCGGAACTGGCGCTTTCTTTATGCGGAAGTTGTCTGAGAACGTTTTTGATTTCAAGAGTAGTGAGGTCTCTTACTTATGCATGTATTGGAGGATCATCCTCTGCACAATCGTGCACAAAAACTTCATCAAGAACTTGTTATAGTGTGGCTATTGCATAACTTTTGCTAGTAGAGTTTGTATCTAGGGTATGGAATTGTGTTAGGTTGAGAATCTTGCCTGTAGCTAACTTATACCATAAATAGCTGTATTGTCCATGCAAAAGTTCTTCCATGAATCCGCTTTGGCCTGAATTATCATATGCTTATAAATTGCTCTTTCTCTCCTAAAAATGAGTGAAGTATGTGATTCCAGGTTGCACCGTCGTTCATGTTTGAGCTTACGTCGTAGCTTAGGACATTTTTTCTGCTGCGTTCTGAGCTGTGCATTTCACCAGTGAAAGGTGTGGAGGGGTTTGAGGATCGTACCGGCAGATGCTCTTCGTACACATCTTGGATGGTAGTCGTGAGAACTTCCGTAAAATTGTCTAGCTCATCTTTTGTATGTGCTTGCCCTAGCCGGTCGTGTAGTATACAGAATTTTCCTTGTATTTTCCTGAGGAATGATTAAATTTTCCTTTCTGGAAGACTCAATCTTTTAATTTAATTGTCGTCAAAATGGTGTAGCTGGCAAATTGGTATGTGATGAAATTATGATCTGAAAGGCTGACACCTTCAATCACCTCCCATTCTTGAATAAGTTGAGCTGCCTGTGGCGTTGTGATTGCAAGATTGACCCAGCCTTGAGCATGAATGCGATCAAAGTTGGGAAGGCTGTGCTTTCATGGTGTTGTGAATGACCAGGAAGTCTTCTAGATGTCGATCTGTGATATTCGTTGTGGGATAGCCCCAGCTGATGTTATGCGCGTTGAAATCACCTGCAATGATCATGCTAGCTATTTGATATTTCCTAATCAGTTCAGTCATGAAGGTAGTAGCTTCTTCAGCATCAGTCGTAGGAGGTGAGTAAATTGAAATAAAGACTAGACTTAAATTTTGTATCTCTAGAAGCGTTGCAACGTGGTCTCTCTTCTATTTGACGATCATAGTGGACCAATTTGAATTACAATAAATGACAAGGGCACGTGGTGGGTGTTCTATGTCTTCTTTTTGGTAAATGTTCCATTAATGGGAAACCTAGGGCTTTACCGTTCCTAGTGTATGGTTCCTGAACATGAATAATATCTATTTGATTCTCGACTCCATAAGTAATCATTTGTGACGGGGCCGCTGATGCCTTCTGCAGATTTATTTGAAGACATCTGATGGCTAATGTCGATGTTGCTGTGATGCATTAATGTGATTTCGATTATTCATATTATTAGGGTTCAACATATTAGACATCATTATCATATTCATAATCGACGCGGGCTTGAATTTTTGCAACTTCTTTAATGTAAGTGGGGCAGTATTTTGAATAGGCCGGATGATTTGTTTCTAATTTGGTTTTATTTATTCTGTTATGCAATTTACAGTTTATACAGTTGGGAGTTTCAGGTCTGCAATCTTGCGAGTTATGTTTTTCGCTACAAAAGACACAGTAATTTCTATTAGGAAACTGATTTTGAAGATGATTAAAATGCTGGCAGATATGGCATCTTTTGGATTCCTGTGTATTCGTTTATTGAATGTATTCTCCAACCCATAAATTTCTCTTTAGCGCAGATCGTAAAGTAAAGAGGGCTACATTCTATGACCCAACGGACACAGTTTGGTGTTCTATCTGATAGTTTGAATTTAAGGTTTAATTCTTCGCTATTTATTAATAGTGCGGTACTAAGGTCTCGTTTGAGATCGTTTTCTGACATGTATTCTGGAATCTTGTGAATGATAATTTTTTGGATTTCTCTTTATTGGTACCTTTATATCGACATTCTTGGTAATCTGATCCGATTCTTTCAATGTTTTGGAAAGTATATTTAGATCGTTAAGAGTTTCGCAGGTTAACTGCTAAACAACCCTTTTGTAGAGGTGAAATTCTTTTAATTTTTATCTTTTATTTTCTGGAGTGGTAGAGATTGTTCCAAATTGTCATAGAGAGGTTTTCTTAAATTTTTCTTTGGGAAAAGCAAGATCGCAAGCTTGGATTGTCGTTTTTTAATGATGTCAGTACAAGAAGGACGTTGTTACAGATTTTTATTGAAATTTAAGGCTTCAGTATATGTTTTAGATACTGGAATATTAGCATTGAAAGTATTAGAGAATTTAGGTATTGGAGTGGTTGCTGTATCAATGTAGTGTGGTGAAGCATGATGGTAAGTAACTGAATTATTTTCAAGTTGATCTTGACTAGAAAAGTATTGATTTTGAATATTAAGAATTCTTTCCAGATGCTATTGATTATTAATGGGGCAGATTGGAGATGTTGCTACTGTCTTAGAATACGGTGATGTGTATACTGATGTATCATATAGACTTGGCGTGTTTTGATCTGGCAGAGGTGAGATGATAATAGTATTCTGAGTCACTTCTAATGCTGTTTTTTTAAGAATGTCAATTTGATTTTTGATCTTTTTGAATAGATATTTCGGAATGCATCTTTTACCATACTTTGTGTTTTAAGACGATCTGTACATTTTTCATAGACATGATATTAGTGAACCTTCGGACTCAGAACAATCTACGTACTCTCTGCCTAATCCCTCGAGACGTGAAGAATTCCTGAAAGACACGAGGAACAAAAGAAAAGGTAAAGGAAAACGGAAGACTGATGAAGCCGAGAAAAAGACAAAAACTGCTGACAAGGAACATGCGGATGAAGAAAAAGACAACGCTATTCGGGAAAAACTCCTGGAAACTGAAGAGGAAGTTAGACAACGACATTGCAGTCTTATGCAGAAACTGGCCGCGGCCAAAAACGAAGAAGAAAAGCAAGCAATCATACTAGAATTTGTGGACGAGACGGTTCGTGCTCCACAACAGAATAAAAACAAGAATATGGAAACTAACAACCCCATCACTGAAGGACCCTGGATCTCCCCAAGAAAATTAGCTAAAATTCAAGAAACGCCGGCACCTATGGAAATAGTGCAAGAAAATCGCTTCCATCTTCTGCAACAACTAGCGGATCAGAACCCAGAAGGAGGAGCCAAAGAAGAGACCCCGCCCCCAGCGAAGATACGGATTGGATGAAAGTAGATGGCATACTAGCACAAAACTGTTCTTAACCGTACGAATGCCAAATGAGAGGCAAATCGATCTTCGTTTTCACGAAAAATCTAAAGGACTATAGCAAAATAAATCAAATCCTCATAGAAAAGAACATCTCTTTCCACTCCTACCGTTATGAATGTGAAAAGCCGATCAGAGCCATCCTTAAGAACATCCCTGCATCATTTACGGAGGAAGCAATATTACAGGACTTGAACCGCAGGAACCGCTTTCCGGCTGTAATCGAAAAATTCAATCCAAAAAAACGCCCAGTACAGTGCTACCGCTGCCAACAATACGGACACTCTCAAGCTTGCTGCAACAACCAAATCCGGTGCATTAAATGCGGTAATCCGCATCGAAGTAACCTGTGCCAAATGAAGCCGGACGATAAGCCCACCTGCACTTTTTTCGGGGAAAACCATGTAAGCAGTTACAGGGGATGCAAGGAGTATCAAAGAAGATATGAAAAGAAAAACCCCCAGCCACAACTGAAAGTGCCGACTCTTAATGAAGAAAATTTCCCAAGCTCTAAGAACGCCCCAGCACAGAGAACTATGCCTCGGATACTTTACAGCAATAAACTGAAAAGTAATATCACGACCCCACCAACAGAAATACAAGAAGCAATAGCCTGGCTCAACGACGAAAAAATCAAATCCTTCTTGAGCTCTGTAATACCCCTGATTGGAAAAAGTCAAACAGGCCAAAACACCGGCAGAAAAACTTCAAACAGGATTCGAAGCTGCGATGGTACTCATACATTTTGCCGAAACTGAACATTGAAATGCAGACAAGACACGTGACTCTAGATGACCAGTAACACTGTCCAGAGCATCAAGACGAAAACAGTAACTCCTCCCCCTCCAATTCCTATTCTACTTCTAACTTCATGTTATGCAGCGTTTCGGTCGACTTTGTCATCTTCGGTGTGGATACGAAGGTCCCACCCTGCCTCGCATTGAGAAATTTTCTTTCTCAGCCAACAAGACCTCTACATTATGGTAGGAAAGATATGCCACTTTCCCCACGCGTTATACACAGGATGCGGCTTTTGCCCAGGCGCTTGTTTTCATGTGCTTCGCACCTGAGCCTTCAATAGTGGATATTTCGTTTGTTGTTTCAAAGGGTCGTGGGGTTGGCGTAGAAACAGTAGGTGAGCCTAATCGATGTAACAGTGCTCTTGAATCTGTAGTAGTAAGTTCCACAAGTAAGTAGTAGTAAGTTCGCACCTTCTAAGAATGAAATAGTTCGTGATCTTGATTAAGGTATCGGTTGAGATGTTTCACTGAGTGTTCTTGAATTGGGCACTTGTTGGGACAAAACACTTGATTATCTTGTTTTTATTACAAAAATTTCTTCATAGATTAATTTAAAATTGCTGTATGTTATTGTAATCTATTTAGCACTGCTGTGTTTACTCTATTGGAAGCAAATCCTAGTTAGAATTCGATGGTTATAGTTCTATATAAAGTGACATGGCGGTTCTGTATAAAGTGATGTGGTGATAGTTCTATATAAAGCGCAATTAATAGGGATAATTTGTGATCTATCGTCAGTTTTTTTTAACGTTTTGTGTGTTACCTGTATTTTTGCTTTTATTTGTGTGTTACCTTTATTTTTCCTCGCATTTAAACCATAAAATTCAATCCAACAAAATCATCGCAAAATAGTTAAATGAGCATATCTTTAGAATTTCCGATACACAGTCTCGCGCGCTCGATATAATTTTTTCTTTTTTTTCCCCGTACAGTGTTGCCATTTCTCGCTTTGAAATCGTTGAGTCGCTTAATCAAAAACTCATAAATGCTTTACAAAATATGAAATAGATAATAAAACAAATTCCAAATTTGGGCTTCCAGTAGATGCCTATATTCGGGTGGAGACGTGCGTTATTCAAAATTTGATGGCTTTAGGTACCGTTGTTTAATCACAGAGCGAGAAATATACATACATTTATGCAGATTCTTCATTATTTAATTTCTTTAAATATAATAATATTTGGTGATAACAGTTTCAAAACTGATTCGTCTTTTATAGTAAATCGACGCAAAATGCCAAAACGAAATTAATAGCCCTTTGGCTAATGCTCCTTTGGCCTAAAAATGAGTTAAAATTTAAAATAACTTTTGAAATATTAGATATTTTAAAATCAAACTTATATGACCAGACAAAGGGAATTTTTCTCTTTATAGCTATTATAAAATCATGTTTCAGCTAATTTAAGATAATGGGAATCTTAGTCACATACTTTTCCATTGGTAGCCGTATCTATTGGTGAAAATCAATGAGGATTTTTATCCTATGAAATCAGAGTATTTGCACTATCGTAGAATGAAGAAGCTCAGTCTCACTGTTCAAAGGTTGGTGTCAGATTGTTCCTTTCTTGATGAGCTTCAGTTTGATATAAGATTTGTCTTCATTTGATAGGTTACTACACAGTTTATCTTATCCTTTTCGGGAGCTCATAAAAACGCAGGTTATTCGCATTGTAGCGCCAGATGAATCGCAGAAAAGAGATAGAGGGAAAAAAAAAATTATCTTTCCAATTAGAAACTCTTAGAGCAGCGGTTCTCAACCTTTTGACTAATGCGTACAATCTAAACAAAAATTGAAAAACTTTAGTACCACCAATACATTCTACAATGATTATTTTTCAATTTCTCAATATATATATTTATATTTTGCCATTTGCACAACCGATTGCCTATTTGTATTAAATATGCACCCATTAAACATTGGTTACCACTTAATCACCGAAATTTAAGTTATAATAATTTAGTGTGAAATTGGGCCTGTTAGATCAATTTTTTTATGAAAAGACTAGATCAATTTCTTTATGTCTGGTCTTATTTCACTTCGTTTTAACCGTAAATTAGGATCCATTTTTAATTTTGTTCTGGATTTTTCAAATATAACATGGTAGAAAATCCTTGCTCACACAACTGGGTTGTGCAAAAAGGCTATAAAAACTCGATAGCTGTATTTGAAATGCCTTTAAATTATTTTTTTCGGTTGAGCCAAAAGTTAAGAAGTATGTCATTTTTGAAATCTTCAATTACAGTTCGATAACAGGAAATTTTTATCAATTGTTCTTTTTCTTTAGGAGACTTTCGAATTTAATTGTTAAAAATACTTTGTTTCTTTGCGTACCAGCGGTTGAGAATCGCTGTCTTAGAGCATTAGTAAGAAATTAATTAAGAATTTAGTTAATTAGTACGAAACGACATTAAGTTGGCCACAATTGATGCATTCCATTTTGTGTAAACGTTTGAGAGGAATAGTCATAGGTATTAAGAAATACGCACCTTTTTATTGCAAAAAAAAAAAAAAAAAAAAAAAAAAACGTACTTACGTCAGTACAGTTTGATAACATCACACACACATTTAAAAAAAATTGCTGTCACAGAGTAATAGCAAGTTAATGTTATCGTCTGCCATCGAGATTATAATGAGGTTTGAGATTATGCTGTTTGTATGCAGTGAGAGCCAACACCTTTTAAACTAAAATTTTAAATACATTGGAGATTAAAATTTTACAGACGTTAACACTAGAGTACAACGTCACAATCTGCAGTTGCACATTGCTAAATTTCCGAAATGTGAGCGTGCAGAGTAGAATCATGGCGCCTCAACTGCGGACATCTTTGGTTATACATGCGATAATTTAACTTATCCGTGGGAAACAAATGTCGTTTCATACTAATTAATTGATGCTCTAAAATATTATAATTGGAAATTTTGCTCTATCTTTTTTCATTTTCGATTTGCAATGCCTATCATGCAGATTTTGTCAATAGGAGCGCTGCTGTCGTTTGCATTAGGTCCGGCTCGGTCGCTTGACTATACCGTTAACTCACTTACATAGCTGTAGCTGTCTCCGTTCGCAAGAATTTTCAGGTTAAAGGAACTTTTCTGTACACCCTTATGTGTATAGACGTACACTGCGCGAAAAAGACGGAGGATGTACATTGCGAAAAACAAGGGGGGGGAAAGTTCCATATCTCCAGTACTACTAGGCCGATTGACGAAATTCAGCTTGCGTTCTTCATGTCTAGTTTTAGGATATCTTTTAGATTTATATATAGCAATTTTCTAACAGAAGTTTTTGACACGAAATCGGACTTAGGAATGACATGCTAATTTTTTTTTCCATATTTCGATTCTACAACTCAAATTATGCCAAACTACCAAGTTTTGTAAAAATCGCACGAGTGGTTTTTAAAAAATTAGCTCCTCAATGTTAATTGAAGTTGATATATATTTATTATTATGTCTTTTTTTTATTAAATTTACTCGATTCCTTCTTCCAAAATTCAAAATTTAGTCTTAATCCAAATATAATTCGCACATTTTTTATAATTTATTTTTTAAATATTTTTTTTAAATGTTTCGAAAAAACTTTTGTATTATAACCGATAAAATGTTTAAGATCATCTTAAAATAGATGTATTTCTGGGCATACCTGAAAAAAATTAGAATTTCTTAGTCAAAATTTTCTAAGATACACATTAACGTACATATTGGCGCATTTTGAAATTTGGCATACTTATTATAAACGATAACAAAGAAAATGTGATTTACACACTTTGTTAAAATTATTTGAAAGAATGAATGATGGACCTCTTTTCCGTTTGTGCGTGCATGGCGCAAACTGAAAAAAAAATGTGCCGAGCTAAATTTTTAGATTTCTCACCAAAAATTACAAAATTTAATATCTAGGCATAATTTGAGTCTTAAAATCGAAATATGGAAAAAAAATTGGCATGTTATTTAAGAAAAAGTCCGAGTTTGTGTCAAAATACCTATATTAGAACAATGCTATATATATATATAT
>KK114081.1:289655-396244 GCA_000611955.2 Stegodyphus mimosarum
GGGGTTATTTCATTTTTCTTTTTTTTTTTTTTTTTTTGTGAAAGGTATACGTTTGTGCTTTTTGCTTCACCATTTTGTTGATCCACACAGTGCCTAAGAAAGGATATTTGTGATCTACTAAACTCAGCACAAAGACTTTTCTTCTTTTCATAGCTTCCTGACTATCAATGACTTTTTAGTCATTGAAAAAACAGCTCTATATGGAGCAGTGGTTAGGGCAAATCCAATGCCTTCTGCAACTGAAACAGCTGCAATCAGTGAAAAAGGCTGATCTTCTTAATTACACCAGAGGATACAGGACAACATATAATGTTGCATTATGCCAGATAGCTAAAATCTGCCCTCTCTTTTATAGCAGTAGAAAATGAGTATATAAAAGCATTCGCACTAAAGAAAGACTTATACCCATAATGGAAAAGAATTTAAAGCAGAATGCGGTTCAACTATCTCACACCCATATGAACAATACAACTCTCTACATCAACAAAGACCCATTCATGAACAAATTCCCACAAGGAATGTGTGCTAAAAGTATACCTCAACAGCCATTCTACAAAAGAGCAAAAGTTCCAACTAAATATAGAAAATGGCATATTTTAAAGAGAAGCAATTCTAATGTTAAAAGCCATCAAATACAGTGTTCACTACTCCTTTAAAACTGCCACATAGTTATAGATAGTCTATATGCCATGCACGCAATAGCCTCCCCAACAAATAGATCCCCAATAATCCGAGAAATCCATAAACATTGCCTGTAACACAAACAACCAGCATTTCATACTATCATGGATCAAAGCCCATGTCGGCAATGAGAAAGTGGCTGTCTGAGCAAAAGAAGCACCTAGAGGGATTAATACAACAAAACTAACTATTCAATGCCCAGACTGCTACCATAAGATGTAACTCAAAAATATATTTCAAAAAGTATGGTAGCACTAGTGGGATTCTGCCAAACAGGGCAGGCATACATATAACTTGCATCCAAGAATAAACACCACTCCAAACGTCATAAGCAAACAACATGGCTGATCTCAGGGCGCAACCCTTTCCCCACATATTTCTACAAAAGGAATCTCGCACTTTCAGATCTATGCATAGGGGAGAGGGATGATCCAGAGCATTACCTGTTCACATGTACCATAACAATAAGTCTGCATCTGAGAAGATCAAGACGAGAACAAGATTTGAATCCATAACCCCACATGCACAATCAATAACAGCCAGTTGAGGAAGTGCATAACCCAAATAATGGATATCCTGACATCAAGGAGTCTAGAATTATGTAACACAGAATGATCCAACTCAAATCAATACTGAAAGGAAAGGTTCCAATGATTATTGTTCGAATTTCTAACTGAAAGTAGTCACAGCAAATAATCAAAACATTTCAGATCATGCCAAGTCTCCATTCAAGTCGTATGAAGCACCTAAATACAACAGTAAGTCAATGAAACAATAATGAGTATCACAAATGCTATAAAATATCTCAACAAAGTGTGTAATACAGCATATTTGAGCAAACTAGAAAACTCACATTAATAATTCTCTCAGTTAAAATACATAATTGGCTGATTCAAAGCTCAACTTTAGAATAAATGCAATCCATCTGATATACACATAATGCAATCCATGTGTGTAAATAAATGCAATCCATGTGATCTACGCGTGAATATGCATTAAAGAGGAACTAAGTACATGCATTTTATCTCTAAGCAACTGATGGCCAGATGTGATGAACATGCAATCAATATCATACCCAATTAAATAAATACTACCAGCTCAAGTCCGAACGTAAGATGGGACAACCTGTGACATTGCCAGTGGTGGCAGAGCATATGATGTCAGTTGCACCAAACAACAGTAGCACCTTCTCACTAGAATGGCACCATGAACCACAGGAAGGCGTTGTTAATCTGAATAGCTAATGTAAGGGGCCTTTACCTATATACTCGGGATGAATACCTTCTTCTTCTCATATGTGAATTAGAGTTTCAGAAAGCATTGCTTTCTTTTACTCTGCATCTGATGAAGAGCATCGGTAAAACAAAATAATTAGTTTGAATGTCTTTACCTATATACTTAACCTAACCTAACTTTATTGCTTCTGACATTGCATTGCCGAATGGTTTCTTTTTCAACATACGAGTATAATTGTATATTATAACCATTTTCACGAATTCTGTCTTTTGGTAAATACCTTTTTCTTGTAAAAAACTATAGCTTTCTTTTCATTTGATTGTAGATTGAAAATAGTAAGCATGATAAATGTTTGCAATGAAAAGTCTCTATAATTTAAAAGTGAAAAAGTTTCATTAGCAAAAAAAAAAAAAAAAAAGGGGAATAAGAGCACACAGGAAAAAATTTATATTGTAAAATTAAAGGTAGAAGAAAGTCATATGTGCAGATTGGTAACCATTGAAAAATCGCCATATTTTCAAAGCAAAATTTTTACTAGCTGAAGAGAAGTGAACTATGAGCATGAACGAAAAAATGTTATATTTCAAAAGTGACTCTAGGAGAAACACCATGCAGGTAGGTGAACATAAATGTTTGTTTCTTATCAATGTAGAAATGTGCTAAATCTTGCCAAAGCTGCTGTACCAAAACCAGTTTGCAAAAGCAGCTTTTTCTTTCTGGCCTTATCCTGGCATTGATAGTAATAGTTTTGATTATTTTCAGAGAATGTCTACTTCAGAATATTCAGCTTTTTCAGCCATTCACCTTCCAAAATTCCTTTGTTTCTGTGGCAATTGGTGCCACTCATTCAGCAATGCTGTTTTTAGTTCCTAGATGGTTGTTGTGAGTTGCAATTGCCCTCTCCACAGCGTCCCAGACATGCTGTATAGGGTTGAGGTCTGAGACCTGGCTGTCCAATCCGCGAATATCCTCACTCTCGAGAAATTCGTCAAGCAGAAGAGCTCTATGTGGCTTCGCGTCATCGTTGTGTAAGATGAACTCGGGGGCTCACTGCATCCCTGAAAAAGCAAACATAGGGTTCCAAGACCTCATCCCTATACCTCACACCAGTCACAGAGGCTCTGTCAAAGACGTGGAGAGGTGTGCTGCCATCCAACATGATGCTTGCTCAGACCATTACACCGCCATCGCCATAATTGTTGATTTCGCGGACATTGGAGGGTAGGTAGCGGGTCCTTGGCTCTCTCTATATGAAAGTACGGCGAGAATCGATGTTTAGGCTAAAACGGGACTCGTCGGTGAACAGAACGGTCGCCCATTGCTCCGTACTTCAATCACTGTGCTGCCTGCAACATGCTAATTGAACTCTCCTGTCCGTAGACGTGAGCGGAATGCAAACAGCCGGTCTTCTAGCAAACAACCCTCTCTCATTTAGTTTTTTGGAAACGGTCACCCTTGTTACACGGGTTCCTGTGGCTGCATACAGGTCCCGAGAGAGCTGAGAAGCTGTAGCCTTCTGTTACGCCTCGCTAAAATGGACAAATAGCGATTTTCTCTCGCTTATTTCACGGGTTCCTGTGGCTGCATACAGGTCCCGAGAGAGCTGAGAAGCTGTAGCCTTGTTAAGCCTTGCTAAAATGGACAAACAGCGATCTCCGCTGGCCGTCATGGCTCTTGGACGACCTCGCCCAGGTTTTCTCTCGATGAATCCAGTATCCTGGAACTGTTTCCATAGGTTACACACGACCCTGGGCGTTAAATTAAACACTCTGCATATCTGGACTTGCGATTGGCCTGCCTCTAACCTCTCCACAATTTGCCACCTCATTCCATGATCTAAACGTTGGTGGTTACTCATCTTTACTGTTCCGATGTGAATTTAACCACCAAGATAACACCAAAAAATTCGGCAAGGTGTGCTAGCAAACGCAATTCGTCTTACCCTCCACGTGCTTATAAAGCCTGTTTTTCTACTGGTTCCACCTACACACACGTGTATGCTAACGCATTTGCCGTACAAGATTTGCATTTTTATCTAGAAGCAGTGGTTTTCTCTTCAGTTCAGTTCTTTTCATGCAATTCGATAAAATATCCAAATTCTCTTAATTTATTTCACCAGTGTACATAATTTATATACTTTTTTTTAATGTATTGATTTTTAATAATATACAATCTTAGACAAAAAAAAAAGACGCACCACGACACACCGAGGAAATATAATGCAAATTGGACACAAATTGATATGCATACACGTTTCGACGGAAAATGCAAAATTTTACATTTTGATTGCCAATGAATGAACGGTTGTCACTACAGCGCATCTGGCAAGATATTTAAGAGGAGAAATTACGATTCCTGGTCATAAATTCTTCATGAATTTCATTCCGTGTACTCTGGTAGACAGTAACTATGCCTAAAATTAAGAACAAATATGCGCTCAGCCGCATTAGAGACTGCACTACCGTTGCTAAAAGCATTACTGACAGCCTGGAGTGACTTCTTTTCTTGGACACCGTGACGTCAGCAGCCCGCTCTGTACATATATTAATTTACTTAATGTCTTACTTATTATTATTATTATTTTTCTTGTTTTATTCCCAATTATGCTTAATTTTATGATTAATCCAGAACTCTTAACGTATCCCACAATTTGTAATGTATTTGTTCATCTTTACACCTGTACCTGATTATATGGCATATCTTTAATATAACTGTATGCCTAACATGTACCATAATAGTGTTATGCCCAACATGTACCGTAACTGTATAACTGTCTGCCTAACATGCACCATAATAAATGTTCCCCTTAGTTTCAGCAGTCCCCATCATGCACCTTCTTTCCATGTTCTGGTCCTTCTTTAGCGTGGTCAATTGCAGGAGGACACACTACTAAGCTCTTTATATATATATATATATATATATATTTTAACTTCCATCGACGGGATCCAACAGGCTGAAAAGCACCTAACCCAGTGGGCCAGCTGTTCCGTCGATGGCGAAAAGAAAGTAACTATGCCTCACATACAGGTGCGTGAACGATATGCGCAGATGTCAGAATTTGAAAGAGATCATGTAGTTGAGGTCAAAGAAGCCGTTGGTCTTATCGGTGAATAGCTCGACATTTGAGCAGGAGCGATGCCACTATTAAACGATGTTGGCAGGAATGGGTGAGCCATGGCCGCACACAGCAGCATCAAGAAGGAAGCGGTAGGCCTAGAGAAACGACAGAACGTGAAGACCGAGCAATCGTCAGAGTGGCACTCACAGCCCCAGATGTATCATTATCATTGATTGCAAGTGTAACTAGTGCTTCAATGACCGCAAGGATCATTCATATACGGCTCACAGAAAGGGGGCTGAGGTCACGGCGCGTCGACTACAATTGACCTCTGTACAACGTCAAGCCCGTCTGCAGTGGTGTCGGGCTCATTCGCACTGGAATGTCACTGACTGGAGTAGCATAGTCTTCAGCGATGAGTCCTGCTTTGAACTGAGCCTCGATGACGAGTCTGGAGATCCTCTGGACAGCGGTGTGATACCAACCTGACTGTCTTCCGGCAGACAGACCGACAACCAGGAGTGATGGTGTGGGGCGCCATTTGATTTCATAGTAGGGCCCCTTTGGTTGTCGCATCCTTACAGCACAGCGGTACGTCGACGAAATTCTAAGGCCCGTTGTGTTGCCCTTCATGTTAGCCCCCCGGGGGTTGACTCAGGAGAATTCCTGGGAAGTACTGGCTAGGATCTGTACTTAGGCAGTCTCAACCACGGGGGCAAAATATCAGGTACTATTGTACCTTATTCTTCACAGGACTAGAACCCGGGTATTGTACCTAGGATGGGATCAGGCTCGACAGGGACCGTACTGGTACTGGCTTGTCCGCTCCCTCGGCTGTGGGGGAGCTGATAAAAACAGACAAGGAGGAGGGCGTGGGACTATGCCTGTATAACCAAAAAGGTAAAGTTAGGGCGTCCACGTCCCTCCGTAACGGTGCCCTTCATGTTACGCCACATTGGACTTACATTTCGGCAAGATAATGCCCGCCCCCACACTGCACATTACCTTGGCCAGCAAAGTCGCCGAATCTCTCTCCTATTGAGCACGTTTGGAGCATTATGGGCAGGGCCCTCCAACCAGCTCGGGATGTTGACGATCTAACGCGCCAGTTGGACAGAATTTGGCACAATATCCCTCAGGAGGACATCCGCAACCTTTATCAACCGATGCCAAGCCGAATAACTGCTTGCATAAAAGGGCCAGAGGTGGACAAATGCGTTACTGACTTTTTCACTTTGTGAAGCTCTATCACTACAATAAATCATCCAATTTTTTTCAAACTCTAATCATTTGTTTTTCTGTACATGTACATCACTTCTACCGATTTTCGTCCCATTCGGACAACTCTTTTTTGGTGCGTCATTTTTTTTGTCTAAGAGTGTATAAAATTGTTAGTAATGTTGCATGAAATTCTTTAGCAGTGCAAATTTTTTAATACATTTTTGATGAATTTTATATCTAACAAGTCTTTTTTTATTTCAGGAAGTATAATATTCCAGAGACATATATCAATCATATAAAAAGGAAGGTGAATTTGGAGGAATGAGATCAATATATGATGCTAGTATTAATTTTATTTGCTCATAAAATTATTTCAATGAATAATCTTTTACATAAAATAATTTTTGTATTATCAAGCATATGCAATATTAAATTATTTATATACTCAGGCATTAATAAAATCATGTTTTGTACAGTTATATGTAGAAAAGGCAAACTAGTTTATAATGTTATTTTAACTAGGGATTTTTTAAAAGTTAATAACAGATGGAAAACTCATATTCCACAAAGTCTGCCACTATGTTTACAGAAGTTTAACTAGGGATAACAATTCCTTTTCACATTAATTGTTCCCTTAACATTTTGAAGAATAATATTTTCATAGCTGCTAGTATATAATTTTTCATTTGCCTGTTTGGTTAATGGATATTACATTTTAAGAGGATTAAAATTTTAACCATTTTTTTAATAATGGCAATATTTTCAGTATTTAAATGCAGATAAAAAAAATGACGAGACTTCTTTTCCTATACGTCATATGGCTCCAATTAAATTCTAATTACAAAAAATTTTTTCTTTCAAAATAATTACCATTTGTAGAAATTATTAATGCATTATAATTATGGAAAGAATAACTACAGATTCAACTGTTTTAAATATAGCATCAGTCACCAATCTATTGTGTAAAAGACAAGTTGCTTTATTAAGTTGCTTAATGAACTTTAGTTCTCTAAAATTTTGGTTAACTTTTAAACAAAGATAAGAGTTTATATTTTGTATAATAAAATGTTCAATGAGGTTGAGTAATTCTGATTGAAAAATTACTCAACAATATTGAACAATACCACTAAATTAGAAAAAAGGAAAAACATTTTATTTATGAGCGAGCTGTTGTATATGCATATAAGTAGAAATATTTTGGGAATTTGAGAAGGGGAGATTGATAATGCATATAGATAAATTACAGCAACAGCTTAATCACAATAAATAAGAAAAATTTTATTTCTTATGGTATATACACAATATTTACAATCGACATTAGGGATGAAATGTCATCTTGAACTACAGGAAATTTACAATAAATCAACAATAGATAAACTGATTTAGTTAAATCAAACGCAGAGTAATATATAAAAAAGGGCAAAAGTATAAAATTTCATAAAAACCAGCTAAATTTTACAAATGCACATATTATATTTTACATTTCAAGCATTATTATATTTTAAAATTCCTTATGCACATTGTACATGCACATACACATGTTTTAAAAACTTAGACAGTAATTCATAATTTTTAAGTAAACAATATAACTTAATACACACCATTAAATATAAACCTAAAGATTTAAAAATTTACATGCAATTCGAAATCCTCAAATAATTACTGTAATCTTTCACCTTTATTGATATAAGAAACGAATACTAATAATTGAAATTATATTAGAAAATAATATTTAATAAACATAAAATTTAACATTTAGTTATTTAAATTCATAAAATCCATTTTTCCGCATAAAGATCATAAATAGATTTCAAGTAAATCTATTAATTAATCTAGACAAATAAAAATATATCTTATACAACATATAACTTAAAACATATTTTTTTAAAGATGTATTACAAAGACTCTTCTAATATTGCACGTTTTCTCTTTTTGTGGTTTACCACAAGGTCTGCAGTAAGTATTTTTTGATTTTTACGACACTGCCAGCTTTTCAAATCGTGAAGGCTTTTATAACCAAGATTAAAGAGAGCAATTTCTGTTCTATCTAAATTTGAAGTCAGAGTAGCAGCATCTTCTTTTAATGAATTCTGAGATGTATCCATCAGCTTTCTGAAGCGATTTCTAAATGTCTAAAAAAAAAAAAAGAATGACAGTATTAGGTTACGTAATACTAAAATAAATAGTATTTTCATTATCATGCACATCATTATTTCAATCCCTATACACCTATGAGCATTTTATTACACTGACCAAATTATTATATTGCATTACATAGGATTTGCCCAAATAAAAATGATGATGAAGAGATTAGTAATCTGAGTGAACTAAAACGAGAAACAACTACCATGACAATTTGAAATTATTTTAGACCATAGATTCAGATTATTTTTAGACTATGATTATTATCATCAAATCACTTTTTTCATGTTCAGAATAAGCATTCCACCACAAAAAAATTGATTAGATGACTAGCTTGAAAAATTACAAACTTTATTAAGAACTATGAAATTTTTTATTAATAAAAACCATTATTTTGAAATTTTTATATTTATATTAACTGCACGAATATTTTACTTTTTTAACATCAGAATAAGCAGAGTAATAGTCATAGTGATAAAAGAACGTCCTTCAATGGATTGGTTTATTTTATTTGATTATGGCAGAGTATGCTAGGGCCATATCACAATGGAAAAGATGCGGCCACAGAGTATCTAGGGGAAACAGGCTTGTATCCACATTAGCCATGAAAATGCCTATGTAGCCAGACCATTCACTTGGAATTGAAGGCAGGGCAAACCCACATCCGCAGTAAAAAAGGAAAGCACTGCTTATCCAGTCTCTTTTATACATACTGCCTTTCTCAGCTTAGAATAATTATAACACTTTTTTACTTCTTATTTTTGAAAGATTCACTGCATTAAAATGGTTTTAATCTGGAGGGATAATGTTAGAAATTGAACTTCTTAAAAAGGAGAAAACACCATTCTATCAAAATGCCAGATGATACAGTGTATTTCAAATCAGTTACATCATTTTTCAAACATTATTTATAGATTATGGATCTGTTGGAAGAAACATTAAATAAGGCTATTATTTTACACTGTCATAACTTTGATTATGGGTTTTAAAAAGTTTTAATTTTTATATAAAATATGGCCTATCTAATTATTAATTTACTAATTTAATTTAATTACCTTATAAAAGACATTTTATAGAAAAAAGGTTAGGTAATATACAATATTTGCTCAAAGAAAAAGGACTACTAGGAGCCTATAAAAATTTAATTAATTACTTCACATACAAAATTTTGAATTGAGCACTTTGAAAATTTAGATTTTTGTTTGAAAGCTTAAACATTTGTAATTATCTTTGTGGAGTCCCCTAAATTTTTAATTAAGACATCTTATATAATTTTTATCATATGTGGATGAAAATCTTTTGTTTGATTAATTCAACTATAGTGAAAGAAGCATATTTTTCTTATTAGTAGTGATTTTTGTGGGCTCCCCACAAAAAAATAATTTCCTTATATCTTAAACACCATTTTAAGGGATAACCATCATAAATAAATAAATAAAAAAAGGCATATAAAAGAGAAGATGCATAATCGAAATTTTGGTTTAAAATATAACATGTACACTTCAGTTACAGAATTTTAGTACTGCTCTTTTACTGTATTTATAAGTTAATCGTCCTACTTGAGATTTTTTTTTTTTAAATCCTATTTATGTCTTAAAACAGTTAAGCTATTTCATTTCTAAAATTGTATAATATTTAACAACAAAACGAGAATAACCACATCTTTATTTTACTTACTTTATTACTACTTACGTTATTAAACATCTGTATTGATAACTATAAAATATTTCTTTAAGAAGACCTCACTCTAACGTGACCAAGACATTTATGTGTGTCCATTAAAACATTTTAATTTTTGGATGCAATGTAAAATATTTCCAAATACTAAACAAATTAAGAAATTTACCTTAAATGGGAGGGAGATTGGAAAATGATATTTTATGCAGTTCTGAAACAAATTTTATCCTTATCTCAATGTAAAATAATTTAGCTTATAGACTTGTTTATTACATTTTAGAAGTGTTTATATTAATTTTCCCATTTCCTGTTTGCACTGTTGACAAAATGTAACAAACCAATGTTGTAACAAATCAGTGTTAACGGCAGTTCGCATCTGTTTTGAGATTACTGCGATCAATTTATTTCAAAGTTGTAGTAGCTCAAATGATATGATAGTATGTGGTAAATTTCATAAATAATTAATCCTTATATTAAGATGATAGCAAAACAAAATGGCAAAGTTATTAAATTAGGAATAAAATTCATTAGTCATTCAAAATGTTGCTGGTAAAGAAAGCTACCAGAAAAATGCCAGAATAATAAAACATAAAAAAAAAAAAAAAAAAAAAAAAAAGAGAGAGAGAAAGCTTCCAGATTTTACATTATGCCCAAAGGGGTCAAGGGGTCAAAGGGGTGTTTTTTTTTAACATTTTCTGTGTTACCTTTATTTATTATGCATCATGTTCTTCACACTTAAACCATAAAATTCAATTCAACAGCAATATTGAAAACTGAATGAGCATATCTTTAGAATTTCCAATACACAGTCTCGTGTGCTAAAGATAAAAATGCCTTCCCCCCATACAGTGTTGGCACTATTCGCTTTGAAATTGTTGAGTTTCTTAATAAAAAATTCATTAAAGGTGTAACAAAATATGAAATCGATAATAAAACAAATTCCAAATTAGGGCTTCCAAATGCCCATATTCGATGGAGAGTTACATTATTCAAAATTTGATGGCTCTAGGTACTATTGTTTTATCACAATGCGAGAAACATATATACATTTATGTAGATTCTTCATTATTTAATTTCTTTAAATATAACACAGGGCTCTAATATTTGGTGGCAACAATTTGAAAAGTGAACCAACAAAAAATGCCAAAACGAAATTAATAGCCGTTTTGAGCTAACATCCTTTGGGAGGGGGAATTAAAGGGAGCAATCACATAAGCAAATTTTAGCATATATAGGGAGTGTTTTTGAAATTACTAATCAGATGCACTTGGCGAAATGACATGACAAATGGCAAAGAGGGAGTGTTATTTAACAAATATCATTTTGTTGACTATGTATGTACCTAATAGGAAAGGTTGCTGATAAAGGTCACACTGCATAGCCAAAAGGCTAGGAAATGAGTATTGTAAAATAGCTATTCTTTGGATATTTGTAAGCTACTCTTGTTGATATTGATGAAAATTAGAATACAGTGTAACCAATAGTAGATGCTGAGACACTGGCTGTCTATGTCTGATTAATGATTGGATATTAGAGATTATCCTGCTTGGTGAAGACAAATGGATAGCTGATAATGGCTCAGAAGGGTTAAATACAGTGTAGCTCTAAGTAGAAATGCATATGAGCAAGCAATTTATAGAACTTTGATATGGGACTACAAGATACATCATATGTCTCTATTAATACATCATCATCAACATTTATGATTACAGTAAAGTGTGATCGGACCAAGCAGCAGTGGAAAAGAGTTGCCTAATTGGATAAATCATGATATCTTTTACATTACATCAATGAACATATCAAGGCATACCATTTTCCAAGTAAACTGTTGATCAATACATGCACTGGGAGACAAACAGGCTGGTAATGCACGTATTATGATTTGGGAAAAGTTTTCATAGGCATCCCTGGTACCAGTGGTGATTGTAGAGTGTACAGTGACAGCTATAGATTACGTCAACATCATTACTGATCAGTTACACTCTTTTATGATTTCTCAGTTTTCCTCTGGAAATGGACAATGCTCCTTGCCACAAAGCCAGCATAGTCCTACACAGCTTTGAAAAACAGGCAGATGACTTTCAGTTGCTGTCCTGGTCTCCTTATTTCCCAGATATCAATTCTATTTGAGATGTCATGCAATATCAGTTCAGAGCTTACTAACTCCTTGTAATCTACAAGAATTTTGTGACCTCTACTTGCAAATCTAGTACAATTTTCCTTTAGACGAAGGACTTGTAGAATAATGGTTTGGAATTCTTGGGTGCTAAAGGTAGAACAACACAATGTTAGGTCTGTAGTTATAGCATTTTGGCTGTTAAGTGTGTGTGTGTGTTTATATATTATTAATTTTCCTTTTAAAATTATATTTATATATATATAAACACACTTACGCATCGAACAGAATTTATTGAATGAAGATTCGCCATACCATTTAATGAATCGAAACACATGATGTTATTTATTACATTTCCATCGAGTGCTTGCAACAAAGATCATATTAAGAATGAATTGGTATAAAGGCTGTAAAACGTATAAAGTATTTATTGTATTCAGAATTTTGTACTATATGTATTGATGGTATCACTGTTGTGCACAATGGACGAACAAGGAAGTTATAATTTTCCTTGAGCCGTAAAAAAATAACCAGTTACTATGATTCAACACAAGTCCCGATATCTCTTTTTGTTGTGCCATTTGGCTCATCAATAGAACTTTTTTATATGTTGTTATGTTGTGTATACACATCTGTTTTGGGATCCACAAACTTAAAGAAGGATTCACAATAAAATGCTTATAACTTTCTTTATCATGATTAATAAATTTTTTTTTTACCCGTCTTCCAGCAACCACTATATATGGTTCAGCTAAGTTCAAGATGGTTAACGATCTGTTACTAAAATATTTTGGCATCTTTGTCTAGAACTTCAATAAGAAAGCACTATCCTGTTTTGTGACAAATGCTCCTATCTATTGTTTTGATAAGATCCTTCCAACATTGTTTTTTTCTATAGATAAAGAGGCCTGCCGATTGCAACAATTTCATACGGTCCTGCAATTGAACCTTTAGCATCTATAACTAGAAGTTTCGAGCAAACCTTCCTCATAAAGTTATTCCAAACTCACAAAGTTATTATAAATATTTAACTGTTTCCCACACTACTTAATTGATGTCAGTTCTTGTGAACAACAATAAATAAAACAAAGAATTTTTTATCCATGCAACAGTTTCTGTCATGGATATTTTTTTTTAGGCACTGCTAAACTGTGCAACACCATGCAAATTCAGTGGAATATTTCATGATTCTTTACATAAAACCTTGTGCAGATAAAATATACCTTTTCTTGGAAATAGAACTGCCTCTTTTTCAGTCAATGGCAATATGAAAATAGTTAATACATGCTTACAGCAAAAAATATAAATTAAACATGAACACAAAATTTCACTATAATGAAGAAATGAAAATAAGAAGCTAACACGTAAAATGCAAGAGGCACATATGTAATAAGGCAAGAAAAAGTGAGAGTTTGCCAAACCAAACACCATTAGATAATTAAATTGATTTTATTAAATAAAAATATCTGTCCGAGATGTACCTGATTAAGAATTTTGCAAATGTCCTCTGAATCATGATGTGAGAAGCGTAAGAGATACAGTCCAAAATGATAAAAGTATGGCCCCATTTTATGAAGATCTACTACACTGGCATCTGCATTCAGAATTTCTCGATATGCTTCCCTATAAACTCTTGGCACTTCAACAGCAATTATGTGACGATTCTGTAAAGCTTGTGCCATCCATAATGGTAGCTCTAATTTAGTTCCTTGTGCTAGATCTGGACTTCCACTGGATGGATCTAAAAACCCTTTAAAAAAGAGAAATATGTCTTAGTTACTATTTTTTTTTTTAAGAAACCACAAACAGTATTCTTTAGTAATAACATGATTCAAATGCTGTGGTTTTGTACATAAGATATTATCTAAAACTATACACACATAATATTCTTAATACCAAAATAGTGACTGAATCATTCATTGCCTGCTGTGAATACAAGTCAACAAGGCTTTTGCTACATAGATGAGAACAGGTGCATTAAGCTGGTTCTTATATGGCAATGAAGAATATGAAATGGAAGTGTTCCATTACTCTTCATATTAGAGTATAAATCATTCAAACCCTTTTCTCACCAAGGTAGAGCTGATGAAAACTGATATATGTTCATATTCATAAATCTCAGAACTGACCCATTTTATTGGACTGTAGTTTTGTAAAAAAGTACTCAATTTTAATGCGATTTGTGGCAAAAGATTCAGGAAGGAGGAAAATTTAGTGGTCCATCCCGTTTTTAATGTGCAATGAAAAAAAAAAAAAAAAAAAAAAAAAAAACCCGCAATATAAGGAGGGATGGCTTGCACCTATCAAATGTTTTTCAAAATTCTGATTGCAATGTGGAATACCAAACATGACTAGTAAAGGTTAGAAATTACTTTACAATAGGTGTTGAAAATGACCACCTTCCTGGCGTACGCATAACCGAATTCGCCGCTCCATGTTTGTTGCAACACTCCGCAATGTGTTGGCAGTGATGTTTGTAATTTCTCTAGAAATGTTGGCCTTCAATTCATCCAGCGATACAACATGGTGACCAATTTCAATTTATAGTTCAACCGCCTCATCCACGACCACGAGCGCAAACACACATGTGCCATTCAGACTGAATTATTCTCAAAATAGGTGGAAGGATGGGGACTTTCTTTCCCTCGAGCATATAAATTCTCTCTTTCTCCAGAGAAGAAAAGACTTTCACATGACAACTTCACGTTGCAGCAAGTAATAACATTACTTTTGGATGAGTCTATGTGTTTTGGCAGAATGCTAGCCAAGGTTGTGTTTGAGATGGTCGAACTATACCCGATCACAAGAATTAAACGCAGCGCACGGATTCGCTGTCCGGCCTTGACAGATCATGTGTTCCATGGAGGTGATTTGGGTTACATCTATTGGCGAAACTTCAAACTGTAATGAGCATATCTTTAGAATTTCGATACACAGTTCTGCGCACTGGAGATAAAAAGTCCACAAAAGATAAAAAGACAATAGTTTAATAAGCTCTTGCCAAATAGGTATACGGATCCACCATATACCAACTGTTGGACCCATAAAGGCGGTCAAATGACTTACTGTCTCGTCTTGAATTTCTAACTAAAATAACTCAGAAGAAAGTTTAAAATAAATTATTGTCAGCCTGACGACTGTAGTACAACTTTCCACTGGGTTACCTAATCAGTATAAAAAAAAAAAAAAAAAAAAGGAGTTTGTAGGTAGAGGATACTTAATAAAAAAAATAAAAGATCAGACTTTAAAAAGAAATGTTTAAGGGAGCAAAATTTCACATTATTGCCCAAAATATGTAGCGATCAAGCAGTGGATCATTGTTCAACTTTTCGTTTGGCTACTAAGCTTACACGAAGGTCATATCAGACGTACGTGGTGATCGAAAATTAGAAAGACAAAAAATATCAACAGATTAAAAGTGTAATGCTGGCATCTCAGCCAGGGCAACTGGTACAGCTGCAGAGCAGCAGTACTAAGGGGTGAAGAATTTTAGATATACTGTGCAGCAAAATGCTCCTAACCTAGTGTGTTATTTACAGGTGACTACATAGTGCATCTAATTTAGTGCAGCAAAATGCCTCTAACCTAGGTACGAAGAACGAAGGCCATCAAACAAGAAATAAAAAAATATGAGAAAATATTGCAAGCTAAAGAGATTTCACCAATATCAATGTGTGCCGTTTGACAGAAACTTTGGAGAAGAGACTTTTGGGTTCAGTTGATGCCTCATTGATGCAATGTTATTGATATGAATATTTGATGATTAAGGTGAAAGATTTCTATCTGGAATAAGAATATTTGATAAAATGGGAATTAAACATTTTGACTAAAATTTAAATCATTGTCAAACCAGTGATTCTTCCTACAAATCCAAATATTTTAGCATGCACAACGACTGGTGAAATAAATTATGATCTCTGTCTAGGATTACTAAGGAATTATTACGAAAGATAGAGTTTCATGTGGGAAAAGTGTTCATTAAGCATATTATTATGAACGGTTGTGAAATCTGTGAAGCAATTGAATAAAATACCTGACTTGCTTAGGGATAGGAAGTTAATTTTGAAGGAGTTCCGCAGAAAATTGAGACAAATCTCCTAACCAAGTACGAGGCTCACTCCATCAAAAATAAAATCCTTGTAAAATTTTTCCACAGATTAAAAGAGCTCTATATGGATTGCAAGACGAAACAGATTTCTTCAGCAGTTACTCACACCATTCAAGGACTGAATAAAAGTAGTACACTACAACAAATATCAAATCTTCTAGGTGGATCACAACTGTTGTGAACAATGGGATCACACAAGAATGTAAGCAGATACTGCCTGAAGTAAAATTAACTTGAGAGAATTAGAGAGAATATATAATAATATTAGGGAGAATAATTAAATAAATATATTAGCATTGCGTTTTAGATTAACTTCTTAATGGTGTATTCTGATAACCATTACCTCTTCAAAAAGTAACACAACTGAAATAGTAATTACCAGAAATGGAATTATTTGTAATTTTACATATTTGTTGCTCTGGCGATAAGCCAGCAGTATACAATTCGAAATCTATCAAATTTTTACATACATACTATCAGAAATTAAATCAGCGATTAATAAAGAAATGTGATACTGCAAGATTTCTATTTCAAATTCCATTTGTATTAAAATATTAAACTACATTTATTCAAAAAAAGTCGCATTTCAGATGGCAAAGGATCGCGATAGCTCGCAAGCCACAGTTTGGCCATGCGTGATCTATACTGTTTTATAATTTATGTAACCAAATGACTTTATTCTGTAAATTAAACTGCTTGAAAATACAGGCAAAAATGTTATTTTTTATTTTTTTGTTAATAAATATGCATTATTCTTCTTTTCTGATTTTTTTTTAAAACTGATGTTGGGTTAACTGCGATTCCAAATTAAACATAAATATTTTCCCTTGTACTATCTTATAATCGGAGCTGATACTGTAACAGCAAATGTTAAAAATACATTCTAAACTATCTACATGTTTCAATTTGGCACCAGTGCCTATACTTTATTTAAAAGGGAAATGGAAATGTTGACTACATTATTTAAAAGGGAGTCCCCTCTTAAATAATTTCTATCAGTTATTGAGTACATTAAATTAATTTTAAATTTTCAGTAAACTAGACTTTTAAACATAGCATAGGAATTAAAAGGAAAATTTCCAAATAACAACCTTAATTTGTTGTATTCCATACAACTTTTTACACTAAATTATCTGACCAGATTTCATATTTGCATAAGTACGCAAGTGACAAACTAGAATTATATGCTAATGAAATTAAAGAACCTATCTCACTTCCGTGATACAAATAAATTAAGCATAATGAGCATTTTATTGCTATTTTAATATTCAAGAGGTTCAGTTAAATTAAAGTGATCTGGTTTTTGTCCAGGTGGCAGAAGAAACTAAATGTTTTAAACTTATTGATTAGTGCTATAAACCAGTTTTCTAATTCTCAGTTAAGAACCTGTTATAAAACAAACTTTCTAGTCTAATGAAAGTGAGAATAAAAACAGAGAAGAAAATGGAAATTAATTAGGAAAATCTATGCCTGTTGTTGGTTAAAAACAGGAGGAAGCTGTTCGTATACTGATACACTGGCTTAGTTGTACGAACTAAATGAAAGAAATTAATTTTTGAATTTACTTCATACATATATGTAATGATGTAGATAAGTTGATAGCAGAGATGAGATCCAAACTGAACAGCAATCTTGGCAGCCGAGGCAGATTAAATATTCATTTTTATTTAAATTGATATTTGTGGCCACAGTTTCACTCGGTATTCTAATCTCACCTATTTCAAAACATTTAAATTTTTTATATTATTGTGATAGGAAGAAAACGGTTGGCAGCGTCTAAACAGTAAGAACATCAGAAGCAAAGTACATTGTTATTGAGTATGGGAGTTTAGTTTAATGGAATGTTTTCAGTTTAAGTTCCGAATTAGATACATTATCATCATTATGTAAAAGTAATATGATACGGATTAATCTAGAAATGACGCAGCCCAGAAAAAGTCATTATTATTTTTAGAGTAAAGTGGGAAAATACCCAAATTAAAATGAGGAATGAGGGTTACTATTAATTTAAGTTAAAAATTTTTTTACCTAATTTTTATCTTATACACAAACACATATATCTACACCTATTTTTTATTCATATAAAGCACCATTACATTACTAATTTAAATATAATGCTTGGTATATGTCATTAATCCATTCTAGATCCTTGGAAGCATGCCAAAATAAGTTTTTTAGCCAGAAATAAATTTAAAATTATTAATCTGTTTTTATAAAAAATTCCTATTATTATAACACTGTTTAACTCTAAAATACACCTACTGTGAGCGATACTGTACATAAATGAAGCACTGCACATAATAGCGTACATTTATGTTTTTCTACTACGCAGATCAAAAGCAATATTTTAACATGTTCTAATGCCTTTGATGTTTGTTCGGTGATTAATTTCACTTCCTTCACAACATTAGCCAATTTAATAGCGTCTTTGTTTTTTACATTCATAGACACTACTGTACTTGGCATATGGTATGTAGTAGCCAAGCCATCTTCATACTTTTCAACAATCTCTTTTTTCACCTCCATAGTGATACTAATAATTTTTCATTGCTTGACTCTTCTCATTAACTTTCCTAAAACTTATTATTAATGAATTTACATAAAAGTATTTGAAAATTCAGGATTATAGCAAAAGTTGCTTACTCAATGATAGCAACTGGCATTCTGAATGTCTGTATGCCTGTTGTGGTGTCAAGGAGAGTTATAGCGTAATATTGAAAAAGGTAAAGAAGTGCTGTGGCACTGTCATGACTCACTGAACTTCAATCTTACTCGAAAAAAAAAAGTACTCGAAAGAAATAGTTCCATGCCCAAACAGACTGTATATCAAGTTAGATGTATTCCAAAGCTGATGTATATTTAGGTATCACTGTATTTTCCTTTCCTATATAATTTAACTAGCCTTCAAAAGAATAAAAACAAAGTTAAATTAAAAAATTTACATCAGAAAACTGAATGTATATCACTCTATATTTCAATACACTGAATGTATACCACACTGAAAACAATGCACCAAAACAGGTTGTATATCTTCTGCAGAAAAATTATAAAGAATAGATATGCTGAAGTGCTAAAAAATGACAAATATATTATTAGTTAGCAAATTCTATATCATGATGTATACAAGTTCATATAAAAAGACCCAATAAAAACTTTTATGAAAGTGGATGGAGTTTCTTTTGCCAAGAGTTGCAAATTGATGGGAAAAGGCAAAGCTTCTTTGGACAAAGAAAAGAAGTAAAACAAAATATTGCATAACTTGAAGCATATTTAAAATACTAAAATATTCCTAAAAACTATTATTTATGCATATAAATTCAAAATACTAATTCACTTCTAAAATACTGAATTGTAATAACAATTTTTTTTACTAGGTTAACATGTCTGAGAGGGAAAAAATCCAATGAAGTCAGACCAGTATATGAATAAGCATTCTACCCCTAAACTTCAATGGATTTTTTTTAAAAAATTATTTAAATACACTGCATTGTAAATATGTGTAAAAATGAACACTTTAGTAAATTGCTAAAACTCAACTTTCAGCAGGCATTAAACTAAAAAAGGATACTCTACAAATTGGAAGAGATAATAAGCCATCATTTATTAGAAGTGCAAGTGAATTAGTTAAAATAAGACTGTGATGGGTATACTAACATTGTTATTTTTTTTCATTGCCAGTCTTCTGAGGATTTCCCCCCCCCCCAAAAAAAAATAAAAATGCAAAGGAAATTTTTATAAGTGAATTAGATTTTCTTAATGTACTCCTATATTCACCGTAATCTATTCATTTTACTAACAACTCCAATTTTAAATCTTATTTATTCTACAACTAAAACATCTAATAAATTTGCTCTTTTGTTGGTAATCATCAGTATCATCTTTTTACGCCTAAATTTATGCCTACATACAGATTAATTCTTTTTCCTGTTGAAGGGAAAACATACAATTTACAGAAATGCATTAAGCTTTATTTTATTGAAATTAATATCAATTAGATATTAAATTTTTTACATTTTTGACAACAAAACTTAATTTTCAAGATAGAAAGGACCAAGAGGACTCATAACTTGAGACTTGTTCTTTTTTCAACTATTTCAACTATTTTTTCAACTATATTTCTCCCGCCTTCTTAGCATGCCTTCATGGTGTAGTGGTCCGCATGCTCTGTGCGTATTCGAGAGGTCCACAGTTTGAGTTCCGGCACGGACATTGCTTATTTTTCATGTCTTCTGCTTTAAAAAAAATCCTTATGACTGTACAGTGGCATCTGAACAAAAAGGTGGTGGATGATGATTCTCCACCACCAGGATTTGGCGACAGGGCTTCCTAATCCCCAGTCGCCCTTTAAAAGGGGGAGTATATAAGGTATTTCTCCCGCCTTCTTAGGGTAGTGGTCAGCATGTGTCGCACGCATTCGAGAGATCCGTGATTCGTGTCCCAGCGAGGGTATTGCTCATTTTTCAAAAAACACCTAATGTCTCTACAACTCTACTTATATAATCTAGTAGTCCGTATTCGGTTATAGTCCAGTTTCAAAATCTCAAAATGAACTAAAATTTATTTGGACAAAATAAAACTGAAATTTTGAAAAATTAGTACACAAAATTATTTTGAGTACATAAATGATTGGCTTTACCTCTTAGCACGGTGAAGCTTTTTTTTATGCAGTTTGTTTTTATATGATTTCAACATTATATGATATGCACTTCAATGTGTGTATACCTATGCTTGGGCAATTCATTCTTGAACTCTGAGAATTCTTGTTGGAGGAGGTGGAGGGAGTTCTGACGAGGCATGCTTCCTGTTTACTATATGTTGGTTTGGCAAATACAAATATCAAACGTCAAGGTTGAAAATGTGTGAAAAGTGCTTCTAAGATTACAGTTCAGTGTGACAACAACTTTTCTCTTTAATGTCTAAACATAACATGAGTAAGCAGTGGACATTTGTGAACTTTAAATGTTAATTAATTTCTATCAATTTTTGATATGCAAATCTACAGTACAGTCCATTTTTGATAATTACAGCAAAAAATGCAAGTGGTTCTCTGGAGCAAAAGCTTGATGTACTTAAGTTTTAAGACTACTGACTATACAAAAGAAATGAATAAGTCATCATTTCAAAAGCTTATTAAAAAGAAAAATCAAATGAATCCCAAGGATTCTCATTTATCAAAAGCAGTGACTAAAATGGTAAACACAGAGTGACTATTATATATCTGGATCAAAGATTTAATCAAAAACAAATTCTACTTAGTCAAATGGAAATCCAAATTAGCATTAAATCTTTATAATGATTCTCAAGACTACTGATCATATACATATGATTGATTTTTGTTTTAAGCCACAAACTTGTATTTACAATATTCCTGTTGTTGGTGATTCTGCCCAGTGCAGATAAAGAAACTGCTTCAAGATAATTGAAGGAATTAGGTGATATCACACAAAAAGGTGACTACAAAAGATCATGTTGAATGTTGATGAAACAGGTTTATTCTGGAAAGAATTTCTGTCATGCACTTTTATAGCAGCCATGAAATAGCATGCTCTGAACATAAAACTTAAAAAGACTACCTTGCACTGTTATTAGGTGGAAATGCATGAGCGGATTTCAAAATAAAACCAAGCTTCCAGACTGTGCAGAAAATCCTAAAATTTTAAAATTTGCCATAACCTCTAACTGTTGCAATGTTTAAATAAGAAGGCATACTTTTATTGATGACTTCACAAAAGCTTTATTTTAAGATAGGTTTACTAATTATTTTTGTCCTATAACCCATCCTTACTGCAGATAAAGTGATTTATGTAGATTTTAAATCAAATTATCTAAGACCAGTAATCTGAGATAATGCCCTGTGACATTTGACTGGTCTTTATGATGTAAATGAAAATGTACAAATAACTTTTATTCCAACAAATATGACATTGTTGATCCAGCCAATGGATCAAGATGACATAATGATATTTAAGGCCTATTATTTGTGCCACACTTTTTTGCAAACTTTGAAATCTACAACAGGAGAAAATGAATAAAATTTTGGAATAGCTACAAGACCAGAAACATTGTCAAAAATAAAGCATGGCATGATTTAATGGCAGGGAATATTAGGGCAGTACGGAAATATACCGTTCCACATTATGTAAATGATTTGCTAGGTTTGAAACTAATTTTGCTGAAGTCATTAATAAACATAATACAAAGTTCAAAATCCAGATGTCCAGTATGTGGACCACCAGCAACTTTTCTTTCTTTTTTTTAAAAATTTTTTAATATGCTTGTGCATTTTATATTTTTTTATAATAAAACATATGGAAACTTCCAATTCTTAAAAATTTCACTTTTGCAATAAATAGAAAAACTCCATATTGAAGAAATAATCATTTATTAGTATAAAATCTGTATGATAAATAATTTGGTTTTGCAGCTTTCTTTTTGCTTGGTATACATTTTAAACCAAAACATTCTACATTGTATGTTTATTTTACACCTACTGAATAATTTATATCCCTGATCAATCATTCAATCATTATTTTTTGCTTTCATTATACCATGACCACCAATACAAGGCAGCTTGAGAAATGACTCATGCAGTGATGTCTAAACTTTTTTTTTTTTTTAAATATTAGTAACTGAATACGAAACAGCATGGTAACCTCTTCTGACGTTACATTTGACAATGATATCAGATTTTAGCTTACCACTGGGAAGCACTAAGTGGGTTGATAATGAGAAATTTCTTTCCATATGCAAAAAATAGATCTTATGAATGATACTCATAGGCCAACAGTTTACTGCTGTTTGAATTGAGAATAATGGATTTGTTATTCAGATAAGCCCAGAAACGGTGGCAGAGCTGGCGTATTTGCACCAGGCAACAGAATTTACGGCAGGTAACATTTTTATAATTTAGAGAAGCACCAGGCAACAAAATTAAGTGATCGCAAAATATTTAGAATTTAAGGAGGTACTTAGCAGCAGAATTTCAAACCTTCAGAAACTGCACTAGGCTGCAAAATGTCAAGTGTTGGCTTTGGATAAGCCTTTAGTATATATGGAAATTCATTTATTCAAGATAAATAATTAAGATTTATTCGAGAATTTTAATCTAAGTTGACTCAGTAATTCTAATTGGCGTATCCAAATCAAATGTCAGCAGTGATTTTGCAAAGCCGAGTAATTACAAGTTATCAGACATGGCAGAAACTAACGTAGCACGCAGGCCAGAAACACAGTTCTTACAATCGAAAAAACTCAGTTTAAATACTATCTAACTAATTTGCATTCTGGTGTGAGGAAACAAAAAGGAACTGTTATAGTAAAGGCTAAAATAATAAATAACTGGTTAATTTAAATAATATCATTATATGTTGCTACACAAAAATGTAAGATGAAAAATGGCCAGAGAAAAACGTGCAGACTTTGATGTTGCAGTTTTGAAAGAATAACAGACGAATAATGAAAAATATGCACCATTAAAAAATTACTTCTGATAAAGACACTTGAATTTGTTAACTGCTTTTTATTTACTGAAAAACAAAAGATTTTTTTGAACAAGTTCTCATTTTTTATACACATTTAATAACTTGATTAGTATGATTTCAAACTGTCTAGGATATTGGCAGAACTGAATATCCAGACTATGCGAAGTACTAATGCACTTCTTCATAAATCAAATGAAGGGAGGAAGTGAAATTCAGTATATTTTTCAAAGTGGGAAAACCTTTTTAAATGTTCAACTAATTTGTAATTTTAATATTGCAGCATCTTATGTTGGAGAATAAATGTAATGTTTAAGGTAGGGGCACATAACTTTTTTAGAAGAAGGGCCACTCACAGAAATGACTTGGTTGCAGATGGACAATAGCGTATGGGGGAAAAAATGGTGCGGGCCAATGCAATAAGATGTTTATGCTTAATTTGCATTTCAGAGATGTATTATATTAAATTCAAACTGATTTGGAGACCATGACGTATGTATGTAAGCAAGGTGGGAAGGGGGATTTCCATTTCTCCTTGCATGTGCTACTGTGGCCAACATACACAGTTCGGCTTGAAGAAGAAAAAAAAAAATTTTTTTTGTGTGTGTGCATGGTAATTTAATATATAAATATTTGAATAACATATATACAAATTAGCCATTGTAAAATACATTAGTGTGATGGTTGAGCCTGAACTTTATCAACAATTTTTGATGAAAGCTAATTGTTGATACTCTTAAGACAGACTGCAAATGTTAATCTGTCAGTTAATTTCTTAATTTTGACTTAGTTTCATAAGAGGAAATGTCTGTTCACATATATAAGTACTCGCATACATGGTAGCACATCTGCCTGCATTATATTTTAAGTGAAAAAATTCAGCAAGTAGAGTTTGATCTGAATAATGCAGTTGTTTATCAGGAAAAATTTCTTCGAGTTTCTTCAGGAAAACTGACAAAATTTTGACAGCCAGGCTGCTTTAAGAACAGCTGGAGTTTTAGTTTATGGTTCTTTTAACATCCTACTTTGCTGGCCGTTTTCTTCAATGAATGGTATTATTTCATCAATAAAATCAGCAAACCTTTCCAAAGCTTCTACATGGCACCATACTTCAGAGTGATAGATGAGATCACTATTTGGTGCATCTGTGTGTTCTAGGATTTCCTTAAATTGCTGTGGTTTAAACCATGAGAGCGAATAAAACTGATTGCATCACTCACTACCTTCAATAGGCAGTCAAATCCTAGTTCTTTCACACACAGCTGTTCTTGCTCTATGATACAGAGATAACCAAGCAAATCTTTGCCTTTATCATTCAAATGATTTCTCAGTAGACTCACCATGCCATTCTAAATTCCAGTCATTGCTGGAGCTCTATGAGTAGTGATATTAACAATTTTGTTAGTATCAACATTATGTGTGAAACACAAATTTAAAATGGAGGATAAAATATCAGCTCATTCTTACAAGTTCTTCAGTTACTTCAAAATTTTCATAAATTTCTCTACAAACAAAAGCAACTGAGCTGTTGAAGTAATGTTTGTTGACTCATTAGTTGCTAGAGAAAAGTACTTGAATTTGAAGGCATGCCATTTTCAATTCTTCTTTGAATTACTATTCTCCTGAGATTAATTTAAAATTTCTTCACAGCTTTAGGGCATACTTTCTCGGACACGAAAAATATACACGCCTTTGCAAAATCACCATCAATAACTGGACGGCCACTTTTAGCAATGAAGGCTACGATTCCCAAATTAACTTCAACACAGTTATCTAATTGCGGAGATGCCTTTGTAAATACACTTCTTTGAGCAACGACAGAACAGTGAAGAGATATGATTTTACGATTTTGATTCTTTCTCTCAAACTTTTGAAAATGTTGAGCCTTTCATGTTGCTTAATATTATATTCCTTGCAAATGCTAATCATAAAATTATACATCAAGCATGTAATTCTATTATCTATATTCTACTATCAGTTACTCTTTCATAAGCGAGGAAAGCGAAAAACTTTGCAAGAGTTTTTATTTGGCGTGATTTCGATTTGTTGTGGTTTCCGGCTGTATACTTTTTTGTGGCAAACATAAAGTTTTACTTCAGTGATTGTAATGAGTGTGAATTTAGTGTAATCAGAAGATTTTTCTTAAAATTTAATTTTGAAATATTGTGTTTATTTTTAAAAGTTTTACTGTTTAATCTTTGCAAGAGGTTAAACTGTTGTTGGTGGGAGAATGTCGGATTTCATATGACATGTAGTTTATAATTTTTTTATAAGTTTATAATTTTATAACTTTTTTTTTAGTTTTGTTTCTTGCTTATGGCAACTGACAGATGTAGAATGTTTAAAGAGTTGAGCAAAAGTGGTTCAGTGTGTTGAATTCCAAGACGATAATAACTTGTATATTTTAGTGAGTTTATGATGCATCCATTGCTAGTGAATTTGAATATATTTACTTGGTTGACAATTTTTTGATGCGAGTGAAGAGACATTTGGTATGTATTATTTCTGTAATAATTTTTTTTTTTAAATTTTTAGTTTCATGTTTTTGACTTGAATTTTTTGTTGTTTATTTTAAATTTATGTTTTAGTTTGTAGTAATTTATGCTTGTATTATATTTAGCATCATTTTCATTTGGCGATGTTGGACTTTACATCACCATGTCTTTTTGCAGCTGGCAACTGTGAAAGGAAATGGTAATGTGAAGTTTGACATCGCAAATGAAAAGAGTTTGGTGCCAACTTACCCCACTTATGGAAGATTAGCCCTACTATCTAAACCAAAAAATATTTCGAAGTCGAGGCTTCTGAAATTTCCTATTAACGTATGCTACCTGTCTTTTCATTTTCGACCCATTCATCATGGCAAGTAACTATCAAAACCGCGTGGAACAAAAATTCTATGTTGCTTCCTCTTTTAAAATAATATTAAAAAAAGTGAAATATTCAAAACAAGAAACTTCTTAATGGTCTCGAAAAGAAAAATAAACACACAAGTGATAAAACAATGTATAGTCGCTAAACCAAAAGTACAACAACAGAAAGCAAATGAATTCAGTGCTTCTGATCCAAGCAAATATTTTTCTTTCCCTTTTTACTAGCGCATGCGTGCAAACACATTCATGCTATGTCATACCACAGACCCTTCCTCAATTTGTGCACAGGCTAGAAGCAGCTTTGTGCACAGCTTTTTGCACTCACGTAGTGAAACTTGCTTTGGTTCATAGCAGGAACTTGGCTCAGTGCTAAATTTCACTTTGAGAGGAGAGAGTAGAATGAGTAACAAAGGGGGAAGCAGAAAAACTTTTTCTGACTAGCCTCTAGACCCTGCAAAGTTTGTGCTCCAAGCATGCGCAGTAGGCATATTTTCAGCATGGTAACCTTCGACGCTTGGCGATGAATTCAGATTTCAGTTCACATACGCATGGCACATACGAACCCTGCAAAGTTCGTGCTCCAAGCAGTGCTCAGTGCTCATACATACGATAATTTTTTTAATGGCGACTAAAAGCGTGTGGGGAAATAGATGTTATTCATTTTTTCCACTCGTACTGATGTTTTTGAATTGCTTTGAATTGATGCTTAGGTTTATGTAACGTGTAATAATTGATTAACTTAACCGTATTATTTCATTTATTGATTTGTGTGATAAAATATATTATAGATGATTATACTTGTAGTAAATCAATAAAATATATGTGTTTTCAAAACATTCTCTCTTTCTGAACACTTTATTTTTCTAAAATAGGGAAATATTTTAATTTATTATTATTATTATTATTAATCAAAATGCACGTAAAGCTCGCACTTGTTATTTTAAAACTATAACAAATAATACACTTAAGTGTTATGTTATAAGCCATTCAACCTTGAACTGTTATTAATTCGCCAGTCGAACCATAATCTTTAGTTAATAACTAGATATTTTCCTCAAATTTAATGCCTAACCTGAGCCTGTGCCCTATGTATACCGAAAAACAATATAATATTTTGTAGAAGCGTAGTCAGGTAGTGACTATTTATAATGTATTAGAGTATTTTAAGCTAGGCACTGTATTCTTTTATTATTATGAGTATATATTGTATTCTATACAGTGGCTCTCAAAAGTGTTCACACAGTTATGAGTTTCAATCAAATATTACTTTGTTCATTAATAAAAATTAAGATTTGAGGATGAGCATTCTTAATAATATTTTGTAAATTTCTCTCAGCAAAACCATATTTATTATTTTATGAATTTAGTGAAACTTTTTTATTTTGTAAAATCAATAATCAAAAAGAAAAGTTACTTTACACAACTCTTTGTACATTTTAAAGAAACCTGCACATATTAGTAGTATTCCTGCCAGTTAATATTTTGTAGGAGATCTTGCAGTATTTATGACAGCTTTCAAACATCTAGGCACAGAGTTCACCAATTTTTTTTGGTAATATCTATTCCTCCTTTTTTCCATCATTACTATTTTTATTTTGGCGTTTGTCTTAAGGCTGTGTTTTCATATTGTAACCTCAAATTCTCTCCAAATATGGATTCATGGATTATTCCTTGCATATGTGCTAAGCTCATATATTTTTCTAATCTAATTAAAGCAATACATGTAAAACCAGACATGTAATCTTCATCCTTGCAATTAACATGTCTCGTTGGATTGGTGACTGTAATCTTGACTAAGGTAAAATGTGCTTAGTCGTGTCACTAAGTGTATAATAAAAATGTTGCTGATACATTAAAACATTACTTTAAATCATTATGATGTTATTAACTAACAATCGTGTGAAATTAATTGCATTAATCATGAAATTCTCACCAGTGGTGAATTTCCCCTATCTAAGGAAGGAAATTTAAAGTCTATAGGAATAATTGTTCAATTAAAAATTAGGATACATTTCCACACCTATGAAAGGGAAACCAAACACATTTCGAGATCTAATGATAGCACTTTCTGGGAACAAAACCATTCATCTCCTCATACATGTACACGCATATGTGTGGCACTTACATAATGGAAAAATACACACACAATTGCATGGCAGGTGCATAATGAATATGTACCAGATTAATCTATTCAGTAATGAACAAAAATCTAGACAATTAAATTATATTTTCTGTAATAATCCAAAATTTTCCAATTGCATCTTACTGGGTTCAGATTTGACATATGATTAAAATTGATGGCATTTTCATTAACGTGCCCCCCTATATAAATATATAATACATATAGATAATGAAAACTTAATATTTTCCTCTAAACCAAAATTCTAGCACATTTTGCATTCACTTATGTACATTGAGTCTGTTTTTCAACATGTATTTATATAGAAGTTGACTAAAATAATATTCATATGCACCAACTTTAGTTCAAATTAAAAAGTGGTATCTGGACAATTCAATATTTCTTACATATCTAATTACTAAATGAAATTGAGAAATTTTTAGAATTTCATAATTGTTAGCCATTAATATCTTAAAATTTATCTAAATTTTGGACTTACCACTTTATTAGTTGCTTGCAGTTTACCTATGAGATGTTTAACAATGTACATGCATTTTTCAAATATAGAACACTAATGATATTTATTTATCGACAAAAATATTTATCGTGTTAATTGTATATCTCTAATGCACATTTTAAATATAAAATAGGTAACTGAAAAATTTTAAAAAGAAAAAAACTTAACGATCATAATTCTGATTTTATTATTTCATTGTGATACTTAGTATTACAGTGTCTTTAAAAACGTTCAAAATACTTCAAATGAAAATCAAGTTTAGCAAGATGAAGGCAATTTTGATTTTAGCTCAGTGTCCCTACTCCCTTTAAAATCCCCAGCTTTTTCTTGATTTTGTCTAAAGGTATGGGGAAAGAAATAATGCTTGTAAAAAGTATTTATTGACAGTATATTATATAAACAAATATTTTTATTTTGAAATGATTTATCAATTTAAAGATGAAATTTTTAGTCATTATTTACAAATTGTGCAATAAATTAACAGAAAATTATGAAATAAAAAATAACTGAAAAGTCATTCAAGAAATCGCTTTGAATATTCAGTTTCAAGAACTGAACAAGGATCGATGAGTATTTTACTTGAAACTAAAATAAAAAACGAATATCGCAATTCATCAATAAGTGCACCAGGATGGCAAAAGTGAAAAGTAATTCAAGATAACCCTATGAAAATTGGGTTAGGGCTCGTTTTTACAGTAACAGAAAGGTGCAGACATTAGCCAACAGCCAGTCTTATTGTATACACACTATAGAAAGGAGTTCAGGTTTCTAGATTCTGTTGCTGTGATGCTGATGTTGTAAGGGAGTCATTTGACTGCACAATGTTCAGCAACCCCATGGCAGCAATCTGAAGTTCATCCTTTGTTGGTTTAATCAAATGTTTGTGCAGTTTTCTTTCTCTATTTTTTTACACGAAATAAATGCCTCTGGGGAACACCAATTTTTTTTTCTTTGTCACACGTTGAGGTGTAATGTTTTTGTTAGGACCAGCCATTTTCAAGTTCAGAAAAATTGCCACTGTGGGCACGGATTGCATCCAATGTCGGTTGCATGACATCAACCAATCTTTTTATTGCATTATACTCAACGTCATTTCTTATTGAACGTGCCATACATAAAATGTTTTCATTCATGTTCTGAACTTTTTCCATCAAAGTTAGAGTTTTAGAAGTGCTAGGTACATTTTTTCCTAATTCTGATGAAATTAAATCTTGCTCATTAAGTTTGTCATTATCATGATCAATATATAAATTACCTTCCGAATCATTATGATAGTAAGATTCTTCACTTTTTTTGTACTGACATACAGAATGGATATGCTTGCACATATTCCATTTTATACTTGCATCTATGCATGTACGAGTATATTCATGACTGCATGCATTGCAGTCAGTACAAGTAAGTTGGCAAACACAATCTTTTTTTTTTCTTCAACTACATAGATTTCAGAACAGTCACTGGATAATACTTGCCAGCCTCTTTTATTTTCAGTAACTGAATAGGGTTCTGTTAAGGTCATCTTATGCCTTTTTCTTAAATCCTTCAGTTACGTACACAGCTTACCTTTGTGTAAAATGATAAGTCTATCTACGAGCTTGTCTCTGATAAAATTCAATAGAATGGCTATTGATTTGTCCAAACGTTTTACAATTTTTCCATTTAAATACAGGTATTTTATCGTTTTATGCATACGTTCTAAATGCATATTCGCATTTATGCCACACTGCACTCTATAGCAGTAGGCCCAAGATGCGGTGTTCTTGGCATAGTGGTTTATAAAATATTGGCCAAAGTCATTCGTCTCATCATCACTCAACAGCTTTTCATTTGCTGCTTCCAACAATTTTTCGAATGAGAAAACGTCTCTTTCTTCCAAAAGAATTTGAAGAATTTTGTATACTTCCACTTGTTTTTCTTTACTTTTTATTTTTGATAATTGATTTCTCCAAGCTCTATCTACATGCCAACTGCAATAAAGTCTTTTTTTGGGGACTGGCATAACTTGACACCACCCATTATAAAAATTATTGGCCATATCTGACATAAATACATTAGGCTGTATGTTTCCACATGCTTTTTGAATGTAGGAGAAAAATAATGCCATCACAGTATGGTCATTTCTGCTACATATGCAGAAAGCACAGGGGAATCCTTGGCGAAGATCATCAATCACAAGGATTGTGATCAGTTCAAACCCATAGTTATTCAAACCATGAGTTCCATCGATACATATGCAATCATTACCGAATTTCTGAAGCATATACCCTTGAGCTTCATTCATGATTATTAAGACAAAATCTTCAGGTTTGAGCTCAGGGTGTTTATCACACTGCTGTTCTTGTGGTTTGTAAAACAGCACGCAAGAATTTTCTGAATCCTGCATGGCATTCACCCAAACTTCCACACTTATTGCATCATTGGTATGTTTTACAGCAGAAAGATTAAATCGAAATTCAATATTATGTAAATCTTTTCGAGTGACTAGATGCATACGTGTTTGATCCCCAGCAATAGAATCACGAATTTCACCTAAAATCCTTTCAAACGGAATACCAGCAGCAATCTTAGAAGCTAAATGCATTCTATCTTCCTTAGAAAGAAACATATGTCCAATTTCATTTTTATGTCCTACATGAGTTTTTAAGTACTGAACACAGCATTTTTCATCAGTTTCAGTAACAATAATACTTGCTGGACAAAACCCATTTATTTTTTTTGACCCTTGCAGTTTTAAATGTCTAATACCACTGCCTTCTGGTAAGTAGTGGGTTCTAAATTTCGTTTTTGGGCACCACGTTCGAGTGTAAAACTGCATTTTTTCTCGGTTTCAATGCCTTTCTTCCATACAATAAATTCTTGAAAAGAAGGGAACTGCAAATCTTCAGTTACAACACATATATCATGGAAGTTTTCAAAATGTTTCAGCAGTTCTGCCTTTGTAGATGTAAAATCATATAACGGGCACTTCTTCTGTCTACATCTGTAACTTTTACCACCTTCTGTAAGGTCAGATATGTAACTTTTACCATGTTCTGTACGTTCATGTGCACGAAGTAAGTTTTGTTTTGAAAAAACTTTCTCACATTCATCACATATAAATTTGGGAACAGTTCTTAATGTAGGAGCTAATTAATTCCTCTAATTTCGAAGAATGGCACTTAGTAATATGCTTCCGTAGATTTCGCCGGAATGAATAAGATTTTGTACATTCCGAACACAAAAAACTGCCAGCCATGCTGATCACGCTGAATAAAGAAATTGCTAATTTAGGGGTTAACTTCTGCAACGTGACAAAATTTAGCGAGACAACAAATCCTTATTTGCCAATCTGATGATACATCACCAATACTGTGTAGCGGAAACCAGCCAATACCGCCAACGGAGCTTGTCAGTGCGCATGCTTGGAGCACAAACTTTGCAGGGGCTAGAGTCTAGTCTTTTTCTGCTAGCAACTCCTTCTAGATACAATTGATATGTCAAATCGCAACAAAATTTTGAAGAGGTCTCAGTGGGCCACAGGTTGTGCATCGTTAGTTTAATGTACAGTTCGTAAACCTGATGATAAAATGTATTATTCTATGAAACAAAACTAGAAAACAGAATTAATGATTGAATTAAAAAATGCATTTTAAAAAGTCTGCGTTGCTTGCCTCAGCAAAATGAAGACTGATTGTGATACATGCTATGATACTCGATTGTGATATATGATTATTTCATACATCACAATCGAGCATACATCACAATGTTACATACATACATCACAATGTTACATGTAAACTAATCTAATAAATGGCAAAGGAAAAGTAATGGGTCATCTGAAAAGTTCTGTCCTTTAATGATAACTACAAATGAAACAAGAAATCAGCATAGTAAAATTTCATTGAATCACATAAGCACCATTTTGCTGTATGAGTTTTTTGCCCTCTCTCTAGCAGCTGAAAATTTCTTTTTTAAAAAAATCATTAAGTTTATGTGTAAAGAAGTTATCGAGCTGCTGTCTGACAGTTTCTAAAGAAGTGAACTCCAGGTTATTCAGAGAATTTTGAAGTGACCCACAGAAATATAAATCTGAAGGGGCAAAGTCTGATGAATATGGGAAGAGGAACAAATCATTCCACCCATACTCAGTGTCTCTCTCTGACATTCATCAAAACGTGGGGCCAACATGGAAGATAACGCCTCAATGATAGGCAGCTGTGGGCATTTTGCTTCAATTTCTACTTTTAAAATTGCCATTTGGAACACTATTTTTCTGAATTTATTGTCTGATTTGGTGGCGACAATTTGTAATATACCATTCCTTTGAAGTCCCACTATTCACGAGGCATTACATTTTTGGGATGCAGTCCTCCCTCTTGATGCTGTTACTCAAGCCATGATTTTCTCCTTGTAACATTCAGTACAACTTACTGAAAATTTAAAATTCAAACCCAAGTTCTGTTGTATTTATAAAACATATCTCATTAATACTCCATTCAATGTTATTGTGATAAAATTTAGGATTTAAATAACTGATTAAAGAGTCATTTTTTAAAAGCAATAGTGCAACACACTACATTAAAAATGGTTTTTAATAGGAAATGAACCAACTGAACAATTAGTATATATGGAAAAGCATCATTCTAAAATCCTACTTAATTAACAAATAAAAAAGTAAAAGAAAAATAACTCTGATGATTTCTAATTGAACTAAAAAACATAATTTAGCTTGACAGTAATTATAATAAATTAGTAACTCACCATTAAGAGGCATGCTTTTTGGAGTAATGAGAGATGCTTTAGAAATTTATGGGCAATTTGAAAATCTTTAGTCTGTCTAATGTCCATTAGAAAACAATAAATTTATTTTATGGAGGAAGGAAGCCAATTACTGTTCATTTTAAAGCTTAAAAGGTCAATATGAATATTCAGAGACTTCTGTAATACTTGTAATACAAATATCAGTTACTTTCAAAATACATGACACTTTACACACTCAATTCATAACAATTTTGGATAGAATTTTTTATCATTCTTATGCTAAATTCCTACATGCATACAGAACAAAAAAAGAAATAAATATAATTTATTACTTTCTCCCAAGTTAAAAATATTAAACTGTATTAAAAAAAAATACTATTATCTTCCTGCTTAGTTGAAAACCATGCAGTAGCAGAATTGCACTTAATTAAATTGAAATAATAATAATAAAAAAAAATCTACACAGAAAGGGATCAAATAATTTGAAATCTAAATTCAAACATCAAAACTATTTCTGATCTGAAGTTATTCAAATGTATGTTATTTTGGAGACGTTTTAACTTGTCAATTTTCTATGACACAGGGAATTATAGCTTCCTCAGACCTGATAGCAAATGCATAATACTGTTACATTCAATTCCAATATACCTGAAGATTGACTATATTAATGTAAAAGCAAAGCATTAGTTTTTGTATAATAGAACACAGATTTAAATTACATGCTTCATTTAAAAAGCTTAAAAATTTCTCAATATTTTTTATATTTATAAAAAATAAGTAATTTGCAAAGCTACTTTTATTCCAAATATTCGCTAAAAATAATTCTCATACGAAAAATATATTTCTCTACATATGTCTACCTGCAAAATTAACCGTCGTTTAAAAGACATTCTAATGTCCTTAAATATATTTACCTGATGATTGATAGTTACATACCTAATTTATGAACAGGTACTTCAAATCGACAAGGTATTCTTTCATTAGTAGCTAGAATATCGTCAATGGAAAAATATTGTTCTTCGGCCAAAACGAAACTTCTTTTCGTAAAATTCATGTCTAAAGTTTAATGTGACTTGCCATAAAAGCATCAATATAGTTACACGATTTATCCGAATAAATATAAATTATATAAAAGAAATACTAGTGTGATACTCAAATTTAAATTGCATAACGGAGTGAACAAATTTAAAAATTTAGTTAAAACGTTGCATCTACTTGTTACGACTTTCTGCTCAAAAAGTACGGCTGGGAACCTGCATGGCTCCAAATGATTTTGCAAATCAGTTAGTGGACATCATAACCTGCTCTTTTTAATCTGACGTTCATAATACAAAGAGAGTCATTTTAGACTATCTTTTTGAAGTAAACATAGTCAAAATATTATAATTTCAGAGACCAAAGCCATCTTAAATGAAGCTGAAAGCATGACCTCCTTTCATCATATGTAGTGCAATGCAATTCAGAAAATAGCTTTGAGATTTTTAATATTTAATAATCATGTTTGATTACCTGAGAATATTAAAAGGGCATTAATGCATTGAATTTCTACATAATAACTTTTTTTTTTAAATAATAATTTTTAAACAGTTAGACATGGATACTATGGCAACAGAACTTGTGAAGAATTTCTGTTCATTTCGTCATATAATCTTTCAAAATATTAGTCTTCTGGAAGTTTAAAGTCAAAATTTGCTACTTTCAGTTGATTGTCGATGGAATGTGTATTTATAGTTCATTAATGTTTTTAGATATTATAGATGAGAATTTCTGATTAATATCATTGTGCTGACTGAGAGTGTTTCTTAAGTTTTAATCAGTTAAGGTGAGTTATATATATATTTGAAAGTTTGAGTTTCTAGAGATGCAGAAAAAATGCGTGCGGAATTTTGTTTTCATATCCTGAAAGATTAATGTAGTAAGAACTAATTAAATTTGTAGGAATGTTTGTACTAGTATGTGACTGATGCTTACAGCGACTTCAAATTAGTGGAATTAGTTTTAGAACTTTACATGATTATATGGGTTACAAATTAGGTGAACTTATACACTGTACAGAAATTAGTTTATGTTAACTTTATATTCACCTTTACATATGTTAAGAATGATACAACGGTAATTTGAATGTTGAAGATGGGCGTCGCACCTTCCTTGAGGGGTTGAGTTACTAAACTGCTGAATGAAAAAATTCGAGATTAAAAATAAAGTTGTATTGCTGAATTACAGTTTAAAAAAAAAAAAAAACTTTGGAAGTAATGAGTTACTTGCCATTTTTATATATTCCCCGTCAATATAAACATTTTTGCATAATTTTATTCATTGTTTTATGTTATTTTTATTCATCATTATGTTAGCTATATATGTTAATTATATATCATATTTTAATTATATAGGCCAATCATCATTCATGTTAGCTTCTGTTAAAAAAATTCGTCCGCAAACATTCTATTCTGTGAAATATTCAATCTGCTATTTTAAAACTGAAAATTTGTTTCCATTAGTACTGTTGCTATGTTAATGTATGCTCTGAAGCTAGTTTTAAGTATCTTTTTTTCTTCAATTTTTCTATTAACCAAACCAAAATATGTGCATGAGGTAATCCTCACTTTTGCAATTCAACCGAATACATCCAGCAATGTGCGAGACCAAATACATGTAATTTTGTAATGAAACTTATTAAAGACTTTAATTTTTGTCAGAACACACATGCTGTAATGTCATGACAATGTATTGCATTTTGGCCAGGCAATAGCAAAGATATAATCTCCGGCCATTTTGAATTACATGTGAACGTGATAAATAAACACTGTCATCCATATTCGAGCACGAAAGTCAGAGCATCCTGTATATATTCTTGCATATGACATGGACTGCCTATGAACGATGATGGTAGAATGACACAGTTACCAGTTTCGGCAGCGGCGGCGTTGTTGACAATAGCGTCTCGCAAGTGAATGTATTCTTCCGCACTCAGCTTTTGTTGATTATATCGCAAGTATCGTAGTCGTTCATTCTCTATCTTCATGTACGTATCGACCATGATTTGTTGACAAAGCTTATGACATCGTAGAATGACATTGTCCTGACCGCGTCTAATCATCAAACAATACACATAATAATCCTTTGAGCTAACGTTCTTGTTTGTTTCGGCTCCTGTAATAATATAGTCATAAATATTAATTCAGATTAACTTTTCCTAACTAATGAAGATTGATAAAGATGGGTGTAGACTTTCATGACATATTATTGATTACTAGCTATCTTTAACTCTAGAACAACATCCTGTCTTTAAAAAATGCAGTGTTCCTTTATGTTCTTTTACACACACACATATATATATATATATATGAGCGTATATGATTTTGCTATACCAGATAATGAATCATTTTCATGTTTGTTTAAATTCAGAATTTTATCATAGAATGTATGATACTGTTTTATAATGTATGATACTGTAATGTCTACTGTTTTATATGTATATAGGAAATTTCTGGCTACTGTTTTATATGAAGGTAATATGCTTTCATGCTAATTTCTTTTTCATTTTTAGGTAAATTATATTTCTCACCATGCCATCTGTTTTCCTCGATAGACTTCCTTTGCCAAGTTTACAAGCTTATACAACGATAAGTGTATTACTTTTTTCATGCTCAATTTATTATGCCATACAAGTAACTTCAGAACCTGGCTGGAGCATGAATAATACACTAAATGTTAATGCTTCAGATGCAGAACTTGGAAATAAAACAGAATCTATGGAAAATATAAGAACACTTCTTCATAAAATGCTTTTAAATAATGTTATTACAAAAAGACTGTATGAAATAATATTCTTCATAATTGAGGAACCATTGTGTATTTGGGTAAGTAGTTGATTATGTATGCATCTCCTCAACGTTACCAATTTCTTGTTGGCATGTGTGTGAGAAGTAATATTCTCATTTTAGTGAATCAGTGTTATGGCTTTTTGTAAGGTGATCTTGAAATCATTTGTTTTTCTAAGAATTGGCATTTTCAGCTGAATGGTTAATATGTAACAAAATCTTGATCTGTATGCTTAACCCTTGAATCATATAGAGGCTTTAAATACAGGCCTGCGCCAAGCCTAATCGATGCGATCGTGCAACTGCCTAGCGAGCGCCGTTATGCAGTGACGATACTAAAGGGAAGTTGCTTATGCTTAACACTTAAAATGAAGCATTATTAACATAATAAAATAAAAAAAATTATCTTTTAATTTGTCTAAATATGCAAACATTCTGTGCTTTGTGAAAGCCCACACTCAGATATATTTATTGAAGAATTATACATAAATTTATGTTATAAAAAGCCACCCAACTGGTATAGTAGTTAGCATTGCTGACTATAGTGCCGAAAGGCACGGGTTCAAATAACGGAGAAGGCAGGGATGTTTGTAAACATACAGTGTCCATGCGGAATGGGGGGCACTCTAAATATACAGCGAGTCGAAAGTCCTCTCAAGAGGTTAGTAGAAGCGGAAGAGGTGTGCAAGACACTCGGATCCATTTCCTCGGGATGCTCTCCATCAAAATTCAGGCCAAAACTGAGCTAAATCACACTATCACCTGTAAGATGCTCAAGGCTGTTGCCAATGGCAGATGTATCTTGCGCCCCTTGTCACGAGGAATTTCATGGGCTTGGGCTGACTGTAGGTCAGACAAGTGAGTATTAGTCAACAACTACAACATATTATACAAAAGTAACCCTGCAAGTGAAGCGAAATAATATACTAAATGCATTCAATACCAACTATATTGCTGAACATAATTTATTATCTTAAAATTAAAAACAAATTAATTTACATGTCTAATAAGTTTAGACTGAATAAATTGTTGTTTGCAGCATAGTTTACGACAAGGTTCAAACTGTGATTACAACAGGGCACAAAAAATGCTTTAGGGCTGATATCTAGGGATATATCCAAAATCTTTTTCTGCTCACTGCTATGTTGTTGACAATGATAGCTTAGAGTTTCAACCAGTGATGCTACATTTCCTCCAAAAGTTTGTAAAAACTGCAATTCATGCACAAGATCTATATTATTTATATTGCTTTGATTTTTATCAGCTAGTGCTTTTTGCTGTTTTTGACATAAATTGAGCTGATCTTGTAAATGTAAATATCCTGTGAATGAAAATACGGGATGCCAATGCATATGCAAGGGTACAGGCTGGCACAGTGGATGAGTTCGACAAATTGCTTAATTCTAATTTTGTGTGTACTGTTGCAATTGTAGTAATTTGGGCAACGTATATCCTTTTTTTTTTTTTGTGATTCTATTCTTCTTATTGTTATTCTACATAAAAAAGGTAAGTGCAGTGACATATTATGCTAAATTTAGATTGGCTTTTTAATTCAGAAAAATGATGATTTGAGCATAATTACTTGCAAAATGTTTTTTTTTTTCTTGAACCATTTATTTATTAAGCTAAAAATTATTATCTTTCGGGAAGAAAGGATTGACATATTTATGGAGTGCCACTGAATTTAAAGTATACATATTTGAGATTTGAAGTGAAGTAAAAATATACAAGGTATTCTGAAATCAAAAACTGGCCATTTTCTAATTTTTAGCTATGTGGAAAACCAAAGAAAAATGTTTTGTTATTTCATTACGTCTTAAATAGATACTTTAAATTTGATTTATTTACTTTAATAAACAAAAGAGTACCCTCACCTCCTTGAATTATTTGGTATTCATCTAATAGTTCATATATTTTCCAAGCAATGGTTTAAGATATACTCAGTTTTTCTGAAGTAAGGTAAAATATTTCAAACAGTGACTTTTCAAGTGTTTTGAAGAAGAGGTGTTTTACTCTATAGTTCTTATAATAGTTATTTTCTGTTTTTATTTTTATTTCCAATTTTTCTGTTTTCATGTTTCCGTAGATGTCGGAATAAAAACAGAAAAAACTGTCTGGGTATCAGAATTTATTGACGAAAAAGAAAGTGAGACTTGCTTAAATCAGAACTTTAAAATTACTCAGTTTTTGCAAAACCCAGAAAATACCCAAGATGACACTACTAGCAATAGTTATCCATGGAAATTATCAAACAATTTACCTAGCACCATTGAAATTACCAAAAGAACTTAATAATCAGAAAGGGTTAGAATGTGTTTTCACATGGAAATTACCTTTAACTTCAATGCAGCCAGTCGAAAAAACAGAAAGAATACTAGTGAAATCTGCAATTTCTACAGTAGATACGCATTTATCTGTGCCTGACGATTCCGTATTCTGCCCAAGTCCATTACTACCATCCCAACTTCAAGCCTTAATAGAAAATGGTCCTGGATATTATCACAAGCTGGTTTCCAGTTTCAGTTTCCCAAAAGACAAAAATTGGCATAATTTTTTTTTAGATGTACTTTTGTCGAATCTTCCTAAGCAATGAAAGAGTTAAAAGGGATTGGTTGCTAAATTCTGCTGAAAAGAATTCTGTGTAATGTTTTTGCAAAATTTTCAGCAGTTTCAGCAACGTAAAATTGAGTAGTTCTGAATTTAATGACTGGGACCACTTAAATGAGCACTTAAAACTTCATGAAAAAATAAAACACATTTCTGGAATCTACATCTTTGGCCCACTTTCTTAGAACGATTAAGAAAGGATAAACCTGTTGATTCGGAATTTCAAAATTTATTAAAAAAAGAGACTAAGCATCGGCGTAACGTTATTGAAAAAATTATCTATGCCATTCAGTTTTTAGCAAACAAAGCTTAGCCTTCCTTCGTTCCAGTAACAAATTATTCGAAAGAAATAATAATTTTTTGTATAGAAATATTTTTTGTATAGAAGTGTATAGAAATGATCACAAAATTTTACTCTATCATATCTGCATACAATAATAAAATTCAAAGTAAAAAAAATATGCTTCATTACCTTGGATATCAAATTCAAAATGAAACAATTAGCTTATTGGGATAATATAAAGCAAGTTATTTTAAATAAGGTTAAACAGGCAAAGTATTTTTCTATTTTACTTGATTGTGCCCCTGTTGCCAGCCATCAATAGCACATATCAATTTGTATGAGGTATCTTAATTTAGAAAATACAGACATGAGTATAGAAGAAAGGTTTTTAGTATTTTATGTTACAACAGATATGATCAGTGAAGGACGAACAACATTCTTATTAAGGACTTTAGAGGAAAATGGTTTAGATATTAGTAATTTACGGAGCCAAGGAATACGACAATGGTTCAAACATGAGAGGTAAACAGTTTTCGACTAACTATGCTCAGATCATTGCTTTTGCGATTAAAAAAGGTAACCAAAGTTTAACATAATATGTAACTGCACTTATCTTTTTTCATGTAGAATAACAGTAACAGGAAGCAATCACGAAAAAGATAAATGTTGCACAAATTACATCGATTGCAACAGTAGACACAAAATAGCGATTAAGCAACTTGCCGAATGCGTCTACCCTTACATACGTGTCGGCATCCTGTATTTTCACGTTCAAATAAGACAAAAGAGAACACCAGAGACAAAATCCTGCTCTGGTTATAACTTTCGGTTAAATAAGACAATGTGCAAGGAGGAAGGGGAACTTAGACCTGGTATGCTCGAGGCTGCCTTAGCACAGCTAAACGCCCCAACCCCAAGAGGTGATCCAAGAAGCCGCTAACCTATCGGTCGAGCCTATGAGCTAAGCTGAATCGACATGAATACTCAGCAACTCACAATCCACGTCCTCGTCCTGGAGGGATGGTAAAAACATCAACAGGGGCCCAACCCAGACAACAGAACGAAGTCACTTAATACTGTCAGACAGACCGGGCCACCAATACTGCTTGCTAACACTATGTCATAGTATACAGATGTCGACTTTAGGCTCACCCTGGAAGAAACCAAGGAAGGATATGAATATGTAGTTTTGAGGCCCAGGCGCCCACTGGAAATCTCAAGCAGTTTAAAGGCTCACTGAATTCGCCATCTCCAACGACGGGTGTTTCGCCCCGGACAAGTATGAATATATGAGTACATAGTTCCACCACAACCAACGGGACGGACAAATCAGTACGATATGGTCCCTGCTGAGCCTGAAACAGCCTTCGCCAGCGATGACTCCAGTCCTGTGGAGGTTGATTTTAAACACCTGTGGCGGAGACTGTCTAGGTACAGATCCTAATCAGTAGCTTCCTAGGTTTTACCTGAGTCAACCTCCTGAATAGGCGTTCAAATAAGACAAGAATTTTCCTGTTCAGACAGCCAGGGAGACGGATTGCTTGTTTTAATGATTGCCCGAAGCCTTTTTGACTGGGCGCCGTCGTACACCACATGACCCTGCACCTATTGTCGGCGCGGGCCTGTATATAAATCTAAAATTGAAGGTTTTGATATTAATGTTGTAATGAATCAACTGTTCATTGGAGCAGAATATGTTCTGCCTTTGGCAGAGAGGTGTCGCTCATGACGGCAGGGAGAAAAATTAAAAAATAACTTGACTCTTGAAATTTGAAGAATGCGCAAGTGTAAAGTATTTGATAAGATTTTCATGGCTATTTGCAGAAATTAAGTAAAACATGCTAATTTCATTAATGAAATGTTGTTTTGCACTGTTAAGTTTGGATTCTAATCTACATTGATCATTTCCATCAATTCAGTGTTCTATGAATTTTGACTAATGATACAAGCTCTCCAAATCAGAACATACAAATGTCTTGAATCATTATATCACATTTAAATATCTATGACTTTTGCATTAAATATTATATTTTCGAAACTGACACTGTTTATAACTTTTCGAATGAAAAACTGCTTGGAAAAACTTATAAGAAATTCTCAAATAGGAAGCCATATTCAGCGAAATGAGATGATACAGACTGACATTTCTGGAAGAAATTTTTTTTTGTTCAATGAGTCAATGAGAAGCCATTCTTTCACTGGGCTATCAAAAAGATGTTAAACAAAATATCTTGATACTGGAGGAACAGAAAAAATTTCTAAATATTTTACATTCTTTTTAGAAATACTGAGATATTCAATATTTAGAACTAATTTACATCATAAAATTATCCATAAAAATTCTGCGTATAATTGATATTTTGTATTAGTGCAAAATAATTGTCAGTGCTTATCAGGAATATTAGTATTTCTATTATTTGTCACTTGAAGGCAAATATTTTTAGTGCACTGGCACTAAAGGGTGAAAATGTCGTCCGAGATGTAAAAATGTACAAAACTAGTTTTAATCCCACTCTTTCTATGGCAACTGATTCTTGCATTATTTTGTAAACAGATGATTTGCCTTACTGCATTTGCTTAAAATTTTTGCAATTTATATTAGATGCGTTTTTAATTTTGTATGTTATTTTTGTTCAAATTTGAATATCTTATATCTCTCTTATTAAAACGTTTTCTGTTTCTTACTGTTATGACTGCTTAATTGCTTCCGTAATTTTCAGTTAAACATCTTCCCTTAACCAACTTGTGATCTCAGTACTGCATAATAGTTAGGAAGTTAGCGATTTGTTCAGGCATGTTGTAGCTTTGTAATTGCTTACTTATTTTTACATGTGACTTCTCAAAAATCTTTAATGTTCATGCTTTCATTTTGCAACTTTAGGTAAATTTTATTGAATTTTAGTTTTAGTGCTTCTTTTGTGAATTAGCTTGAATGAATTAATTAAAACAATATCCTTGAGAATTATTGGTCTAAAGGCAGGGGTGATTTCACAGAGGAGTAAAGAAAACGGACCCTTGTATTTATTACTCATAGGAGTGTAGGGAGAAATACTGGAACTAAAACTGGTGTGTTTTTTCAAATCATGTTTTTTGGCTTCAGCTACTTAGCCACTTACTGTAACTTTTATATGAAAGATAAAAATGTAATATTTCGGTCACCTTAATAAAACAGCAATAGCAAGGTATTTATATTTTTATCTTTCATATTTAAATATTCAAGTTTGATTAATTTTAGGAGACATGCATACGTCTTTTGCAACAGATTTCTATCTTTATGGCCCACTTGAAAGGAGCCGGAAAAAAGTGTTAAAATCAAATCAAGAGAAAGTTTTATGTCCAGTGTTTACAGAAGGAAATCCATTTCTTGATCTCAGCGACTTTCAAAGAGTGAAACTTTATCAAGACAAAGCAATAGTTCATATTTTAAAATAACCACTGTATTCCTTGAGAAATTTAGGTACAGGTATTGCATACATACCTTTTCGACATTTTCCCATGAAGTCTCCTGATGTTTCACTTGTAGACTGTTATGCATTTAGTTTCTTGAAAAGAGCTCTTTCTTAAGCACAAATGAACCGTGATTGATGTATTCTGGACAGTAGCGGAAGAGAAATGAAAATTATTATCTCTGGAAATTTTACGAAAAGCCCTTCTATCATGGAAGTAACAATGCAGATTTATAATCTATAAGAAAGCTATCGGATCAAACAATTAAAAAAACACTCTTTATATTTTAAACATTATTTAAACAGCCCAGAAATCATTCTAAAATTGTGAATTTGTTCTAAAATGTTCTCACTGCACTTTCTATAGTTTGTGCTGTAGCACTTCAAGATAAGAGTTTAATTCATTCTAGCATTGACCTCATACAGCGAATTTCTCATATCTAGAAACAAACTTCACTGAAAATAATGGAAATCTATTGAATCCATATCCCCCCCCCCCAAATATCATTATAAAAATCAATTTTTCTGATAAATAACACTGGTAAATAATATAACCTTAGTTTACCTTTATGAAGAGTCCTCTTTATGAAGAGTCCTGACTGGTGATACGGATGTGGGAAAGACGAAACGGGTTACTGTGGGGATAGAGAGTCCCCTTCTGATTCAGGTCTTCTTCAGAATTTTACCTCACTGGAAGCAGTTTCTGGGGTCAGAATCCCTTAAATTTCTTTTAGTTGCAGGTTGCTTTACCAAAAACTTATCTAAAAACACTTGCTTCTGTCTCCTTTTTAAGATACCTCTAAAATGTGACTCTATATCGTCATTACACAAGTTCATGGTGCCCTCAGATATTGCTTTATTTGGGTGATTTTCTTCAAAGAAAGTTTTCACTTCTTCCCACTTTGCCAAAACTGTAATCTTACTGGAAGAGAGGGCCTCATCTCCTGTTCCCTCCTCTCCTAAGGAAAGCTCTTCTACCACCTCTTGCTGCTGCTCCTTGTGAAGTCCTTTAAGTTCGTCCATTGTGAGTTCTTTACTGTGCTCCTCCACTAGCTCATCCAGATCAGCGCTATCCACTTCCAGACCTATACTTTTCCCCAGAGATAGTTTCTTAGACTAGCTGCACTGTGTTGTCCACAGGTTGAGTATCGAAACCAAAGTCCAGGGATGCTCTGAGGCCATATTTTTTTCTATGCTGAATTCAGGATCCTCACTGAGATGTCTTCTCAAGCCTTTAGTGAGATTTAAACAATTTAGGATGTTGAAGTGATCCTTCCAAAATTCTCTGAGGGTGAAGTTTGTATTTGCAGTCACTTCACCTTTGAAACAAGGCCTTTGTGTACAGCTTCTTAAAGTTGGAAATAACTTGTTGGTCCATAGGCTGGAGAAGTGGAGTGGTGTTCAGAGGAAGAAACTTGACTTTTATGAAGTGAAATTCCTCCAGCAAATCATCTTCAAACCCTGAAGGATGTGTAGGAGCATTATCAAGGAAAAGCCTTGAGTGGCAACTTATGTTCGTGAAGGTATTTTTCACTGAGGGATCTCCATTGACCCACTCAGTGAAAAACTGCTGTGTTACCCAGGTTTTGCTGTTGGCCTGCCACATCACATTCAGTTGATTTTTCTGCACCTTCCCCCTCTGGAAAACTTGTGGATTTTCTGAGTGGTAGATGAGCAACGGTTTGATTTTACAATCTCCATTTGCGTTGGCACAAAAGAAGAGGGTAAGCCTATCTTTTATTCGCTTGAGTGACCAGGCAAAGATCTCTCTTCCTGCAGGATGTATGTCCTCTTAGGAATTTTCTTCCAAAAAGGACCTGTTCCATCACAATTAAGTACTTGCTGGGGAAGAAAGCCTTCACTAGTAATATATTGTAGGAACTCTGGCCGAAATGTAACAGTAGCAGCTGTATTAGAGCTTGCAGCCTTTCCATGTCGCACAACATCATGAACACCGGTTCTGTTTTAAAATTTTTCGAACCATCCACGGCTTGCCTTAAATGCCATCTCATCTTCAGTGGAGTACCTGTTGTTTTTTGGAGGAGGTCCAAGTATAGATTCTTAGCCTTGGTGATATGATAGCCTTGACAAATGATAGCTTCCAAGATTGAATTGCCTTTTAACTGCTTGTTATTAATCCATACCAACAATAGCTTCTCTACATCTTCTAGGAGTTTTGGATGGTGCTTGGAAGTAATGGCCTCATCAAGTTTCTTAATTTCTTCCATCTTCAGAATAGTGCAGATCGTCAATATCGAATGGCTGTAAGTCTTCGCCAGTTGCATCACTCTTACACCATGCTTATGTTTATCTATGATTTTTTTAAAAATTTCAACGGGTATGGCTTACTTCTTTTTCTTTGTGGCATTATCTGAGGCAACAGTCTTCTTGGGAGGCATCATGAAATAATTACTTTCACATTAAATGTAAAAAACAATTAACTTGCAAGCGCAAAAACATGTAGATCAAAGAAGACGGAGTGATCTGACGAGAAGATTCCCCTAGTCAAGACGGATCGGGAAATGGTGCCACGCGTACCAACAGTCTGGCTCATTTCTCGTTACTCGAGGTAATGCTCGTATTTAGAGACAGATTTTTCGCTCGTACTTTTCCTCGTATCTCGAATTTCTCGTACATAGAGGTGCTCATATCTAGAGGTTCCACTGTATAAGCGACTGTTCAGAAGCAGCGTGAGGTGGTCAATAGGAAGGTTAAAAAAGGCAACAGAAATAAAAATGCTTGAAATGCATTTGTGACAAGCAATTTTATTTTTCCATAAGACTTTCTTTCTCCTTCCTTACACTGAGACTCTTATCCCATCAAAGTATGAGGCCGTTAGCATCTGTTACGTCTAACTTTCTTGGGTTGTTGCAGTAACTGTACACAGTATGTACTTCAGCAACCATCTTGCTCAATATGTGCATCATGTCTGTGAAACTCAAAGACTAAAATGGGCCAAAATTAAAATCTGGAGGGTCTAGGTTTATTTCAACAAATACAGTCGTAAAAAAGAACAAAAACAAACATTATTTGCTTTCTGACCTTTGGCATCTCTTCTCTGCTACTATCTTGTCTGTTTTGGGGAAAATAGTGCTCTCAGTGATTACATTCAAAACTGACCCAAGGTAAGCGTCTTTAATTCTTGATCTGACAGGAGACTTATTTCCTTTCATAAGTGTAAATAACTGCTCGCACCGAAAAGTACTCCCAAACATTGAAATAATTTTACTCTCAAATCTTCGTGTATTAAGCCTGACAAGTAAATGCTTATAAATTTTGGGCTTTCCAATTTCAGTGAATTTTTCCTTCAAATTTGAGTCTCATTGAATCATGGTTACCTCCATCTGTATATCATGAAGTACTAACTCTGTATTTATCGGGAAAATAGAAGAAGAAAAAAAAAGTCTTCCGAGGATTTAAAATTTGCAAATCTTATCTCAAATTCTAGACTAAGAATATTTTCTGTATGATGCAGATTCACCTAAACTTGATTTGTTTATAATGCATGTCAGAAAGTGCATCAAATCCTCATTTTTTAATAGCTTTTCCCAAAGAACTAGCATACATTTGAATGCTTTAACTCTGTCACATGTGTTCGTAATGATCTGATCTTTTCCTTGCAGTGATCTTCTATACATTATAAATACAAGCAGTTCTTTAGAGTAACAGAAATGTTTAATTAAATCTGAAAATTCTAAAATGAATAGGAAATTCATTGAAAAAGGGGTTGATTTTTAAAGAGAGAGAAATATATTTTTCAAAGGTACATAGTTGAAACATTAGCAGATTAGGAGATGAAGTAGAGACTAGTAGGATCATTGATTTGTTATTGAAAAAAAACTAGGAAAGATGCTAAAGAAGAGGGAATTAATGTAAATTAGCTAAACTATCTAAAAAAATTTCAAATTGAAAAGATGCTTGTTTGTACAAAACATGTTTTGTACCTTTTTATATACAGTTATACTAATTTCATTTTTGAATCAATATCATAAATTGCAACTGCTGTAAAGTGTTCTTAGTGCTTATTTAATTGATATTTTTTAGAAAAAAAATTGTAACCATGTAAATCTATTATGACTGAATTATTTGTAAGTAACTGCTCACTCTTAAAGGTTACAGGCGTTAAAAAAGAATATTGAAACGCCTCATAAAATACATGTTTGAACTAAAATGTTTATTTTTGAAAAAGCTATTGGTGGCGCTTATATGTGTGCTTTCTGACACCACCTGCACAACATCCTCAATATGTTGCAAATGTCATTCAGTACTGAAACAGTGTTTTATGCAGTTGTGAGTAAGTCATGTTGGAACTAAATGAATTCAAATGTGAGCAAATTATTGAGGCTTAAGATGGTGGGTGCTTCAGTTATCAAGGTAGCTGAAATGTTTGGTGTTTCAAGAGGCACCGTATCTAAGATTTTTAACTTGTACAGGAAAATTGGAAAAATTGCATCTGCTAAATCATGTCATGGACAGAATGTGTGTTGAGTGATCATGGCAGATGATCATTGAAGAGGACTGTGATGAAAAGAGGACTGCTGATCTGAATGTCATACTCACAAACCTTGTCAGCACCAAAACACTATGAAAAGAGCTGAGGTCCACAAGCAGGATATTTTTGTGCAAAAGCCACTCGTAAGTGATCAGAATACTTGTCAGAGGAGAAATTGGTGCCAAAGTCATAAAACCTGGACTGTAGACTAATGGAAGATTGTCATTTGGTCATATGAGTCTTGCTTCACACTGTTTACGATTTCTGGGTGAATTTACGTCTGGTGAATGCTGTCTCGAGCATATGATACACTGTTTGCTGCCATGAGTGAAACATGACACGCGTTCAGTCATGGTTTGGGGAGCCAGATCATTGTATTCCATAGGACCCCTCATTACTGTGCAATGCCACATTACTGTCAAGGATTATGTGACCATTTTGTCTAATCATATATATCCCGTGGTACAAATTTTGTTCCCCAGTAGTGATGCCGTATTTGAAGACGACAGAGCTCCTGTTCACTCAGCTCACATCATCCAAGACTGGTTTTCTGACCATGAAGGTGAACTTTCACATCTGCTATTGCCATCACAGTTGCTAGGTATGAATATTATTGAGCCATTGTGGACTATTTGGAGAGAAATCTGCATGAGTGCTATCCACCGCCATCATTAATTGAACTTGCCAACATTTTACAGGAAAAATAGTATAAGAATCCCTTGCAAAGCGTACAAGACCTCTGTTTATCCATTCTGTTGCAAGCTCTTTTGAATGCCAACAGTTCCTATGCCATATTAATCGCAGCAATATGTTTTTATTTCAGTGTTTCCATATTTTTGTCCAATCCCTGTATCACTGCATTTTAAGGTGAGTTATGCAATTTCCTTAATTCTTATTATCGATGCAAGATACAACCCCCCCCCAAAAAAAAAGAATTCCAAAAATTGATGTAAAACTGTATTCCTTGCAAGGAATGAGACTTAAAATAATACAAAACAACCTCTCATCTCTGGTGCTTCAGCAGCTTATTGGATCTTTATATTAAATACTGTATATTAACTGGGTTATAACTCCAGCAAATTTGTGCAGCTGACTTTCAGCACTTATCAACTATACCAGTAATAGGCATTCATGTGTGTACTGATCAGAGGCTCTCTAAGGAAGCAGCTAGGGTGGCAACAGCCAGACTTCTTTTATGAGTCATGCTCATTATTATTTTACTTCACAATTAAACTTATTGTGAAGCTTACCACTTCATAATAAGTTTAATTGTGAAGTAAACTTATTGTGAAACTTACCACTTCACATAAAGTTTGCATATAACTCTGGATTGAGCGAGTACATGATGAAATGAGGCATAAAAGATAGAATCAATATAAAGCTGTCTGTTAGTAAAATATAAATAAAAAGCCACTAATCTTCTTTAAAATATGTGGACTATTATAAATGTAAAATATAAATGTTTAAAAAAAATTGATTTAATGCTAATTATTTGAAAGAATTTGTGAAGTTAATTTTATTTTTTAATTTGTTTTAAAATGAAGTGAAATATTAGATTATGTTTAATAATAATGCATCCTACATACAGATTTATTTTATTCTTACAAATTACGAAAGAAGTTCGAGTGTAGATAATTGCTTTAGTTTATTCAATTCCTATTTGCTTGATAGGTCCATAATTTTTTTCATTGTTGGTCCCTAAACGGCCTTAATTTTCACATACAGAAGTGGGTATGAACCCTGTATAAACTATTCTTATAATTTGAAATTGTGGTTCTTATGTATTAAACATACCCCATTGGCGAATATAGTCGCATTTTAGTTTCCAGCAGAAAATGTTTAGCGATTTTTTTTAGGATGACATCTAACATATCATTTGCAACATGTCGTCTCTTGCAGAGAAGCCCTGCTAGGTAGGATTTGAGGTCTGCTGTTCTGCGGTGCTTTTTATTTTGTCATTTAGCACTTCCCCATATGCATTCTATATTTTGCATGTGTTTGCGAGTTTCAGGATCGTATGTTTGTGATTTACTTTGCATATACCAAAATTGTTCAAATTCTTCTGTTTTATAGTCCTTACAACTATCAGGAAGAAATGGGAGTTCCTTCTGTAATGTTCTTTTTAATTTCATTCATTAGTGGCACTATGATCGGGGACTACTGGAAGAAGTGTTTCGCTTATTTTGCGACAAAGGCTTTTCAAAATCCACAGTGGGCTCAACTTTTCTTCCAGGATTATTTTTGCATTGCATGAACATACTTTCATCAATCTCCACAATGTATCCGCTGCCACCAATTTTCTCCTTTTCTGCTGCTTCCATTTCAAAAACGCAGATCTCCGGGAGGTAATTGTTCCAATCCACTGCTGTTTTGTTGGCCATTCCTGGTTGTTTTTTGCAGAACTTGACTGATGTTAATTCTTCGCACCAACAATATGTGAAATGTAAAGCTGGAGTGAATATTATTGAACTTCCATCAAACCAATTTCCTACCTGCATTGTAATACTTTTTCGGCATGTACGGATGCTGCACTTCCAAAAAAATTTATTTTAATTAATCTTTATTGATGCGTAATTGCATGAAGTCTAAAGTTCACATTCTTGATTTTCCAGTAGTAGTATGCCATAATTCTGCAATTAGCGAACTGCCTCCATTTCATTTTGAGGTAATCTCCAGAGATCCTTATAAATCAAAAGTATGGTACAAATTTTTTTGACTTAAATTCTAAATGGAAAAATAACTGTAATGAGCGACTATTTAATCAAATCACTTGCAAATACGGAAATGTTTAGAATAGCATAGGTTGCCATAAACAGTGAAATATTTGGCAATTAATTGTTGGGGTGTGGTTAACATTAAAAGAACAAAAATTGTTTTCGGTTAAAAAAAACCTGCCAAAATGCAATGCAGTATAAATGCATCCAAAAGCTTGGCTGGTGCATAATGGAAAAATTCTTACTTTTCTATTGCGTAATAGGCTTCAATGATTTCTGGTGTCAGGGATTGGTGATGACTGCTGGTGTGAATCATTGCTGACCAAGTCAGTGCAAGTATAGTTACTTGGTGACACTTTTGAAATTGCTCTTGGCTATTTCTGGTTATCCCACAGCAGTATATAATTTATTATTGGCTTCCCTTATTCCCTTATATTTAACAGAATGTTTTCTTACAAATATTTTCTGTTAATGTTAGAACTGTTAAATTTCTGAATGAAAAATAGTGCATTGGGTATCTCTTGCATATGTTCGTGTTTGATAATGCAGTGCATGTCTTTGCTAGCTAAATTTATTTAATCTTATAAAAGTCATAGAAGTGTGAAGTCTGTGAAGATTTTACCCCTGTGTAAATTATCTTTTTATTAATTGAAAAGTATGCTGATAGTTTTCTTATGTCGTTGTGCTTATATGAGTTTAAAATTTTTTTTTTATCAATAAGTAATCTTTTCTTTTCAGACTTTGGTGAACATGGTTTACTGTTTAATGATTTTAGTTGGCAAGTGCATTCAGAAGTTTGTGTTTGGAGATTTGAGAGTTGTAGAGCAGCAAGTGAGTGATCTCTTCAGTTAAACAATTAATACTTTTATTATGAACAGTTTTTTAAAATTATTGAACCTTAATGTGGAGTAGAATTTATATATATATCTTTAAAATTTGGAATTTTTCCAAATTTTTAATTTATATATTAAAACGAAAGGGTTCGGAAAAAGTTTTCTGAAAAGAACTTGCTTTTCTACAGCATTCTAGATTATACTGGCATAGAAATATTATGATCATTGATAGTAAACTTTAAGGAATTTAATGGAAGAGCAACTAATCTGAAATTTAAGAGTTAATTATGTTTTTCAAAAGTCCTAGACTGAAAATTTTATTTTAAATATCTTTACATTTGATAATTTCAGTCTAATTAATATAAAATGTCTAAGTAAAACTATTTTAAGTAACTAAAACTGTTTTTGCTTTTAAAGGAAGAAACAAATTGCCTTTTTTCAGACAACAACAATAGTAATTGAAGTTTCATATCTTAAGATCATTTGCATTAGAAGATACTTTCTCTTTATTGCATTGCACAGAAATTTTTTTTAAGAAAGTTTAAGAATCTTTGCTTGTGATAATTGTCTTAATAATATTACTACACTGAAAAGTAGTGTTTTAATAAGTATAAACTTTTTGACAAATCTATGAATACTTATATTTATTTCTCTTCTGTATCCAGCATATCAAAGATAAGTTTTGGAACTTTGTATTTTACAAGTTCATTTTTATATTTGGAGTCATGAATGTCCAATACATGGATGAAGTAGTCATGTGGTGTGGATGGTTCTCAATTGTGGGTGCTTTTCATCTGTTATCTCAGCTATGCAAAGACAGATTTGAATATGTAAGTTTCTTGAGTTTCATTTACATTTTAAAGTTTAAGTAGAATGAATAAAATTTAATTAATAATGTGATAATTAATTTAAAATTAATTATAATTTAAAATTTAATTAGAAAAATAAATTAAGTTGAAATGTGATTATGTTTGTTAACATTGTGATTAACTATGCATTAAAACAAGATTTGCTGCATAAATGTATTTTGAAGCTTTATGTAACTATCAGAGTTATCCAAGACTTCAGTGAATAATATTTTCTTGGAACCTTTTGTCTGTATTTACACCTGCCAGTCTACCTGAATTTCTGTTAATGATTCATGATTTTCTTCAGTATATGGAAGAGAGGCACACGGTCATCAGAATTAGCTCCTTGAAGAGTTGGGACACAATGTTTCTTCAATTATTTTAGGAATTTTCTGTGAAACAGATATCAATCAAAGTGGATTTTTGAATAATTTTAAGATTAATTGTTCATTGTCTAGCAATGTGTATATGCCCTCAACAGATAGAGAAGAATAGGGTTTATGACATAGGTATAAATTATATACATACATAACTGCTTGTGATGAAGGAAAATTTAAGCCAGTTAGAATATTTTGAAAGTCACAGCTTTTCATGTCACCCCCTCAATGTCACAGCTTTTCAGATCTGCTTATGAACTGAATTCAAAAAGTATTTGTTTTCTAAATTTAATTAGTTAATTATTTTAGTCTGTTTTCATAAACTTTCATTTATTAAAATAATATTTAGGATATTAAAGAAAATTTAAAAAAAAATATTTCAAATAAGGTAATTTACACTAAATGAAAAAAAAAAAAACTCATGATTTGATAAAAGGGGCAATGTGATTCAGGGGGCTAATGAAATCATTAAGAATGTATTTAATCATTTGTTATTATGTTTGATGCAATAGTTTTATGCACCGAAATATGTTAATGTATATGTTGAATTTTGAATTCCTTTAGCATTTAGATGTTATCTTTCATTCTGTCTGTTGGAAAATAAATAAACAAAAAATAAAACTAATTAAAAAAATCTGAACGCTTTCAGATTTTTACATTCTGACCAAAGGGGAGTTCTTTTAGAGTTTTTTTTTGTGTTCCCTTTATTTATTAAATATCATGTTCTTTGCATTTAAACCAAAAAATTAAATTCAACAGCAATATCGCAAAATAATTTTAAAATGAGCGTATCTTTAGAATTTCCGGTACACTGTCCGGTACACTATCTTGGAGATAAAAATGTTATTTTCGTCCATACAGTGTTGCCATTCCTCACTTTGAAATCATTGAGTTTGTTAATCAAAAATTCTTTAAAGTGTTACAAAATACAAAATCGATAATAAAACATATTTCAAATTCCAAATTAGGGTTTCCAGGGGCCCATATTTGGTGGAAGATTACACTATTCAAATCTGATGGCTCTAGGTTCCATTGTTTTATCACAATGCGAGAAACATACATATATTTATGCAGATTCTTCGTTATTTAATTTCTTTAAATATAATGCAGGGCTCTAATATTTAGTAGCAACAATTTTAAAAGTGATATGCCATTTATAGTGATTCAATGCAAAATGCCAAAACGAAATTAATAGCCCTTCTGGGCTAATGTCCTCTGGCTTAATAGAATAAAAATAAAAAATTAAAAAAAGGAGGGGATTTGGATCTATTAATGTAGTTCAAATTTTAGTTTAGAATAAGGGGGAGGGAAACTTTGGTTTTTGGAACAGTACTTTGAGATACATATTAATTTGAAGTATTAGTTTGGACATATGTTTTAGTGATTACCTCATATAGTGAGACTTGCTGTTGTGGAAAATTTTCTGCAGTGTTGAAAATTTGACTTTAAAAGCTGCCACATGAATTTCTTCTTTAAAAAAGGAAAGGAATAAAACTTTTCAAATATTTGGTACATTTGATTAACCTTCTGATTGTTATGTATGTAAAATTCCATATCGAAAGATGGCCTTTCTCATTTGTTACTCATGAAAATTTCTTCTAAATGTTGATAAATCTGATTTTGAGTTGGATGTATATTGGAAGAAAAAAGTCCACATACAAAGTGAAAGGCTCATTTTGGAATTATTATCAAGAAAATGTCACTTATTCATTTTTTGGGGAGAATTTTAGACTTTGAGAGCCAAACCCGTAATTGTCGGAGGGTTAAAAGGCAGAATACTATTATTATGAGTAATAATTGTAAATACATGCAAATAATTTTGTATTAGACATAAGTAGTGTTTTTCCACATTGTATGAAATTACTATAATGTATCATCAATTTCATATGTGATTTTGCTGATTGTATATTTTTTCATTAAAATTTTTTCATATTTTGTTATTTGCAAAAATTAAACTGTATAATTTTCAAATGTCTCTGTGCAGGTTGTAAATTATTAAGTTGGTCAGAATGAAAAGTTTTACAAAAAGAGTAGGTTAAAAATGAGTTTTTGGTGGCAATTTATTCTCTTAAGTTGGTTGTTTTTATGTGTTATCAACCTGAAAAATAGAAAACTATGCTTTTGTTATTATATGTACATAAATACTTGTTAATCTATTGCAAGTAACTTAAAATTTTAGAATTATTAATACATAATGTATAAACACTGGAAATCTGAATAATACTGTTTAGCTTTTATGATCTCTTGGATAATCTTCAATGAATAATTCTGTCTCATATTTATTATTTGCATATGATACACCTTTGAATACGTGTTCATTTGAGATAAGTGAATATTTGAAATTTTCTTTTTACCTCCTCAGCTTTCTTTCTCCCCTACTACTCCTAAATGGACTCATCTGAGATTGTTTGCCTTGATATTCTTCATCCTTACAGTTTCTGTCAGTTTGTGTATAATAGTAGGTTTCTATGCAAGCTTAAACACATTCTTTTTCATGGCATCTGAGGTAAGAAATATTAAATTTCCTCTATTTTGACAGTTTTATGTATATAATTCTTAATATTGTTCCCAAAATTGTTCGTTATTTGATGTTAGACTACTTGTCCAAGAAGTTAAACTATAAATACACAAATATGTACGTCTTGTATTATAAATAATTTAAACTTTTTTTTAATAAAAAACACATTCTTTTTCATGGCATCTGAGGTAAGAAATATTAAATTTCCTCTATTTTGACAGTTTTATGTATATAATTCTTAATATTGTTCCCAAAATTGTTCGTTATTTGATGTTAGACTACTTGTCCAAGAAGTTAAACTATAAATACACAAATATGTACGTCTTGTATTATAAATAATTTAAACTTTTTTTTAATAAAAAAGTAATTATAATTAATATATTAGTATTTTAATAAGTTAATGTTAAATTTTTATTTTAATAATTGTTTTCGCTTTACATTTGATTGATTCTGCACTTTGCCACTTTAATTTAAAATACTGTTTTAGGTTTCAAAATAATAAAAATGTAAAAATAAAGCTAAACTGTCTTAAATGTTCAGTTTTTGTTTTTTAGAAAGCTGTTTTATCCTTTCCATGTAAATATGTATGGGAAAAAAATCTTAATTTTAATTCTTAACAATGAGTTAGTAAAATATGTATAAGTACATGATCAGACTGATATGATTTGTTAGTTGCTTAATTATGCCAAAGCTCCAACTTCATATAACTCATATAAACTTTTATTTGGTTAGTTACAAAACAACTTTTAAAGACAAAATATAAATATGCCTCATATTTTTGTGCATTAAGCAGCTGAAAAAAAAATCTGTAAAGACATAGAGTAAGAAATTTAGAACTACTTTTTCACAAAGACGAAAATTAAAATTCATAATTAATAAATTAAAAAAAATCCTATAAATGCAACAAAGAATTTTTAAAAATGCTAAAAGCAATACTTTTAAACAAGCAAACTCCATTTCAAAAATTTTTATGAAATTTAAAGAAATTTTAAAAATTTGATAGAATAGGAATTCAATCAACTTCAATGTCGCTTCATCAGGGGAAAGGAACATTGAAACCAGTTGAAATCTCTCTTCTACAAAAATCCTTGCTTTCCTGCATCCAGAATTAGCTGATGAACCATTTTCAATGTATTTTAATTATAATACTTCAGCCGAAAATTCTGGCCCTTCCCCAAAGCAAGGAAAAATAGTAAATTAAATTAGAATCTTATATCTTAAATAAAGAGAATATCATTTCACTTAACGAAAATGAAAGGGAAATAATAAAATACTTCAGTGAATAAAATAAAACTAAACTATTATCTTTAAACATATAGCAAATTTCTTAGTCTATGTCTTTAGTCGATTAGTTATATATATATGTATCTTTTTAATTTTTCGCTTACAAACTGATTATGCCTTATTGGTTAAACATATTAAAAATGAGTATATATAAGTTCTATTGGAAAATTCTGTCCATTTGGGAAGTGAAAAAAAAGTAACATTTTTCGTACCTTTAATAATATTTATTGAACTGAATAGTATAATTTCTTTCATGCTAATGATCTTTTGCCAGTATGATGGTAATATATAAATACCATTTTTGAAAAATGCCTTGGTCTTAGAGGTACAAGTAGTAATTTAGAAGTAAAACAACAAAAATCAGCATTATATTTGCAAATTTTCACAGGACTAGTTTCGACGGTTTTACCAAACCATCATTCTCAGCTGCCAAAGTGCAAATGAATGAGCTAAGATATAGTGAAAAAATAAGATAAGAATGTCTGGACAGGAGTTAAGCTACTTGTACCATCTGTTGATGAAACAAGAATACTGAAACATAATTTCCTTAAAGGCTGAAGGTAAAAATGGATTGGAAACTAGTACAGAAAGATTTTTTGAATGTGATGCCTCTAGAAAATCTAATCCACTAATGGAAGATGTTTTTTAATGTTTGCAGAAAAATGGAAAGTGAGATTTTTCAGACCAATAATGCTGGGCAACAGAGGACTTCTGCATTTTCTTTTTCCTAACATATGCCTCATGTTCTTTAACATGAAATTTTAAGGCTCTCTTAGTAACTCAAGTAGTGTTTGGCTGGCATCTGCTTCAGTTTTGAATTTTTTCCCCTTAAAAAAACTTTGCAAGAAGAGAAACAAGTGATAATCATATGATTCTAGGTTTTGTGAATATAGTGGATGTGGCAGAATTTCTCAGCCCAGCTCTACAATTTTCTAATGAGTTGCCAAAGCAGCATGTGATCTAGCATTATCATGATGTATGATGTGCTTTCTGTTGAACATTGTTGGCCTTTCTGAACTGAGTTTTTCTTTTAAGTTTTCAAATTGCTAATAATGTGTTGATCTTCGGATGTCCCATCATATAACGTATATCCTGTTGTTTCAGGCTTAAATTTGATTTAGGGGTGGAGGTAAAAGTTATTGAGGTTCAAGCTTGGTTGTCTGCACTCACAGTATGCTCTTTTTCCAACAATATATTCATAGATGATCCACTATTTATTACCAGTTATCATCAGATACAAGAAGAGTTCATTTTTGTTCAAAACGATCAGAGATGCACATATGATTACTCGATCATGCAAATTTTCCTCACTTAGCTCATGAGGTACCTATATGAAAGACTCATAAGCCAATCCTAATTTACCAATGTGATCTGAAATGGTTTGTTGAGTTGAGTTAAGCTTTCCCGTCTACATGGGATAGTGCTTCCAAAGAGTCCGTGGTTTGAATCCCGGAAAAGGCATGGATGTTTGTAAATGTAGAGTGTGTATGCAGCATGGGCGCACTGTGATGAGCCTAAAGTCCTCTTGAGAGTTTGGTGGGAGACCCTCGGATCTGTCTGTCTGAGGTACTCTCCATCAAAATTAGGGGTGGAAGTGAGCAAAGTCGTACTGTGTTCAGGGCTCTTACCAACAGCAAATGCAATCTTGCATTCCCTGATACAGTGAATTTCATGGGCTAATGAGATAAGTCATAACAACAAGCTTTTCCACATTATCCAATGTTATTAAAAAAGGATCTTGCTCCATAATGGTCTTGATAGTATCACCATTGATTGGCTGCCTATGACTTGGCTTGTCATTAAGGTCAAAGTGACCTGCTTTAAAATTTTCGAAACATCTTTTGGATATTCTGTCTGAAACTGCATTTCATTGAAAAATGTTTACTAAACTTCAACATGCTTCTATAGTATTTTTTCTTTGTTGGAATTTGTACAAATTACAGTGTCATAAATGAAGTTTTTTCAAAGCCATGTTTAACGAATGCTTTTCACTTAATAATGATACGAGACACTTTTGTTTTAGTTAATTTATAAAAATTATAATTATTATTTGTACATATAAATAAATTTATAATTTATTTATATGTACAAATGTAAAAGTATGACAGCCATACGTGTCACACTTTGACATACATGTTACTTTTACATTTGTACACATGCTGAGCATATGTATGCGTGTTGAAACTTGGATTATCGGATTGAACTTTCCAGCAGTGTAACTTTATGTTTTAGAATTTTCAATTTTTTTAACTGTGTATTTAAATATCTTCCACCTTGTATTAAATATAAGTAATGTTAATTTTTTTCTTTTTAAAATTTTGCAGTGGACCTTAGTAATTCTTAGGACGTTATATGTTTTAATGAGGTTTGTATATATACTTTATTATCGCCCGCTGATTTAATTAATGCTGTTTAATACTTGTGCTATAGTAAAATGCTTTCTATTTCTGCACAGGTGTGTGTGTGTGTATATATATATATATATGTAAGAAAAATAAAGAGTACGTAAAAGATTAAATTAGGAATGTAAATTTCCCTTCTCAGTTCTAAAAATAGTAACTTATATTTGAACTGTGTCATTTCGAGATTAATCCATGTCGAATGAGTCTTACATAATTCTGATGATGTAAATGGAACTAAAACTCAAGCAGCCAATAATCATTTTAGAGAAGTATTAACTATCCAATCAAAATGCATTGAGAACCAAAATTAACTCGGTCTGAATAAGATTTCACCCTGAGCATGCACTTGCTTTCAGCACCTTGGTGTAGTTCGACTGCTGTCTGTCTGCTCCTTCTATCTTACTGCAAACTTATCTTAAAATGTAATTTTGAAATAGGCACATTTGATGTGCCAAATTGATTGTGGCCACAACATGTTTTCTGAAATAAAAAATAAAGATTTAATCTGCCTTCGCCACGAATTTCCTATTCATTTTGGATCAACACTCCTACACCATCAAAATATATATATATGTGATGTTTTCGAAGCACAGCTGCGATAACTGAGTGGTACGGCTAGAGGAAGGAGTTGATACTAAACTAAATTCATTCAAATCTTTATTTTCAGATTTCCAGGCACACTAGAATAATTCCTTGTAGACAGTGTACTCTTTAATCATAGCAATGATGGTAATTTCTTGTATGCATGTTAGATAATCTTAGAATAAGAACAAAGGGGGCATAACAAAAACAGAAGATGTAGGCAAGGTGGAAGCTAGGGATAATAATTCACAACAAACTAATCCAGAGAAAAATACTGACGTAATTAATCGGCGGCGGTATTTATTTCAAGTACAGCTAATCTACGATTGGTTAGTTGTAGTTGCTCTTTTCAACTAGTGTTACATAACAGTAGAACGATCTCGAATTTGGGAGAACAGAGGAATTTAGGGAGAGAGCACCAAATTTAGAATGTTAATTTTGAGGTCGCCAGTTATTTTTTAAAGCAGCTATCATACTTTGTTATATCTTACACACACACACACACACACACACACATATATATATTTTCGGTTTATTTTGCATTATAATTCTGCTCCTATTTTATTACTTCTTTGTATGTAGTAAAGGAAGTATTGTAATGTCGGAAAATTTTGGGTTTCATATTTCAGCAAAAATATCCATTTTGACCAGTTTCAAAACCGCTTGAGCATTGTTTTTGCGTGACATCAGTATGCACGAACCAAATAAATGACTATTTTTTTTCCAAAATGGATTCAGAAGCAATTCTCCCCCCCTTGATGTCTGTAATGTACATATGTATGTATTTCACATAACTGAAACGCGAGTATCCTCAGAATGTTGAAATGTGTATATGGAACTTCTACAACATTTAGTTTTGCATCTCTGTTTTTGATAGCAATCGGACTCATCAAAAGTATGTAAATATGTGTATATATATACATACCACTGTGCTATCTGGCTCAGTGAGCTTGGTTTTTTTATTCTTATATGTTGGTAAATTGCACAAATAAATTTTCAGTTTTGTGCACTGAAAAATCTCTTCCTGCCCACTGGCTGAATTGCTTGTTTTTGCGTATAAGCTTTAATTTTATTTGCAAAAATTGTTTTTTAAAGCTGTTTTTAACTGTATTTGGTATTTTGTGTTCTTCTGTATTTTACAATTTTTAGTGAAGATGCTTTGAGTTTTTATGCATTTTTGCCTTGCCACAAAGTGAGAATTGAATGAATTGAATGAAAAATGTATCTCTAATGAAATTTGAGGAAATAAGTAGAAATGAAATGCATGAAAAGGTATGTGTAATTTAATAGGCTTTACAAGGAAGTTGTGGCATCCACTTCAGATATTTTCTATCTGCCTCAAGCAAAGTATAAATTTTTTTTCAATTCATCTGAAAAGTATCTCAGGTTTTAATTTTGAAGACCTAAGTAACATTTTGTTCTTTACTTTTTTGTACCACAATTACAGGTTTTGATTTTAGCTGTTTTATTTTTTTGCGTATAGTTAACATAGAATTTGTTTTTGCATGCACAAACTGTTTTACCTTTTTACTGCCTTTTTCATATACAACTTTTTGGTAGCTTTCCTAAAATTAGATTTGAGCTCTGATTCTTCTGACTTCAATAACTCCCTTCGAGGCCATTTAGGTTAGAACAAAATTTTCAGGTTTTTTTGTTCTTTAACAGTATAATTACTTTCAATAATTAAATTTTCTTTACACTTTTACTTTTTTCCATTCTGATTTAAGGATCTTTAATTTTTAAAGTGTTTCACTACTTTATTTTGTGCATACTGATTAATGCCTTCGATATTGAAGTATGCATTATATAGTTAGTTATTATAATTTTTGACAATCAACAGAGGAAGCTTGAATTATTCTAAAGTAATAGTCTTGCAGATCAGAAGAAGGCCATTTTCAAGTTGAAGTATATAGGTGCTTGATTATCTAAAGAAACAATATTTAGGCTAGGAAAATATTTCTAGAGAACAAAAATAGTAAGTGAAAAGATAGGATAAAATTCTTAACAAGCCAAGAAAATCATTACTCACTTTTAATTGCTTACTGCAGTACAGGATCAACTATCACTTTCTAAAGATTTCCTGTTTTTCTGGATCATTGATATCAAAAGAGGATTCTTAATTCAAGAAAACTAATAGTATATGCTTCAGATATTCCTGTTGTAGAAGCATCCTTCTAAACTGGTCAGATGACATCAAGCTAATTTAGAAGACTTTAGATCAGGTGAATTATGTGCTTTTTAATGACAAATCAGTATTCAGATAATCTCAAATTCTTAATTAAATGTAAAAAGTGATATTAGAATTTGCTAATTTCTATCATATTTATCTTCATTTCAGAGAGAAGTATTTAAATAGGTCAATATGTGTATATTTATATATTATAGTTCTTTTAAGATTAATATGATACAATTATTTAATGTTTATATTTTCTCCCCTTTTGTGCATAACTTTATTCTATGCTCTTGTACAACAGGGCCCTTGAGCCGCCTAGCTGTAAAATCGCTGAACACTGGTAGTTATGACTTGGGTTTGATGTTAGATGAATGGGTTGGCTGCATCAGCGTTTTTGTGGTTTTCCCTATGTGAATCATGTATATGAGCCAGTTTCTCTTAGAAAGTCCTCCACAAAACCAGCCCTTCTCTTAGATAGCCGTAGTGGGCTTTGCGATTTAAAGAAGAAAGCCTGTTTGCCTTCTAATAACTCAGTCACTAGTATAGCTATCACCACCAAACTTTCTACAATTCTTTTCTGACTCCCGGAGAAAGTCGAAATCCACTTTTTTCCAAAAAGAAGTAGCTAAAATCTGAGACATTCATTAAAAACTTTTGAAAACGGTAATTTTTGTCCTCATTTTCCGAGTGGCAACGGTCTTGTAAGCTGGAGATGAGAATCTACTTTATTTCGAAAGTTGTTGTCTTTGCTCGCTTTCAAATTCTAGAGTTTGTTAATAAAATTTTCGAAGTCTTACGATAAAATAAAAATAGCATTGCCAAATATTAAATACATTATTCTCAATTCCAAAAATTCGTGGGAAGCCATTTCGACTATTCCCATCTTCTTACGATTTTAATCTGCCGAAATATTAATTAAAAGCGCTAACAGTCTCGCGCGTTGGAGATAAGAATGCGTTATTTTGTAAAGTGTTGCTGCTGTTCGCTTTCAAATCGTATAGTTTGTTAATAAAAAATTTATAAGTTTTACCAAATCTATTCATATAAAGAAGAATGTCTGTTTGTGTGTGTATTTGTTTGTACCCATTATTGATTTCTGATCAATTATGATAAATGTTTTGCCACATTTCATCGACTAAAATTGAATGTAGGTGAAATATTGGATGAAACTTGAGTTTTTACCACCATTTGATTAGAATGACGAAGATCATTCAAAATTCCGTGGCATTGTTGCTGATATAATTAGCTTATTTTTCAATTGAAATGTATATGGGTTCTATATCACATCAGACTGAAAAATGAATGAGTATGAATCGTATTTTTTACATCTATGACTATGAATCATATTTTTTGCATCATTATTAGAGAAAGATCGCTCCAGTATCATTCTCTCTGTTGTTAGATGCATTACTCTCAATCTAAGTTAACTTGCATCGGGTACTTCTGCTAGTAACCAACTAAACCAGAAACTGGATCTTGGACAACAACAGGGGTGTCAAACTCAAATTGTATGTTTGCTGCATGTACAATCTGAAAATAACCAAAAGACCTGATTTTTCCCCCGGGGGGGGGGAATTAAAATAACAAAATAAAAAAATATTTTAAATAGGTTTAAATTTGATTTATTAAATATTTATAAAAACGTCACATAAACAATAATAATAATTGCAAGTGATATTTATTGGTTACATTTTGTAATTTCTTTCTCTTATTTATTAAATTTTTTTCGTGCTTGAATAAAAATACGTATGTTTGTGTGTAAGTGCAAACTCTTTGTTTCATATGACAGCTTGACACTTGGTGGTGTTAGATTCTGATAACTTTTGTAGCCTTGGAGAGAAATAATTGGAACTTATCATGGATTTTAGATGCTTATTGATCAATCGGGTTCTTTTCTGTAAGTTTTTAACTGTAGGGGGGGGGGAAGCTGTTTACTTATAAATGTATTCCTAAACAAAGCAATTTTTCTTAGTGCAAAAGTTCATAAGTGTGCATATCTATTTTTAACTAGTAAAGGTTAATGAAATTTGTATATTGAAATCTTTGATAAGTTTTATGTCATATTGTAAATTAATTAAATGCATTCATAGATTTTTCTGGCTGGTTGTTCATGTTGATTTTTGATGGAAAGGAAAATAATATAAACTCAGACTTCAAATAACTAAAATCTTAAAATCTTTATAACACCGTATTTGCAGCAAATGTATAATTGAAATGCATTTGCAAACCTCATCAAATTGGTTCAGGGTCAGCCCGTTTATCATCTCTGTTATACAATAATATGTAGTCTATTCTAATGTGAGCGGTTTTTTATTTTAATTATATATAAGTAAAATATGAAATTTTGTCCTTTGTTCTGATACTTTCAGAATATCAAAAATGGGCATTTTGAAAGTGTTTTCACCGTAAAAGTATTGGATATTATAAACATTTCTTTTATGCTTCAAGTGTGTGTTTAGTTTTGAAGATCATTCTTGTTCATTAGATTTTCCGTTGCTTATGGGTTATTTGCAATAGGAGTTATGGTAAGTATCAAGGTAACTTTTACAGCAATCTCAATATTTATTAGTTCACCTACTTGTTGTGTAATAAACATTGAGATGATGATTTTTCTTAAATAAAGTGATGATTGTGATTTTCCTTAAATTTCTGTAACACATTGTCTACCTATTGCCTGCAGTTTTTCTTTAAAGTGGAAAAAAAAAAAAAAAAGGATTCATATAGCATGGGTTTGAACTCTTCTCTCTAGACATTAGCTATATATCCAGTGCATTACTTAAGTGTCTGAGAGAATAACTTTTATTTTTCATGCACTAAGGATATGGTTGCCACAAACAAGCAAACACTTATTGATAGATCATCATCATTTTTGCAGCTTACCATAGTTTCTTGTGCCAAATAACCTCTAGATATGTATTTTCATTGCACAGTCATATTCAAATTTATTTTTATTAAACAGGTACATTTTGCATTTATATGATGTTACCCACGAAGGAATATGGGAAAGAAGAGGTGTTTACAATTATTATTGTGAACTTGTATTTGAGTTAACAAGTTACGTAGTTGATTTTCTTCACCATTTACATATGCTCGTGAGTAGTGTTATCTATATCATTTTGTAAATAAAGTAATTTGACTAAAATTTATTTTTACTATGATAATTAATAAACTAAGTCATAAGCTTTTCTTTGCATTAATATATATTATACGAGCAGTGTGATCGAAAAATTTTTTTTTTGTTTTGCAAAAGAGAGAATTTTTTGGAAAACATGTAGAGCGCTAAAAAAATTATATGTATCACATTTGTTCGAGGTGTGACACGCAAAAACGAGATATGTCCAATAAATCATTGTTCTGACAGAATTAGTTCTCCATGACATTATCACCTTCAAAGAAGTCTCCTTCAGCATTCAAACACTTCTGCAATCGGTGCTGCCATTGCTGGTAACAGTTCTGGAACGAGGTTTTTGGAAGGCCCTTCAAGAGATTCTCTGTTTTTGCCTGAACCTCTTCAACTGAGGTAAAAAGGGTTCCCTTTAAGCAAGATTTAACTTTAAGAAAATAAAAAAAGTCGCATGGAGCCAAATCAGGTGAATAAGGAGGATGTCCCATCTCAGTAATGTTTTTGCTGGTCAGAAAGGGCTCAATAGATAGGGCACATTGCCCTACTGCATCAACCATCCATTACTCCACAACTGTGGCCTTTTTTCCTAATTTTTTCATGAAGGCTTCTTAGTACTTCAATGTAGTATTGTTATTTAACAGTCTGGCTCCTGGGAACCCATTCAGTCATTACAATTCCATTAATGTCAAAGAAGACAATTAACAAAGTCTTGAATTTTGATTTTGAAATGCGTGCATTTTTGTTTTTGGGGATCCTGGAGACTTCCATTGCATCGACTGGTGCTTACTTTCTGGGCCATAGTTAAAAATCCATGTCTCTGATGTTACAATGGATTCTAACAAATTTGGCTCATTTAAAGTGTGTTCTAATGTGTTCACACACACGTCTTTATGGTACTGTTTTTGATCATGAGACAGAACTTTTGGAACAACCTTCGCACAAATATTCCTCTTGTGTAATTCGTAAGTTAAAATGCATCAAATAGGTTCCCTATGCAAGTTAAGCAACTCTGCCACTGCACGAACACTTAATCTTCCGTCACCCTGGATCACATTGCGAATTTTGTCAATGTTTTGGTCTGTAGTTGCTGACCTTGGGCATCCATCGCGTTCATCATCTTCCACAGTGTCCCTTCCTCCCCTGAAAACCACTTATGCCATTCAAACACACATGCGGGGGACAAAGTTTCGTCTTAACATTTGAAATGTTTCTGTGGAGGATTTCTCAAGTTCCACAAGAAACTTGATGTTGATTCACTTTTTACATTAGACATTTTTCCGGCAGAATGCAGTTGCATGTATTCACTTAGTGACGCAGTACTCCGTCACCAAAACAGTTGTTCCCAACTCCACTCTTTTTTTTTTCAAGCTACACACTTAGTCTCTTTTTTTTCTTTTGTGTTGCACCTCGTATGTGTAAAGTTTTAGCCGTATATAAGTGCTAAATTAACTGTTTAGCTGGCTGTTACTTTTCTTCCATTGCTTAAAAGAAGTTTGATTTTTTTTATCACAATATAATTTTCAATTAGTTATTTGCAATTTAAGGATTTTCTCATTCTCATTATTCTGTATTTTATTTTCTTAACAAAACAACGTATGTTTATTTTTTTATCACTGAAAATGTTCAAAAATAAAAATTTTTCTTTTAGTTGTGGGGTAATATTTTCTTATCTATGGCAAGCCTTGTAATTTGTATGCAGCTTAGGTGCTTGTTCAATGAAATCCAGCGCAAGCTGATAAGGCATAAAAATTATTTGAGAGTATCTAAGCATATGGAAAACAAGTAAGTTATGTACTTCATTTAAAAGTTGTAATAACTTTGATTTATTGTTATACCTCATTTTAGTATGTAATTCGCATGGATTAAAAATTGGATTATATCTTTGGTTATTTTATGCTTGTGTGAATTTTCTGAAACGAATTTATTAAATTTTGGCTTTTAATGTCATGGGTAGAGTAAGTTTTAATATACTATTTATTTATTAGTGAAAGAGTTAAAGCAACACGTATCAACATAATATAGCAACTAGTTTTGAAGGTTTAATACAGAAATTTCAAAACCAGTCCTGCAAATTTATGAATAAAACACTGATTCTCGTAATTCAAAGTAATATTTATGAATTTGTCTGTAAGACATTTTATCAATTTTAATTGGATTTAATTTTTGTCGTGAGAAAATTTTGATGTAGAAAATATTATGTACATTGAACCTCTTGAGGCAGCCACTTCATCGTCTAAGATACCCGTGTCTGATAGCTGTGATAATCTATCATCATCACAGATAATAACTTCCCATCTGGCTTATGTCTAATTATTAAATTATAATGAATTTTTGTAGTTTGAAAATTTTAATTTAGAAAATATTATGCACAGTGAACCAGGCATATTCGCATCCATAGTCAGATAATCAGGGAATACCAATAACCTATTAACACCTGCATTTATCACTTAAAAATTTATGTACTTTTTTAGTTCAGATATGTTAAAATACAGGTACTGAAATGACTTTTCTGTTTCTGAAGTTATGTCATGTACAGCATTATTTATTCTTTTCTGGGAATTGGCTGATCCTGTAGATAATTTAAGTCAAAGTTTTTTCGTTTAATCAATTGAGATGGTTTTTTTTTTACTGTGTGTAATATATAATTTATTTCTTTTAGCTATCCTCTTGCCACTAAAGAAGAACTGGAAGCTAACAGTGATGACTGCGCTATTTGCTGGGATCGCATGGAAACTGCTAGGAAGCTACCTTGTGGTCATATGTTTCATACGTTAGTGTTATTTTAATCAATTAAGTATTAAAGTCCTTTTTAAATTTCTATAATTTTTTTTTTTAAATTTGTGTAATTTAAAGTGCAAAAATTACTTTTTTTAATTATAAATGTAATGCTTAAAACTACCATTTAAAGGATATTATTAAACTTTAGAATAGGAGCATAAATTTTCGTTCTTCAAAATAAACACTCAACAAAATGATCTTTAAAATATATTCTTTTAAATCTAACATAAAAAGAATTACCAATATAACATTTATAGCTTAAAGTGTATATAAAGTGTAGCTTATAATATTATGCCATGGCACTCAACTGCACAATTGTCTTTTTTACTGTCTTCCAGCAGAGGCACAATCCAAATTCAAACCTTGGGGGGGGGGGGGGGGCAGAACTGGGGGGGGGGTGTCAAGAGAGCAAACTCAGAATGAGAAGAGAAAAGTTAATACAGTTTTTGAATTGTTACAGCCTCTCCCTCTGTTTCTGATGACGAAAAAATAACAGGAAGTTTCCTGGGATGTCCTGAAGATTAGATGGCAATGTTCTGCGAAAAGGTTGAAGAAGTGGTGAATTTGAGTCGGTGCAAGGTCATAGGCCAAGGAATAAAAAGCACTTAATGGAGTATCTATCTGGTTCACTTAAGTTTAAAATCTTATAGGTTAGTCAGTGAGCACTGAGTCATAATAACATAAGGGCTGTCTCAACGAGCCATAGAATTTAGATGTTTTCTGTTCAGTAGATTTGCTCTCTGGTTGCTTGGAAATCCAAACTTGGTCTCCAGGTTTAAATTAATATTCTGATCTTTGACCTGTATATACAGCATATTGTTTTGGATACTCTTGTTTATTTTCAGCCATTTCCTTTACCTGGTTGACTCTGGTGGCAAATCTCTTTAAATATGCATTAATTTCTGCTACAAAATTATTATTGGAGATAACATGTGTAAAATTATGTGTAATGTTGTCCAGCATGTGTAACTCTTCCAGATTGGAGGAATGCAGCAGCTTGGCCTGTGGTTTCACATTTGAGAGCATTCATTGTAAAACAAATTGTTGGAAGCTTTTCTGCCCAAGAAGAATGTTTATCACCCTCAAGTATGGCTAATACTTGAGGTTATGTCTCAAATACCTGTTCTTTTATTGTGCAAGATTAGCTTGAGGGTTTGCATTGGAGGGAACACTTGGTCAGTGTTAAAAAGAGGAAACACTGCTTGATAGTGCTAATGAGCTGAGTTCCCTTATCACTGATTAACTTCCAAGGCAATCCATATCTTAAGAAAATCTCTTCGATTAAAATAATGGCACATCCTTTCCAGTACCAGTGAGTAAAGCAAAAAGCTCTACCCATTTCGTATTGCAGTCTTAAACAAAAATCCATTTTTTATTGGTGCTTTCAGGTAGTGGACAAAATAAATTAGTATAAAGCATTTTGAAGTATTGGCCATGTATTGGTGTTTGGAGTAACCCGAATGGTTTCTGATTTTAAGGTTTCACTCATCATAGATTTTTTTTTTTTTTTTTTTTTTTTTTTTTTTTTTTTTGTAATTTGCAATGTATTTGTGCATTCCTGTGAAATAATGCTTTTGGGAAATTCTGTGGTATGTTCCTTCAGTACCATAATGTCCTGCTCTAAGAACATGATAATATCGTATAAGAATTCTTTCTTATTCTTGCATTAGTACTACTAGTTGAGTTCTTCTGATTTAGAGCCTGGAGAATAGTGATACAAAATTTCTGCTTCATTATATAACCTCATCTGGTCCAATTAAAAAAATTTCATCTTTTTACCTCACTTTTAAAAGATTCTATGATCTTTTTAAGATGTATATCCTTCAGCTATTCTCTACAGATTTCTGCTGCATTCTGGTTGGCATATCAGTGGTTATCATACAAACTTTGCATGATTTTCTTTCATGGTTGCATGCAGGGCATGACAACATATTGGCTGTAAAGGATGTATTCGACCCTTACAGCAGGGATGTATTCGACCAGGAATTCAGGGATGTATTCGACCTTCAAATTTTCAGGGATGTATTCGACCTTCAAATTAAAATAAATTTCCTAGTAATAGCATAGCATTCAACGTATAATTAAAAGAGTGCATCTGAGTAATATAAGGTTTTGTTGCATCATTTTACCTTAAGCGGGACAGTTAGTGAGAAATTGGTTTAATGTCTGGAAAGAGTTTTCTTTATCTGGTCACCTTGTTCCAGCTAATGTTTTTCTTAGGTTACTTAGAGGTCTAGCCATTTCTAAAAATTTTGGTGTGAATCTTTTACACCAAGAAAGGGTCTGCAAGAAAGATTGCAGTTGTTTCCTATTTTTTTTTAGAGCAGGCATCTTCTGTATAGTTAAGGTTTTTTTTTGGATCAGCCTCTTTTCTTTCACTAGTAATCCATTGACCAAGATAATTTATTTTATTGCAAGCAAAACTTTCTCACGACTTGCATTAAGTTTAAATTGCGGTAGTATCTCGAAAATTGCTTCTAGATCAGCTACATCTTTTTCAAATGTCTGTGATAGTATTATAATATCATCCAAGTAATAGAGAAAAACCATATCTTTCAGGACTATAGATCAGTGGTTGTTTTATATGGTGCATATTTAGCAACGTGCAGTAAGTCATCCATCCTAGGTAATAGATATGAATCCAACATCTTAACAGCATTCAGTTCTCAGTAACCGACACAAAATTTGGACTTTTCCGTTTGGTTTTTGAGTACAATCACAGGTGCAGTATAGGGAGACTTACATTCTTCTGTTATTTTTTTCCCCAGCAGATGATCAAGCTCCTTCTTTAAAATATGCTTCTTGGCTGGAAACATCAGGTATGGTGGTACTGAAACTGGTGGTTTGAAAACATCATCAGTAAAGCTGAATTTCTGTTTAGGTCATTATGTAACACCACCTATTATTGGAACAGATCCAGTGCTAATTAAAAAGTCAGTTCTTAAAAGCGTTCTATTATCTTTTGCTGTAGGTAGGGCAAATAAAGTTATTTAGAATGACCATCCTTCAATTTAAATTTTTACTTTGGTCGTATCAACTTCTGATATTGAAATATTTCATCTCCGAGGAACATAAAATTGCATATTTCAGAGCAAGCCTGCAAATTTCACTGTGATACTGAGATAAGAAATCTGAGTTAGCCAGTTTGTAACAATGACCTGCAGGCATCATTTGCTTGAAGAACTATGATGGAGAACTATTGGGAGACTAGAGGCATAACAAAGTCAGAAAGAAGTGGTCAGAATTCTAAATGTGAGTTCTGTGGTTTGTAGACTTTGGCAACAATTTCTAAATACAGATTCAGCATCCAGGAGGTTCAGACAAGGATGGCCAACCTCTACAATGAGCGCTGATGACTGATATTTGTTGTTATATGCATGAAGGAATAGAACTTCAAACTCTGACGGAACACAGATCCTCCCTTGCTGCAGCCACTGGAAGGTTGGTATCAGTGTCAGCCGTACGTAGAAAGCTTCACGAAGGAGGTGTGTATGTGAGGTGACCAGCCATTTGCATGCTGCTCATGTCTCATCATAGAAGGGAATGTTTTGAGTTGGGCACGTTAACATGTCCACTGGACAGCTGATCAATGCAGGGCTGTTCTCTTTATGGATGTATATAAGTTTAGCCTCCAAAATGATAGTAGGCATTATTTGATTTGGAGAGAACCTGGAACCTGTTATCCTCCATTAAACATCCATGAATGAAATACGTACAAAGGAGGCAGTGTTCATGTTTGGGGTGGTATCTCATTGGGTAGACATACATATCTTTCTATGTGGAATCATGACTACTCAGGCATATAGAGATGACATTCTTGATGCTTATGTCTGCCCTTATGCCGGCACAGTAGGTGATAATTTCCTGCTCCAGGATGACAATACTAGACTGCACAGGGCTCGCATCGTGGATGATTATTTTCAGCAGTAAATAATTTAGTGCATGGAGTGGCTAACTCGATCATCGGACCCGAATTGTATTGAGCATGTTTAGAATGCTTTAGGAAGATGCATAGCTGCTGTCAGTCCTCCTTTTTAGACCCTTGCTATGCTTACAACCGCTTTGCAAGAAAGAGTAATGGCTCTCACTTCTACAGAAATGATATACAGAATAATTGACAACATTGCACATTGCTTGAATCAGCAAAATGGATGAGTAAGAAACAATGTGATACAGTTTATCACATCTTCTTACAAACCTATACAGAATAATAATCTGTTACCAATTTGAATACAATTGCTAAACAACATATACAACACACACATGCATTTGCCCCTCACAAAAATTTAACTGTCAAAAGATGGCAACAGATTGTTCGCAGTGTATCGGTAGTGTAAGGCAACTGATTGTCTGCAGTAATTCCTGACATTGCAGAGTTAAGATGTAATGTTAAAGCATATGACAGTATTTAAATATTTTAATATTGATTTTTAATTTTATTTTTAGTTCTTGCTTACATTCATGGTTAGAGCAAGTTTCAAATTGTCCTACTTGCCGTGTTACGCTTACTCACAGAGATAACTCAGGTACAGTCTCAGATGTAAATCGTAACAATATTCTTGGACAGGATGAACAGGGCCGAAATCCTAATCCCACCACAAACCATTTCTTTCATTTTGATGGTAAGTATTATTTGAATTTAGTTAAATGTGCTGAGTTTCAATTTTTTATTATTTTTTACGCTTCAAATACTTGAATATTTAAAATTTTTATATTGCTTTTTGTAATTGATATTTTAATATTTTGATTACAGAATGACTTATATTAATTTTTAATGTAGGTATACCAATAAATTACTGTGCTTAACGTATTAATGCAACCAACTTAGCGCTCTATATGGTGATTTTTTGTAGATGAAAAGGTAAAAGTTACTTATCTGGTATAAGTTGGTCGCTCTATATGGTGATTTTTTGTAGATGAAAAGGTAAAAGTTACTTATCTGGTATAAGTTGGTGATTTTTCTGACATTTTAAAAAAGGATTCTAAAACTATCAATATTCTTCTAAGTTGACCAATATTATGAGCATATGAAAAGGCAACATATAACAGCAACAAATTTTTTAGTTTTGATAACAAATTTAGTTGGTAAATAAGGATTTCATGATGTATTAAAAAAAATAAAACACATTCGTCTCCAAAATTTTTGGCAATTTTTTTGTAATATTCTTTTTCCCAAGTACACAGAAATCTGTTTTCACTTAAAAAAAAAAAAAAAATGCTAAGACATATTCTACTAACCTCAGCAACACCAGCTATGTGCCAAATGCATCTGTTTGTTGTTTCCTGTAGCGATTGTAGTAAAATTCTGTATTACTGCAAAAATTGTACGCAAGTTTCTTCTATTGCTGTCAAATTCTATAAGCACATATTTTAGAACTAAGTGTAAGGCAAAAAATATGTTTGTTTATGAAAACCATTGGAACTGGGAATACAACAAAAAGAATGCATTTGAAAATGGCAACATTGCTTGAATGAAGGATTGCTTTGAGAATGATAGCCTAGAGGGTAGTTACACACATGGTTGCCAGAGTTTGGCACATTCTGAAAATTTGGTGACTTCTACTGTGGTGTTTGCATAGCACGTAAGAACCTAAATTACTGTTATGCTCATGGTCTTGAATTTTCATTGTATTTTAAAGGTATTTTATTGTAACATTTTCACTTTTCTGAGCTGGTTATAATGATGTTTTAATTTTTTATATTAAATAATAAAATTTGTTTAAGAAAACATTTTGAAAGGTGACAAAAGGGAAGTAAAAACAGCCAGAAACAGGTTTTCAGCTTTTCTTCCGTTCAAATGAAAGTAGTTGCCAAATACATAATATATTTACATATCCGTATACACTTGTCTGCCCTGAAGCCTTTTTTTTTTTAAATTTGATTTGATTATTTTCCCTTTCTGTCCTAAAAATAGTGATATACTTATAATAAAACTTTCTGAAGTGCATCATCTCAGAATTGTGGCTGTCGTATGATTCTTACATAAAACAAGTGATATAGATACTTGCATAGTAGCAAAAGTGAAAGTAAAACCCATGTGTTGTATAATAAAGAAACCAATGCTTTTATTAATCGATAATAATACAACACTGTCCTCTGTTGAAAAATGAAGTAACTTCACCATTTCTTAATTTAACACAGTAACATAATAGTCCTGTTCTAATTAATGCTTCCCTTCATTTCATGAACATAATCATTTATAACCTTTTCTTTATGCTTTCCATTTATTATGCTACTAATATATGAAATATATGCTTAAAATATTAAACAATGCCAAGATGATGAGTGCATTAATTTTGGCACTGGCATGTCATTATTAGACTTATTATTCTATGAATTTCTCTTGACTGATTGAAAGCCGCAATTATATGTTACTGAAGGAAAAAAAAATTTCACTAGCTCTTGCATCATTATCAGACCCAACCCTTTTATCGCACTCTCTCTCACACATATATATCTATATTATTATTTTTCTATTGACTTAAAAAAGGGGTTGTAGTAACTATATCGAAAAAATGTTTTTGTTTTCAGGTTCTCGCTATGTCAGCTGGTTTCCTAGTTTTTCTGTGGAAGTTAGTCATACAAGCTTGCTTGGAGGTAGACATCGAATTCCTATACATACATCTCAGTTAGATAACATGGTAAGTTTCTTGCTTAATAAAAAGTAGTCAACACTTTTTTTTATTGTACTTTAGCAAACAAAGTTGTCCACTGAAAGTCCTTGATTTGTCCACTAAAGTTCTTGAAATATCTATTTTATTAGTCCTGTATTGGTGAAATATATATCGACGAATTTTATCTATGAGCATTTTTATTGATTTTGAGTGCCATAATATTAAAGTATTTATGAATTAATTATATAATCTTTTAAAATTAATGTATGTCTATATTGGTTTCATAGTATTTTTACTTCTTTCTACAAAGTAAAGGAAGTATTGTAATCACAAAAATTTTGGATATCGTATTTCAATGGAAATATCCGTTTTAGCAGCTGTTGAATGCAATTATGTTTTTGTGTGACATCTGTATGTAGGAACAAAATAAAGGACTCTTTTTCCCAAAATAGATTTAAAATGTATTCAGAAGAGATTTTTTTGTAACATCTGTACGTATGAATGTATGCATCTTAAAAACAGGTAGCTCAGAATGTTGAAATTTTATATATAAAACTGGTATAACATATAGTTATGCATGCATCTCCCTTTTTGTTTCAAATCGGCTGTACCAAAAGTATACATACATATATATATACCCACTCTGGTACTCGGCTAAGTCAGCTAATTTTTTTTTTATCCTTATATATTGGTCAATCGGGTATTTTTTGCTTTAAAAGTGATTGAATTATGTTGTTCTTATGTTCTGGTACAAGTTTTCATCCTTTTAGTTAATCTTTAGTTAATCTGCATGCAGTAGTTGTAGACTTATCAACAGTTTAAAAGGTGTTTAAGTGCAACTAACCCTAATAGAGAAGCCTTATTTGTTTACATTTGAAACTTAGAATATTGAATTAAGTCAGTTTCTGCACCCTCTGTCTTTTTGCCGAGTGGGACAAAAAGTAAACTTTCGGTTTTGTGCACCGAAAAATCTGCCTTCTTACCCACTGGCTGAGTTAATTGCTTTTGCACAGAAACTCTAGTTTTAATTGTAAAAAAAAAAAAAAAAATTTAACAGTTTTAATTGTATTTGGAGTTTTATGTTTTACTATATTTTTCAATTTTTAATAATGATGTTTTGAGTTCTTATACATTTTTGCCTTGCGGCAAAGTGAGAATTGAATTAATTGAATGAGAAATATAGCTCTAATGAAATTCGAGGAAATAAATTTAAATGAAATGCCGCAAAATATGAGTGTAATTTAGTAGGCCATTCAAGGAAGTCATGGTATCCACATCAAATTGTTTAATAAAGTGCATCTGTTGTGTATGCTGCAAGTGTTTTATTTTTTCTGATGTTAGTGAGTAGAGATCATATACTTATTTTGGAAGCATTCTATAATCCTAAGAATGATGCATAAGCGAAGGGTGTATGTAGTGCCCAATTCTCATTTAATATAATATTGCTCAGAAGTTTAAAAAATTCAAAAGGTTTGTGAAAAATGTTTGTAAGGCAGCTGTATTTGAAATGTTAAAATATATATATATATATATTACTTTACCACCTAGCATATTATTTTTAATAGTGAAACAGCATTTGGAGCCATATATTTGTTTCAGTGCTGAGCATTCTTGGAAGCTTTGGTAGAATATCTCTTTGGATATTTTTCATGAACTGCTCCATATGAGAACATAGAACCATCTTGATAACAGAGAACAGTGGAATCAAAGAGTAAGAACTCTTGGAAATAAGGGATAGCTCTGGAATGACAGGGATCTGTTCTGATGAAAGAAATTCAACTTTTTGTGTTCAAAGGCCCTTCACTTAAAATGCTGTATTACGCCGAATGGTTGAAAGATGTTTTGTATGCATTAGAACGTAAATTATGCTAACCTAATTGATATCACTTCATACATTATTTCTCTGCCAATGCCGTCTAACAGCAACATTGAATTATTGCAAGTTTGATGCATTTGACATGCCTTTTCTGTGAACTTTTTAAATAGAGGAACATTATATATCAATCTCTTATAGGTTCACCAAGTGCTTCAAATGTTTCCTCATATGCCATATAATCTAGTTCTAGAAGATTTACTGATAACACGCTCAGTTGAACTTACTGTAGAAAATATATTAGAAGAGAGGCTTGTAGCTCCTACGGTAATTTTTATTTTAATTATTTAAATGTAACATATTGTTTTTAATTATTATTGTCAAAGTAATTATAAAGATCTAGAAAAAATCCAATAATTTAGTATTGGAAAAATTTAAAGTATTTATGTGCCTGCTTTTCTGTGTACTACTGTTTGATAATAACAAAATTCTTGCTTTGTTTCTTCCATAAACATTGCTTTTTTAATAGTGAAACAGCATCTTTTGAATATTATTTAGTTGAAGGTTTTATTTATGTTTTTCTTTTACAAAAGCAATGATGTCTGTAGAGTCACATTATGAGGGCAAATATGAAGATTAATTTCATTATGTAATGCTTATCAATATTGCAATGTAATGTAGTTTCATCCTTTTTCAAAACTGTAGAGTTTTAAGATTAGGATGTATTAAAAATTATTATTTGTTTTTCTATATTTATCCATTTGACAATTTCTTTAAAGACAGTATTGAATTTTTATGCTCCGTCTACCATATGTTAGCATAGTTGATCTCTCTCTCTCTTTTTTTTTTTTTTAGACAACATTATTCCCAATCATGCCTCCTCAGCCTGTTTCTATTCTGCATGTGAGTGTGGTAAGTAAAAAGTTACAAATAAAAAATATTTTCAGTGAATTAGTGATCTATTAGCTGTTAGCAAAATTTAGTTGGATTTTTAACAGTAGATGCCACATAATGTGATTTCAGTTATTGCTATCACCAGAGTATTGTTAACAAATAGCTGAAATCCTGCCCATTTGTAATACCAAGATGTCAAAAACGCATTACTTATTGTGATCAATAATTCAGACAATAAGATTAAAATATTGGGTCATCTAGAAAGTTCTGAAATTTTTTTTTATGATAACTACAAATGTAGCAGTACTAAAAAAGATTCAAATAGCCTAAACACAATTTTGTTTTCTATGACTTTTTGCTCTTAGCTCTCTCTGGTGACTGATTGCCATAGGGCAAGGGTTCCCAACCTGTGCCCGTGGGCACCATGGTGCTCGCTAATCATTTAGCATGTGCCCGCTGCGGTGCGATCACAATAAAAATGTTTTAGTATTCAATAAAATTCTATGTGAATATTTTCTAATTTTTAATGAAATAGAAATTGCGTCCAACACAGATACCAGCACAAAGTGAAATGCAACCGATCTGTTTTTTTATGTCCATGTATCTATCCAACTATAAATACACCTTGAAAAAGAAAATGATGCCCACCATTGAACAGATTTTCTAGAATATGCTCTTAGGAACAAAAAGGTTGTGGACTCCTGTCATAGGGAATGATTCAGTTAGGGTTTGAATGGTAGAAAAGTAACTGCACAATAATCACAGGCATGCACTTGAATGTATGCCCTAACTGTACAGCACTGGAGAAATGCATCTTGGTCCTGTAAAGACAGATTTATTAATATTAATTGTAAATAAGTTTGTAAGTAATAATTCTTTATATCTTTTATGCGAAAAATAAATTTGATATCTGTGAAAAAGTTTTAAAGCATTTCTTTCCTTCACTGAATAAAAGGAATTAACAAGTAAACCAGAGGCTACAAGTATTTTTCTGAATTTATTGTCTGATTCGATGGCAGCAAGACTAGTATATGATTCCTTTCTTGAGCCACCATATGGAAAACATTATTCCCCCTCTTTTTTTAAATTTGATTTTAATGGAAGTGCTTGTTTGCAGAAGATGGTCATTCAGAGAGAACATCATCTTCAAGACTAAAATGTTCATACTTTTCAAATCATCTTTGAATTGCACCATTAGAAACAGCACATTGTTCATATATAGCACAGATTTTATGAGCAGTCTGTCTAGTATTTTCTCCCTTTTTAAAATAAAAGAGCACAATATGATGAAAATAAATTTTTGAATATTCTATTCTGCATTAAAGCAAAATATATGTGACAGTGTCTGCTAGAATTATGCAGTGCAAGCACAAGAGACCATATTAAAAAAATCTATTTCAATCAAGGTCGCTTGTTACCAGCATAACAAAATAATCAGAAGGAAATATGTTTCGATTTGAAAAACCGCAGAAATTTCTAGACCCAATATTGCAGAATGGATTTTTAAAACTAAAATAAGGTTCAGCAAATAAAAGATAAAATCACAATAAGGTCAAAATAAATTATTACTATAATAGTAATTGCCACATAACAGCACATGACCAAATAAGTGATTAAGTCTCCAAACAGCTTGGTTTGATTTTAGTCAACCATTCAAAATGAGGGGGGGGGAAATCAAGTTTGGCATAAATTTTTATAAAAATTTGAATTTCGAGGACAATCAGAGGTCCATCTTCTTCAGAAATAAAAAAAATTCTTTAATGAAAGACCTGTGTCTGATTACCTTAGAAATTGATAGTTTTATTCAATATCTGTGCCAATGTATAGTTGCTTTTTTGCTTAAATTTTATGTTGGCATGCTCTCTTCAAATTAGATCAAGTCAAACCATGTATGGAGGAACCTATTTTCCAAGTTTTGTGAAGGTAGCTGAACAAATTAATTTAAAGAAACTAAATTCTAGATAACCTTGCTTTTGTGTCCCAAAACATCTCTTCGCTTTGTTTTGGGCTTTACATTGTGTTGAATATTCTATTCTTCTAGGAGGCATTTAGTTTTTATTATTTAGTCACTTTTAATCATTTTTATCATTTAATGTTATTTACTCTTTTGATTATTTAAAGGTTATGAAGTCTGGTAGAAGACATAATCATCTTAATTCAAGGGATAAAGTTAATTTATTAGACTGCTCTTAAAACTGAGTCAGTGGTATATCGCTCTTGAGTAAAATGTTTCCAAACCTCATTTATGTGAGATTTTAAAGAATCTTAAAAGATATATTTTGCAGATAAAAAGCAAAATAAAAATGAAAGTATGACACAAATTCATAGCTGGGTAGATCACAATATTGAGAAAGCATTAAAGGTTTGGTTTACTCCCGTTTGGTTCCTTACTTATGAAAAAGATGTAGCAATCTGTGATTTGTGGATACAGCAGAAAGCTGAAGAATTAGCCAAAAAAATGGAGAAGGATGATTTTTAGAGTAACTCATAGCTGGTTTAGATGATGGATGAAAACATTGTTTACAACTGCATTAACAGATAAAGATGCTGAATTGATTGCTATTGGAATGTGGTAAAATGAATAAAAATTACTGTCCTCAATGCTTGTATTATGTAAATGAAACAGGCTCATAGTACTGTGTGTTGCCTTATGATACTTATTTAACTCTAGAACGGCAGCAAAATCTTACCTGCTGGAACAGCAGAAAAGTCTTACCTGTTGGAACCTGCGGTAAGGGATCATTTTGACCCTTCGATGAAAGTACTGAAATAAAAACAGTAAAACAATTTTAAATGCCATACATTGGCACAAATATGTACTTTATATGTATTTCATAATTTATATTTAGTATCGCTTGATAATTAATTGACTTTTTAAAATACTGTAAATGTATCGAGTACATGGTGATCAATCGGATCCTACTAGAATTACTCAAATAACTCATTAATTTGATATAAGAATTGATTTCAAATAAATGTTTCACAAATTAAAACTAATGTTAACTAAAAAAAAGCACAATTTCTATAATAATATTTTTTTTATGTACTTACTCGGAGGATGATATACTCTCTAAATCCAGAAGTGAGGAATGTTCTCTGATGTTTCAGTTATATCATTATATGTGTAGCGGAATGGAATTTGTAAAGCATTTCGTTTCAGTTCTATTTAATGTGTAAAATATTAGAGATTACACATACATATTAAGAATTAATGCAGTTGATATAAAAATAATTTTTAACAATTTTTCCAGTGCATTTTCCGCACACAACTTTGGAACAAGATGCACAATATTCTTGAAATTCATTTCCATTGCATCTCTGTACTTGACACATTTTTCCTTTTATATCCATTTTCTTTTCATGTGTTTTTTCAGGAAGGATCTTTGGGAGTTTTGAAGCCATATATACCACTCTTTAACTCCTCTCCTAATTTCAGTAGAAAATTTGTCCTGTTAATGTTGTTTCCTGTTACACTTTTATAAATTATCCAGGCATTCAAAGCTGCGGGATCCAAAATATTGAAAAAGATATGTACAGGCCATCGTCTAGAAGCGGATTTAACTGAATATTTTCGGCACATTTGATGACGAATATCCACACTAAACTTTGTTGCGTTGTAAAATGCTATTGAATTGGGTAACTTCTTGAGACTGTCTTCAGTTTTTTACAGTAGAATGTAATGAGCTCAGTAGAAAAACGCTTTTGTTTCTTTTGCCTTGATAGATGGTAAGTGTGATATCATGTTCCACTATTGTCGATCAATAAAGATTGCTACGCATATTTTTCAAAGATATAGGAATTTCTCTTCTGTTCTTTTTCATTGTGCCGACCATAGTTTTATTTTTTGATTTTAGCATTTCTGCTAATGTAATGCTAGTAAAATAGTTATCCGTGATAATATTCCTCCCTTTGTTTAGATGTGGCTATGCTAATTTTATGACAACATTTTCAGACAAATGTAATTAATGATTTACTGTTTCATCTTTTCCTAGATTAGGAAATCCATTCAAGAGGTACTTAGTATCAACGTCGACAGATAACCAAAATTTTATTCCAAATTAGTCAGGTTTATTAGGCGTATATTGTGTAAATCTACACCTAGCTTTAGATAGGAATAATTGTTCATCAACTGTAATATTTTGTGCTGGCCGGTAGCACGTTTTGCAGTTTTCAATAAATTTGTTCCACATGTCTGATGCAAGAGCAAATTTATCAGTCTGTAATCGAGTAGATCTTGTCTTTTCACCGAACCTTAAAAATCCTTTTATTCCTTTGAATCTATCTCTTGATATAGTTTCTTTGCAAAATGGTATTTCTTACGCTTCGGACCACAAGGAATATAAATCTAAGCCCTTTGCTCCTATTGGATTCTGTATATTTCTTTATATGCAGCAAGATATCATCATCAACAAAAAGCTTGAAAGCACTACACACTTTGTCCTCAGAAACATGACTCTTTGCAAAAGATGTTGGTTCTGCTGTTTCTTTTAGAACATTATAAGCAGGAACACGGCCACAGACTGAATTTTTGGAATTTATTTCATTCCATATAGTGTTTTTTATCAGGAGCTGTAAAAACAGTTTTGCAAATACCCTGATCTGTTTTTGCCCGTTTATTTCTGCTGAGTTCTTCTTCGTTTATTTCACTGTCCTCGGATTCACTAATAGTTTGTGTCTGGAATTCATCTTCAGTTTCTACAGAAAAGTTCGTACATCTCCGTCAGACTCATTTTCAGATAGCACCTGCAACAATTTTTTAATTTCTTATCCGTAAGACCTTTTTTGCTTATTACACATATTTTGTAAAAGTTGAAAAAAGTAGAAAAATATCAGACTCTCAGAAAACGGTAGGGAATATATTTTAGCGTATGATTTTCACAGTGTAAAGGAAAGATGATAATTAACTTGATGGCAGAATTCATGTGTACTGAAATACTGATTTGAGATTACCAAGAAAACATCTGTTCTAACTGTTATCACCTGCAGTAAGTAAGCGGAAATAACAAACGAGAAAATAGATCTGTAAAATAAACTATTTCTGAAAAGAAATGGTAAGCATGAAAAAACTTGCATCTACTTTCCTTGCAGTATTTTCTTCAAACGAATAGATAATTGCAACAAATAGATAACAACAACTTACGTAGACATTACAAAGTAGGGAGACCACCCAGGTTTTTATCCCTGTGGGAGATAGCATGAATGCAATCGAAAAATTCTTATCAGTGAATGTTTTTCATTGGTTGTTTGACAATGCCTTAAGCATTCTAAGCAAGCTGCCTTAAGCAGAAAGAGGGATAAAAGTAAAGAGGTCAAAATAACTGCCGTCCGCCGTTCTAGGAAAACATGCCAATATTTCAAAAACTAACAAACCTAGAATGCTGAAAATTTTTTTAGAAATATTTGTTATCTATTTAGGAAAAGTAAAAAAATTCCAAACGGTTTCTTCCAATAAAACAAAAGCAATCAACGTTCAAATGTGTTCAGGGTCAAAATGACCCCTAGTGCCGTTCTAGTGTTAAAATTCAAAAATTGTGTGACCATTTTATGCTGTGTCAGCATGTGCTCTGATTGTAAAATATCAAAAGGTCATGGGACCATTTTATGCATAAGATTGGGTGAACATTTTATGCTGTGTCAGTATGTATTGTGATTGTAAAATATCAAAAAGTCACGTGACCATTTTATGTATTTTTTAATATTTACACTTAGGCAGCTAAGGAAAATAGTTTTGTAGTTAAACATCAAAACTAATCTGACAAAATTTACAAATATGACACTGACTCTTGTTGTTTGACTTCTCCAATAATCATTTTATGCTACATCAGTATTGTGGTAAAAGAGAGAGAGAGAAAACTGCTAATAATAAGAAAAAAAAAAAAAAAAAAAAAAAAAAAAAAAAAAAAATCTCTGTGTTAAAGAAGTTAAGAGTTTACCAGTGGACTATAGGTGCAATTCAAGACATGGATGCTATTAGTAATTTTTAATGAATATATTTTAAAATAAGATTATGAACCGAAGAGAGTTATTCTAGAGAGTATTGACAACTGCAACAGTACATAATGCAGATGTCTCTCTTAATAACATTGGAGATGTATATTAAACAGGAAATACCGCAGCTCTAATTCAACCACGTCTCTGAGGAATTACTAAGGGAATTAAAGAATATTACCACTCTGAGGATGATGATAAGGGTTCTTTGTAACATGGATGGTAAGTGCAAAAAAAGGAATGAGCAATGAAAAGTAATCGTCTTGATGTGCTGCATTCAGTTAACAGCTGTTTCAGTCATGTCAGTCTTTTAATAAGTCATAAGTTGATGGTTGGAAGTTGATGGAGGGGGGGGGGAGTCTCCAACTAATATGAATTGCAAGGAATTTAATGCTTGGGTGGATATTGATGAAAGTATCAAGTTTCAATATTAATTACTGTGATACAAATTGTTCCTATTTTTCTGCTAAACTATATATTTATAAACTTTTGAAACAAAAAAGGAGAGGTGAACTTATGATGCGTATATCAACCAAGAACTGAAGGGACATCTTGAAAAGCAAATTACCAGACAAACAATGGGAAAAAGCTGTTGCCAGTTTTGGGCTTGAAACTGGTCACAACTGTTTGGCGTGCGTTCTCTATCATGCTGGTATTCTTACCAGCCCAAATTTTCCGCTTTGCGCTTAACCAAAGAAACAGACTGGACCCACATCAGAAGGTGCCCTGTACTTTATGAAGCCCCAGAAATTGTGAAGTTATCGGAGCACTAGAGGCCAGATAATGAGATATTGACTTTTTACGTTATATAATTCACAGTTTTTTTCTGTTTGTAAAATGTTTGTCTTATTCTCTGTCATTTGGGGGAGGATATTATTGGCAGGCAAAGAAATTTCCCAGTTGCTTTCTGAAACAAATCCAAACCCATAGCAAAAAAAACTTTTTTAAGAAAAAGATAATGAAATCCATGAATTTCCTACAAATGCCGAGATGAGGGATGCACTCAGAGTATTAAAAATAAGGGTATATTATTGGTCAAATGATTTCCAGAAACATTATGACTATGAACAGTTTGTAAATGAACATATCATTTATGAACAACTGTAAAGAAATAACATTTTTCTTAGTCCTTAGTCATCTACTTGCTGTGAAAATAAGCAAGTAGTTTCTAGTTATATTTGTATTATAAATTAATCAAACTTCATTGATAATTTTTAATATTTTTTCTTTGTTTAATGTTACTTAATTGTGGTTATCAAAATAGACATGGAAAATATAATCCTACAACAACAAGCCCCCCCTCCCCAAAAAAACCTCTTTTACAGATATTCCAGTCAATGTCCGAGGTGTGTGTTTATCAAAGTGTCTTACAGTTTATGGTTGTCAGACTTTTATAGTGTTTCTTAATTTGATTTTCCAGCAATGTCAGTTGCACTGTCTTTTAAGAACTTTCTCACAAAATACTGGTAGATTCTCTTCATAAATTTCACATGCGGTTGTTGCATTGGAATGGCATTTTTTTTCTGTGGCATGGACAAAACAAAAAAATATAGTTTTGTAGGTATATTTCATTTAACTCTTATTTTTACTGTAATAAAGGTGAAGCTGCATTGTTAGATACTGTAAATAAAGTTCAAGGTTATATGCAAGTGCCTTTTAAAATCCCGTAAAAAAACTGTTAACTTGTAATAGTTTTTGCTTGTTTGGAATCCAGCAAAGTTTTGCAAGCATTTAATATTTTTAGCAAATTAGCTCATTGTTTATTCATTACTTTAGTTTTCTTAATCTAAGTTTTCATTTTTTAATATTGGATGTTTTTTGCTTGAAACATTTCAGACTGAATCTCTGTCGCATAATAAAATTTTTTTTATTTGACATCTAGAGGTGCTCAAAGGATTAAAAAAAATGGTTGTTTAAAGGATATATTGAATATATTTTTTTCAGTATTATGAGATTCTTTTTTTTTTCATACATTCATTTAGTAGTAATATCAGAATTCATGTGCAAGAATTTTTTTAAAGAGCTCTTTGCTTTTTATAAATAATGAGACATACTTTCATATGAAGTGAAGTATTTGGTGTAGGTGTAGACATTGTGGTTATATTTTGTTGAATTCATGCTCTAAAGTATCTGCTTAATTTATACTTTAAAGAAATGGCAAGATGATAGCATTAATTATTTTTTAAATATTGTAGAATAAATATGTGACTTTGAATGAGAATTATTACTAAATCATTGAGTAATTTGTCTATTTTATCTTGAATTCTCTCTGGAGGAGAATATTATATATAATATTATATAAAGATGCAAGTAATATAAAGTATGTCAAAGATTTCATACATTACTTTTATTTCTTTAGAATGTTAATAGATACAGTGGCTCCTAAAAGCATTTGTACATTTTTCAAAATTTGTTGAAAAAGTGCTATAGCCCAGAATTGAATTTGAATACTTGTTCATGCGATCTCCATGTGATTTTGAATAAAACCAAACTTTTTTTAATTGCTTTAGTTTATAAATATTGTGTAGCAAATTTTTTAGTTTGGTAGAAACTTAAATTGAAAGTTACTGAGGAGAACAACTCTTATTATTGTTATGCTCTGGGTATATAAAAGGTTTTTTTTTCCTCTCCTTTTTTAGATAATTTTTTTAAGTTCTGTATAATTTAAAAATTTTTATATTTTCAAGTGGTACCATAATTAATTTACCCCCAGGAGAGTCACTGCAGACTATGATGCTAGATTGGAATTTTCTTGAAATTCACCTGGAAAATCTGGAAAAGTTAGGGAATTTCATTCTCCTGTGTGAGTGACAGTGATCACAGTGTATACTATTTAGATTTTAATTTTTATGCTTTTGGTTTGAAGGCCATAATTAATTTGTCATAAAAAATTCTGTGAGAAATAGCTGTATTGTTTATCATAAACTTAAACCATAACTTGAGTGTATTTTATAAATAGTTAGGAATTGTAAAAAAAGTGAAGTGCAGCTTGATACAGTTAATGTTAATCAGGATGTTTTTTGTAAGCTTTGTAAAAAAAAAAAAAAAAAAAAAAAAAAAAAAAAAAAGATTTTCTTTTAAATTCTTTAAAGTTTTTGGTCTACATTTGTGTATTTCTATGAAATTTAGCAGCTTAGGAATTTCCAGGGAAAAGTTTTAAAAATGTTTTTCATTTAATTTTATAAATTATTCATATGAATTTTTATTGCAGATTCTGTCGAAACATACAACTAATTAAAAATGATTTAAACAATATGTCAGTTATATGTAGTTGTGAAAAAATCTTAAATGCCATTGTTAAATTGAAATGGTAAATTTATTTGGTAGTTTTGGCCCACCAGTGGCCAAGTGGTAAAGTAGCTGAACACTGGTAGTTCAACCTGAGTTCTAATCCCAGCAAAAGCACTGGCTGCATGGTTATTTTTTTGTTTCTCCAAGTGTAATGTGGATATGAGCCTGTTTTCCTTAGAAATTCCTCCACAAAGTCATACCATCCTTAGAACCATCACATGTTTTGTCATAATCAAATGAATCGAGCCAGTGATTTGCCATTCAGTAAATACACTGCCTGACATTGAAAATGTTACATCAAGAAGGAGTGGCCAGAAAGTGGTGAAACTCGGCAAATAGAGAGAGAGAGACAGCACTGGACAATAAGTGATCTGTATTTTGAAATAATGTGCATAATACAGAGCGAGAACAGCATCAGCTCAATAGGTTGGTTTGTTGAAATGAAAGGGACATCCAATGTTTCCTATAAATAAAGTAGATATTGTCCTTTTGCACTTCTATTTAGAGCTACCCCCCAACTGAGTCGTGCAGCATGTATTGAAATTGGGTAATGCATACATAAGAATACATAAAATTTGTATGAATAATTTAAACATGTATACATTGTAGTATAAATTTATATTGAATGGACACTGCCTTTGTACATTATATTGATTTAAAATTTTTATAAGTACCTAAATAAATGTATTGGTATAAGTTCGTTGATATAAATTCATTGTTCTAGTTCTTAGTGCATATGTTTAGTTTGTAGTTCTAGTTCATGTTGACTTCATATGTTTTAGTTCAAAGGTACAAGTTCATAGGTTCAAAAGTTGACAGGGTCAGTATTGCATTTTACATTCGAAGAATTATCCAAATTGAACACAGAACTTGGAACTAATTTCATAATCAACTGTTTCATCTTTGGGGATACAACAGCAAAATTATGAGCATTTAATATTGCCATATTGTCTTCATTCTGTAATGGTTCTTATGAAATGAAACTATATTCAGTAGATACTCTGTTGTTATCTGGAGTCTTCCTGGATGCCAGTCTAGATGAATGCCTAGGGATGAACTCATCAGATCAGATGCACCTTGAGACCTTTCTAGAATAATAAAGAAGTGGTAAATGCATGGCGTCCATATTTTGTTTATTTGTTGTTACTGATTCTTCAAGTATTAAGGCCTAGTCTAGATTCATCATTTGAACTGATAGTTTTGATTTCAAGTTTATTAGTTTCACTGCACTTAATGCCATCTGCTCTATTATATGTAGTATCTACATCTTTTGTAAATGAAATGACAGTAACAATATGCTCCTCGGAGGGGCTGTTTCTGTTTGAAAACCAGTTTTATTAAATTCAGTATTGCATTTTACATTTGAAGAATTATTCAGACTGAATGCAGAACTGAAACTAATTTCATTATCAACTGTTTCATCCATGGGAAATAACAACAGTAAAATTATCAGCAATTATTGTTGCCATAATATCTTCATTCTGTAATAGGTCTTCTGAAATGGTCACAAATTCAGTAGTTACTCCGTTTTATGCGAACTCTTCTTGTCCATCTAGATGAACATCTAGGAATGAATTCGTTTAATACTTTCAGATCAAAAGCATTTGTGATATCCTAGGCCTTTTCTAGAGTTGCAGGAAGTGGTGAATGCATAGAAAGTTTCAGTACTTTGTTTATCTGGTGTCACTGATTATTTTCAAGCTGCTCTTACAGTGCCTCTAGATAGTAGGTAATTTCGCTGCATAATTAGATTATATCGCTATATGCAGTTCTGGCTTTGATTTTTATTATTTCTCTTTGGTACGTGGGGCAGTTGGGTACATATGCTGGATGACTGACATTGAAATTAGTTTTATTTACATAATTTGATAGTTTACAATTAATACACTTGGAGTTATTGGCATTGCATTCTGTAATATTATGGTCTCCTCTGCAAAAAGAACAGGTATTCCTATATTTACAGTTTTTAGGGATGATTGAAGTCTTGACATTTGTAGCATCTTCTAGCTCCAAAAAATTCTGTTATTTTGTGTCTTCTCCATCCACTGTGAAAGGTGCCTTGGTTCACTAAGATTTGGAATGCCAGTGGAGTACTGTGTACATCCATTTGATGGCTTGATTTATTTTGTCGTTCATTTTAAAGGAAGGTTTGATATCCGAATTTCTAATTTGAAAGTTTTTAGTAATTAATTCTATTACTTCTTTTTCTGTAGTATTTCTAGGTAAATTGCTGATGGTACATTTTGGTGTTCTTTTGGTAGGAATTTTTAAAGTAATTAAATGGTTGATTTTGTCATTATTTTCCAAAGTTGAGTTGATTTTATGACTGCCTTCTTTGGAAGAACAAGAGACTACTATTCCACCTTTTTTAATATGAGCAATTTTGTTGATTTTCATTCCAATATTTTTGATTGAACTGTATTTTTCTAATTTCTCTTGTATTTCTGGATTAGTCATGTTTTCCTTGGGAAAAATTATTAGGATAGGTAGTTGATTATGTTTTGAAGTATTGATAGTTTTAGCATAGGATTTGTTTGTTGAATTATTTTCATGGTCAGAGTAAGTTGGTAAAGTAGACATTTTATCGTAGTTAACTGGTGCTTTTTTTAACACAGTTTGTGCAGTAAGGCAGCTTTCATGATGATGCTTATTGTTTGGCTTGGAATGTGATTATAATCAGGTGAAGAATTTAGATCATGAGAAAGTAAGTATATTAATGTGTGTTTGTTGGTTGATTTCTTCTTTATGTGTAGGAATTTCGTAGAATGATCGGGAATGTTCTTTATTTGCATTTGGAGAATAATTATTGTCTATGAATGGGTTTAATGATCTTCTTTTTTCATTGATTTGAGTAACTGCAAAATTCTTTATCATCTTGTGGTATATAAGAGCTTGTATTCATAACTACTTGTTTTGATGGTGGATTGTTGTTTGGAGAGGTGGATGCAATCATTTAAATGTATTGTCTTGAACCAGTTGCTGCGTCAATAAAATTTAGTTGAATAGATCCCAATTCTTCAGTTGTATTGATATCTAGGGCACAGTCTTTTAGAAAGTTACTATTATTTTTATTTTATTGAATAGATCCTTTGGAACATACCTTTTGTGTTTGTTGTCACTTTCCAATAATTTGATACATTCATTATAGGCATCTTTTATTTTGATTGCTCTTTCATTACGTTGATTTGAGATGAAAAAGGAGTCATTCTGATCAGTGGACATTGAAGACATGGTTGATGGTGAGAGTAAATGTAATCTAGTAGTTAGAATTCTGATAGAATAATTTGTTGAATCGGAATTATTTGTAGAGGATCTACTTGAGGATCTTGAGATATTTTGTAAGACGATTGAGAAAAGCTTATGGATTTTGTAACTTGATACTTGATTTATATAGTTCTAACAGACTACTTATAAACTGGTTATCATAAACTAAGGAAAAATCACAAAAATAGCAATAATTCCCTCAAAAATAAGCCAAACCATGTAAAATTTGAATATGTTGACAAGTAAGAGTAGCTGAGTAAAACTACAATATGCAAAATAGTAGCTCTGCACTCGGAATATGTCATCTGCGAGGAGCATAAAAGTCCATGTTTGAGAGCAAGCCCACATATTTCACTGTGATAGTGACATCAGAAATCTGAGATGGCCAATTCGTAACAATGGCCTCCAGGCATCATGTGCCTGCAGAACTATAATGGAGAGCCATTAGGAGACTAGAGGCAGGACAAAGTTAAACAGAAGTGGCCAGATGCCTAAATGTGAGTTCTTCTGTGGTTCATAGACTTTATAAGCAATTTCAAACCACAGGTTCGGCATCTAGGAAGTTCAGCTATGGACAGCCAACTGCTACGACGAGCGCCGATGACCGATATTTGACATTTTATGTGTACGCAGGAATAGAGCCGCTACTCCGACACTTCTTAGATCCTCCCTTGCTGCAGCCACCGGAAGGTTGGTTTCAACGTCAACTGTGCGTAAAAGGTTTCACGAAGGCGGTCTGTATGCGAGGTGACCAGCTATTTGCGTGCCGCTCACATCACGCCATAGGAGGGACTGTTTGCAGTGGGCACGACAACTTGTCCACTGGACGCCTGATCAATGAAGTACTGCTCTCTTTATGGATGAGTCCAGGTTTAGTCTAGAAAGCGATAGTAGGTGTTATTTGATATGGAGAGAACCTGGAACCTGTTATCATTCGTCAAACATCCGTGAAGGAGATGCATACGGAAGAGGCAGTGTCTGTGTTTGGGGTGGCATCTTTTTGGGTGGAAGCACAGACCTCCATGTCTTTCCAAGCGAAATCGTGAATGCTCAGGTTTATAGAAATGACATCCTTGATGTTTATGTGCGCCCATGTGCTGGGGCAATAGGGGACGTTTTCCTGTTACAGGACGACAATGCAAGACCACAGAGCTCGCATCGTAGATGATTATCTTCAACAGGAAACAATTATGCGCGTGGCCAGCTCGATCCTCAGACTTGAATCCTATTGAGCATGTTTGGGATGCTTTAGGGAGATGTCTAGCTGTTCTCAATCCACCCCCTCAGACCCTTGCCATGCTTGCAACTGCTTTGCAGGAGCAACGGTTCTCACTTTCTATGGAACTGATAGACTGCATAATTGAAAGCATCACGCATCACTGTATGTGCTGTATTGCTTCTAGAGGTGATCATATTCCATATTGAAGGTACTTTTCGTATAGCAAACTGACACCTTCAATTTATTCATTTTATATATGTGCTAATTTCTATGCTGCATAACAGTCTGGTAATTTCTTTTTATGTTATTTGATACCTTACTATGTGTTGTATATTGTGGGTAAGTTTCATAAAATTCTACACGTAACTTTTTCAGTAATTGTGATTTATCCTTAATTTATGATAACCAGTGTATAATATTAAAATTGTAATTAGAAAAATATTATGTAATCATTTATATGAAGTAGATATTATGAAATAAAATAAATTAATGCAAGATGATAAAATGTTTTTTAAACTATACAGAAATACAAATTTAGTTAGTTAATGCTGTTGGCAAAAAGAGATCAATAAATTTAAATAAAATTAAACATTTAATGTTGTTAAAATATGTATTTTTGAACAGGTGCTTAATTTAAATTTATTGTTAAAGCATTGACATCAAAAGCGTTCTAAAAATTTGAAATTAAAAGATATTAAAAATTCAAAGAAATCTATTATAGTTAATGAAATAATTAATGATATTACTTAAAATTTATATAAAATAAAAGAGAAAATTTTTTTGTACAAGATCATATGAAATAATTCATAATATGGAACAGAGTTTTGCAAGAATTAAGAAAGATAAAATATAGATATTTACAGTATCATTACATTTCAAATAATAGCTATGAAATTATTTTGAAGAATTTTTTAAAAGATTTTTTAAATAACTATTCAATTTATGAGAATCCTGCAATGAAACTTATATTTTTGGAAAAAACAAAAATTCCTCTTTAAGATAAATGTAAATATTAATTGTAGATCTTTTCATGAAGCTCGTAATATACTTTTAAGGACACATACCTGTGTTATTATCATTATTACAATGTATTAAGCATTGTTTAACGGTCGATTTCTCAAAATTTGGAAAACAAAAATGATGGTATTTTACAGGTGGTATGATGAATCCGAATGAAACTAATATCAGTGGAGAGCTCTTCTAGAGGGCCTTTCAGGAGTATAAATCTTGGCCAGAAAATGTCGTTTTATACACAACTTGAATTTCTTCCTATCGGAGCATTGAAAAATGTGTCATAGCACTGTAAGAGCAGTAGATTTTTTTTTATCTCAATAGGTTGTAGGACCATCTTGGATGGCAATACATAAAGCAACACGTCTAGGTACAGAGTCAAAGAGACGACAGATCCTGTCCTGAGGAATGGCTCTCCATTCCCTCTCAGCCATTTGCCACAGTTCCTGTTCTGAATGCGGCAGTGGCAGGGTCTGCAAATGGCATCAAGTCAAATCCCAAAAATTTTCGATTGGTGAGAGATCAGTAGTGAACGGTGGCCAGGGAAGCATCTGTACATGTTGCAGAGCATTTTACTGATGTGAGCAATGTGTGGTTGGGCATTATCCTGTTAAAGGGCATTTTGTACTTCCTGAAGGTAGGGGAGTAGTATCACCGGCTGCAGCACATCTGGATTCGTGCACAATTGTGCCCCAAACCATGATACCACATTCTCACGCGGTGGCATGTTCTGCAATTGCTGTCAGATTGGATCGTCTCTACATCGACGCTACACTTTGCGGCAACTGTCATTAGAGAAACAGAAGCATGACTCATCTGAAAACACAACTTTGGGCCATTCTGTCATCCACATCACTTGAGCCCAGCACCATTGTAGACTCTACCATCTATGATGTGGAGTCAATGGCTGTCTTCTTAATGGACACCACAAGTGTATTTTACAAGCCACCAATCGATGGCAAAAGGTTCTGGTTGATACAGAAACATCCAGAGTGTCTTGAACATGCTGTAGAATGGAGGTAGAAGTGGCTTGTGGGTGCTCTACCGCTTGTCGGTGGATGTGCCGATCCACGTGTGCTGACATCACTCTGGCTGCATCATCATCCCTAACTCGCCACATTTTCTTGTTCCAACTATCGTCGCCACCTGTGCACTGTGGACACATCCAGGTGTGTGTCAGCTGAGATTTGCTGTATGGAGACCAATCTGCCTTTCTCAGTCCGATCACCATGCCCCTTGTAAAATCGTCTGTATGCTGGAACTGCCTTCGTTGACGATGGACCGGCATTTTCTGCTATTACACGCATCCTCTGAGACAAGAAGAAATTTCCTACGATGATTTCCGTAGCAGAAATAATGACACAGAAATTAAATATTCTGCAGGTTCCTTATATCTCTTTCAACATGCGCTGGAGAGCTGTGCATTTCACATTATTCGCATAACTTTGTGACATGCTTCTAACCTGAAATTTGCATAATTTTCAGGCCACTCCTTCTTGGTATTGCATTTTCAATATTGGGTATTGTATGTATGAAATCTTTGGTTCATCAGAATTAGTGCAGACTAATTTGCTGATTCTGATAAACATTTTTTCAGAAAATCCTCCTCAGAGGCCTAGCTCTTAAAAAGGGGTCCTTCATGAGCTTTGTCATAATCTATTAATGAAGCACCATGGCTTTTAAATTTTATTGTATTCTTATGTCAGTTTCTATTAGGCATTTTCTTTTTTATTATGTAGAAGTTTAATTTAGAATCTTCATTAAAATCTTTACTCAAAATCTATTTTGTATCTTCCAGCTACATAGAATTTCTCCAATTTCTCCATCTTATCCATGTGAAATCATTTAATTTCATTCCTATTCTTATGATATATTTTTTAACATTATTTAAAATCAGGGGAATGGAAACAACAGTTTTCCTAATGTATCATCTCCAGAGAGAGAGTCCAGTGATAATACGACTGGAGAGTCTGCAAGTTCCTCACCTCCAGGTTCAGCATCTGCTTCAAGTTCTGCACAAGTGTAAGTACAGTATATTTGCTGTCATTGCCCACCCTTTTTGTAGCACATTTAGGAATAAGCAACATTTACAATAATTAATGTTTATCTATTTAAATGTATGTATAAATAAGCACAAAATTGAAATTTTTTGCCCCAAAGAGCATTTGACCAGAAGGGCTATTAGTCTCAAAACAGGATTTTGCATTAAATCACTAGAAAAGTCTGAATCAATTTTCAAATTGTTGCCACCAAATATTATAGCCCTGTATTGTATTTAAGGAAATTAAATAATGAAGAATTTCCATAATGTATGCATGTTTTTCGCATTATGAAAATACAGTGGTACCCTATAGCCATAAAATTTTCGATAACGAAATCCTTTCCCTGAATATGGACATCTAAAAACTCAATTTTGAATTTGTTTTATTGTGTATTTTTTAGAAAATTTTAACAAATTTTTGATTAACAAAACTCAATGATTTCAAAGTGAGCAATATCAGTACTGTATGGGAAAAAACAGTTTTGTCTCCAACATGCAAAATTTTCAATCTAATTCTAAAGGTATGCTGTTTTTAAATATTTTATTGTGTATTTCATATTTTGTAAAACTTCTAATTTTTTGATTAACAAATTCAAAAAATTAGAAGTTTTACAAAATATGAAATACACAATAAAATATATCCTGTGCATACTCTTATCAGAAGTTCTAAAGGTAGGCTGCTTTTAAATGGTTTTAGGCGAAAGGAACATTAGCCGAAATGCTCTTAAAACATGTTTGTGTATGTAAATTAGAAAAAAAGTGTGTCTTTGGACATAATTTTTAAAAATTTTATTATTATATTTTTTTAAAATTTATTGTTTACCAATTGAAAGCTCTAGCTTTGATTGACAAAAAAAAAAGAGGATTGATTGAATTACACTGGGAGTTGCAAAAAGAAAGACAAGAAGTGATTATGATACATTGTAGTTATTGTAGTTTTTCGAAACAGTGATTGTAAAAAATTAAGCAGTGATTATATAAAAATATATTAAAATCATACTTAAGAAATAACATTAAAATAAAATATCTTATGCCTGTAAACATTTTGATCTAAAGCATGCAGAACTTTGTATTGGAAATTCTAAAGGTATGCTCATTTTAAAATTATTTTGCGATATTGCTGTTGAACTGAATTTTATGGTTTAAGTGCGAAGAACATGATATGTGATAAATAAAGGTAACACTAAGGTTAAAAACGCATTTTAAAATCCGAAAGGTTTCGTCCCCCCTCTTTTTTGGGGAGGGGTTGATGATCCTTAAAAGTACTTAATTCCCATATTCAAAAATGTATACAAACTCTTTATGAAAGGTATTTTAGCAATATCCTATTACTTTCAGAACTGCTGGCAATGTCACAGCAGTATGCCACTAGGAATTCTCAAAAAACACTTATGTTTTTGGCAAATCCAGTCTCTTCTTCCTCATGTGTTCGAGCAAATGGGCTTTCATGAACATTTGTGTAATGACATCTTTTGCTTTGTGCTTATGGGTTGGCAGTGTTGGCATCTGCAGCTGCTGTGAATGACATTCCAGAATGTGCTTTGTTGGTTACCATATGTTACCAACTTTCAAGATCAATAGAGATAGCTCTATTCACTATATGTTTGTCATAACAGCTCATCACTGCTGAGTAGTTAAGGCCATTGAGACTCTAGTGACTGAACAGGCAGGATATGTTTTTGTGGTTTTTATCATTTTTAATATTAGTTCCTTTTAGAAAGTCCTGTACAAAGGCATCCTTTGCTTTAGACAGAAGACCCTAAGAATCTAAAATCCTTGTTTAGCATTTGAAGTATTTCATACTACTGTTCCCAAAATTGTACTTGAGGGACTGCAGAAATAAAGCTCAATTATATGTATATTGAATTTTCAGAGATGTTTTCTTATCCAGCAAGACAAAACATATTAGACAATTTACAACTTATGGCACAACTTTTGATCACCAGCTATTAAACACTTTAACTCTGTACATATGGATTCAAATATACCAGTATAATGCTTCCACAATTTATTGCAAGATTGTCTTTTCTAATTTTAGGAATGAGAAATAGTTGCAATGCTAAAACTTTTCAGTTAGACCTTGTACATTTGTTTTCTAGTGGGTTTCAAATTTTTGACTTACTTTAATAGTTTTAATATAAAGTAGCAAGAGGATATTAAGCAAGAGATAATAAATTGGCTCTGTAAAATGTATTAAAAAAATTTTGCTATTTCTTTCAGTGAGTAATTGAGGAAAAAAAAAGGCAGCCCTTTTTTTATGCTGTTTATCAGTGATCTGAAACTGAAGCAATTTTATGTGTGGCTCACTAGGATATTTCAGTAATGTATTTGTTGCAAACACTGTGTTGGAAAGATTTTAGTATTTTAATTATTTGAAGTTGGAGTTTGTATTATTTACATTTCAGTTAAAAACAAACACTAATAATGCACTAGAAAATATATAAATGGAGCTAATTAATTTACATTGTGGTATAAATCTTATTCAAAGATTTAGAAGGTGTATATTTGATTAACTTATATTCTTACCCGTTAAAATATAAATAAGCTCAGTTATGATATTTTGCATTAAAAATTATCGCTTTGTTCGAGAATGCATTTACATGTGAACAGCTTTTTTTTTTATATTTCAAAATTAGAAAAGAATCTGATTAACAGATGAGCATCTACAATTGATGAGAAGATAATTTCTGGTAATGTCTCTCAGAGGCTAAAAACTATATCAGAATCAAAACATTTTTAAATGATAAAGAATTTAATATTGTATGAAATTAAGAAGTCTATAATTATTTATGCACAAGCATATGTATGTTTATTCATGCATCGAAGAAAAATTTTATAAATGAAAGACTAAGTTGCTATTATTTTGTCTGAAGTTTTGTTCCACTTGGCAGATTTTTCTCTGAAAACTTAGAAAGTTTTCATAATTTGTTTATTTTTAGGTTAAATTAAAGAAATTTATTTAATTTTTAATAAACATGTCAGAATTATCAGTAAGAAATGTCAGTTAAAGAATGTAATATTTAGCTTTCAGTATATTTGAATTATAAAGTGTAACCCAAAAAAATTCTTACAAGTATCAAACTTTAGATTTCAGATGGAAAATAAATATAAGCTTGAATTCTTTCCTTTATGCCATTTTTGTTGTTTATGTATGTTTTGATAAATATTTAGTAAGCAAAATAATAAAAATATTTTTACAATATTTTTATTTTGTTAAAAAAAAATCTGGCTTTTCAGTTGCATGGAAGTAGTAGTAGTAGACACATATAGTTTGAGACTCTGCTATATTGTAAGTTTTTTCTTTGTTCTTATATTTATTGTTATGATGTTTACAGACTGCAAGATTTATCTGTACAGACAAGGTTTGAGGGATCTCGATTTTCAAAGAGCTCTTCAGAACGAGAACAAATGTTATCACATCGAAAAGAAGAGCTTTTAAAAAAAGCAAGGAAGTAAGCTTCTGTATCATGTTTATTTCTAATTTTATATTGAATTTTAAATCTAATCTAATTATTTGCAAACTGTCCTGAAAATTAAATACAAAGTGAATTTAAGGCAGGTAGAGAAAATTTTAAGTGGGCCTAAAATCTGACTCTTGCATGTGAAGTTTAACTGAAAGAGAAACATCAGTTAAAATTTAAATTAGGCAAAAGGGCAACTTGAGATTGGGTAAGGTTTGAATAAAACTGTATTGATTTCGAGGACAGTCAGACTGGCCCTTCTTTTTCCAAATAATTTTTTTTTCTTGCAAAAATGGGAGAAGCATCAGACATTTATATAGAAAACAGTGTTTGGAGCAAACTGAAAACAAAACATTGCACCATCTGTGATGAAATATAGCAGGCATGGCCAAATTGAGCATGATCCAAACTGGGACTCACTCTCAGGCATCGTAACATAATCCTACAGTTACTAAATAATGTGAATGAAATTTTTTTCTCAACACAGTTTGACAGCCATATCGGAGTTACACTCCAGATTTAGTGGTTTAAAAATCAGTAGTGTGGCTGAATAGTTCAAATGGTAGACAAATGAGCTATATTTGCGACACAGCATTTATATACCATACCATGAGTTTTCACAAATGTGAAACATGCATTTATAGTCAATATCTGTGTCCAGAATTATTGAGTTACTGAGATGATTCTATAGTTAGTTTCAAGAATTCTCGAAAAAGCACAGCACACTGATATCTTGAAAATTCCTGCAAATTTTGTTGGAAGATTTATTGAAATATTATGACACTCAAGATTCTCGTGAGGCGATTTTGTGATACAGGTACACTGATTTGTTCTTTTAGCAAAAGTTTCTACTAAGTGCCAATAAAATTAATTTTTCTAAAATTTTATGTTAAAATATTCAGTGATTTCTTAGGTTAGGATCTGAAAGATTTTAGGAGATTTTTTAGAGAGATTAGGATTTTTTATAGAGACTTTAGGAGATTTTTTTTTAGTATTTTGAATGATAAAAAAGTGCTAATATTCAATTTTGGAAATTAAAATTTTTTCATAGATTCTCAGGATTCAAATGTTTCCTTACAAAAAACAAAATGTAACTGATGATCTATTTTGTTATCAAAAGAATTAAATAAATTATTTGATTTGATCACTCATATTATGTTGTTTCTCATGTTAACACTTTTAACGCTGACTGTTGCCCAGATGTGCCTGCATGAAACCTGCTCATTTCCTGGCTGGCATACTACAGAAGTGTGACAGAACATTTCTTGTTCATATCCCACCCACCACACATTTGTGTCAGAATGTAGGAATGATTTAGAATTTATAATATTTTTTTGCAAGATGGTATAGGATTTGAGATATGGGCAGATTTGACCTTTTTGAAATGAGTCACATGTACTTGGGTTCTGATTATATCAACTTAAAGTGAAAAGCATATTGCTAGAGTGTTGAGTTTTTCTTTTAAATGCACATGTGATATTTATTGATCAATGTTGTGGGAGCTTTTTTGGGAGGGAAGTGCTAGAGCATTGGGTATTTGGTTTTGCAGTCGAATTTCTAATCTTATGTATGTGAAATGTTTCTTAGTTTAAGAGTATTGAAGTATCAAAACTTTTTAGCAAATTATGTGAATCTAGATCAGGTCATTTCTGTAATTGTATTGTTTGTACAGGGAAAGAAGCTGAGTTGAAAGAAACTCCAGGATTATATATGAAAAGAGTTGTTAAATATCTACTTAAAGAACTTTCTGGCAAGGATAGCATCTGTATATTTATTTTTTCATGTCTCCATCATTGGCAGATGAATTTAGACTTGGAATAAATAGTTTGTGACCACAATGAGAAAATGCACAACTGAAAATTTTTTGCTACCTGAAATAAAAGTTGGTAAAATGTTGGTTTGTAGAAACAGAAGCTTAACTGTTTTCAAAGATAGACGGGAAGTCCTTTGTTCAAATGAAAGTTCTAAGAAAGTGCAATGATAGTGTTTTGTTTATTCACACTCCTGCAAAAATGTTCCAAAAAGGTAAACAAACTATTGTGAATGCATTGACTGTAATATAGGGCCGTGTGTAGATCTCTGCTTTGAAATTTATCACACAAAAAATGAATATTAAGTGAAACGTTTAGTTGTCAAATACTGAAACAAAAGTTAACATGCAAAATAATTATATATATATGGTTTAGTATATGAAATATATAAAAAAGTGTGTAGAGCTTATACTGAATATATACTACAGAACATTTTAAACAATGCATTCATCCTTATGTAATTTCAGAGATCTAGGCTGAGTAGCAAAAAAACTTCCAGCCCTGCTAAAGGGCTTGCAAATGAAACAGCTGGGCCCCAGTGTTGGGTACGCATTTGTGCCTTTGATCACAAAAGAGTTAAATGTATAGGAAAAATGAGATATTAATTTTTTAAATGAAATCCTGGAAAAGCTGACACCTTATATTAAAAGAATTTTTATTTAGAGCCTGTTTCCATTAATATGTCCTCCATGAAGGCATCCCTTCTTTTTGGCAGGTTACTGTTGTGTACTTTGTTGTATTCAAGTAAATAAACCTTTTCCAAACAGCAAAACAGGTAGTTTCCTTTCAAAACAGGTAGTTTCATTGCATGTGTCTTCCTGGTTCACTTATTCTAAATCTTTCCCAAAAAGTGCTTATGAAATAAGCCCTGAATCTATGAGGCATGTTTTTAAATTAAGTACCATTTGGAAATGAAAAGGAAACAAGTAGAATGTTTTACCAATTTTATTTTTGTATGAAAACCTGTTCCTCAGTCTGTTTTTACTTCCTTGTACAAAGTAAAAAGGAAGCATTGTAATCGCAAAAAATTTCGGACATCATGTTTCAATGAAAGTATCTATTTTGACCGCTTTCGAATGATGTTTTTGAGTGACATTCGTACGTAAGAAGAGAATAAGAGGACTCTTTTCCACCCCAAAAATTATAAAACTGATTTAAAATGGATTCTGAAGAGATTTTTTCGTGGCGTCTGTGCGTACGTATGTATGTATTCGTGGTCCACAGTTACCAAATGATTTAAGTAGGCTCTTAAATATAGATTATGATCCTGATACATTGCATCAATTTGGCTGTAGAATCATATGGATTACCTTTTTGCTAAATAAATCAGCAAAAAATAAAATGAATTTGGAGTTTTACTAGTACAGTCTTCCTACGTTAAGCACAACACATGGTTAACAACTGACAGTTAGACAGAGTCTCTCCAGTTCAAAGTTACTGTTAAGTTGCACAGAGTGAAGAATTAGGAACTTGCAACAAGAAAAAAACAATTAGAAAAATTATAAAAAAACACTTCAAAAATTAATTTGCAATATTTACAATCCAACAGTATTTTTTACTTTCCAATTAATCATTACTTACAATTTATTATTATTTTCTGCAATTTCACACTAGCAGGCAAGCCATCCTGGAAACTGCAAATAAACTGCTTCCTGCTTAGTGCAGCCGTCTGGTGGTGAAATAATGAAATGAAAGGTGTGTTCTAACATCACTCCCTCACCAATAACTAAGTTACAATACTTAAATTGCCATGGCTAGGACAGTAATAGCATAACATGATAAAATTTCACTTCATATATAAACATATAAGACTCAATTTTCTAACTTTACATTAGGCTTCTCATGTTACGTTGTAGTAAATCAAAGTACAAATTACAATTAAAATATGAATTTCAAGATCTATGACTGACTATCTATCTATGTTCCATGCTGGAAAGCAACATATTTGTATATCACATTCAATACTTTATACATTTTATTCATATGTACCATAGTTAATATACCCCACATATGGGCTTAAAATGAACTATTCGCTCTGTTACATTTTCAGTGACATGAAATAGCTAACAACAATAAAACTCTGATCAGTATTATTAAAATATTCACATTGCATAGTAGATATATTAAATATTGAATGCACTTTTCATATATTATTCATTCATGACTCTGATTATCAATGCAATTATTTCTAGAAACACATATTTTAACTTTGTCACATAAAAAGAAGTATCTGAATGTAATTGATGATGTTGGAATACAAAGTTAAATTACTGGAATCTAAACAAACAAACAATACTAAATGCAAACTATTTGAAATATACATGTTTGCCACATTTAACGCTTTCTTTTATTATTTCAAATAAAATCATGCTTAATCAATTCTGGAATTTAGTCGAGGAAATAAGTGTTAAGATTTACTTTGTAATTTTTAATATCGATATTTTGCGTTTTTATGTATTTTTGCGTTGTTGCAAAGTGAGAACTGAATTAGTTGAATGAGAAATACTGAATTGTCTGTGAAGAACTGTTTCTTTTCTTTCTTTCTTTTTTTTTTTAATTTCTTTTATACATTGTTTTAGATTTATTATAGTATTTGAACAGAACATGTGGCAATGATTAGGTAATTCTGCAGATGATATACATAATTTTTGTGCATTCTGATGAGTTATAAAATGTGTGAGATGTAACGCTGTTAAGTGAAGCTAGCGCCAGAGTGTCAGTGTGGTAAACAAATATAGTGAGTTTTAAAGAGTGCATTTATTCTATTGTGGTTTGTTTGCTGTTAGACTTAATTCAGTCCAATAAGTGTAAATGCAGTGCAAAATGCATATAATTTAATATTTCATACAAGGAAGTGATGTGGTTTACACATCAGACTTTTGTACATAATTTCCATCAGTATTAAGGCATTTGTTATAATATACAACCACATCTTGAGTCCCTCTTCATAGAAGTCTGCCACCTGATTTGACACCTGCAGCAACATGATCATTTTGACCTCATCATGCCATTGTGGCAAAGACTGCCTAGATCTTTCTTCAAATGCAGGAACAGGTGGTAGTCACTAGACACTAGATCAGGATTATAAGGAGGGTGATCAAGTTGTTCGCAGCGAAATGAGGCAATGAGATTTTTAGTAATGACAGAAGGCCATCGACTTTGCTCATCATCATGAACATTCTTGCGGCAATCTTTAAATCCATTTCCATGACCATTCCATCATAATATGTTCTCGATATACTTCATTAATCTGGCAATGAATTTCAGCTGATTCCACGTCTCTAGCACTCAAAAAATGAATCGCCAACCATATTTCACAGTCGGTGGAGAAATTTTAAATACTCAAAAACAAATGTTAACACATTTGAAAGTTTCCGCAATGGCATCTTTGGCTTCCTAATAGATGAGGTAAATGATGAGCACCAGCGGAGTGCCAACCGAAATGCTGCCATGCCGGAAATTCAAAATGGTATTTACATTCACTTCCAAAAGTTAAGCACGAAGATGTAAAATGCAAAAAAATCAACAAATACTGCTTTGATTGACACAAAATTCGTCAGGAAAGAAGCATATATATTTATGCATGAAACAAAATCAATAATTATATACAGAAATGAAAACAATATTAAATTTTTGTAAGTTACCAGATAATGACATACTGGAGATTTAAACAGAATTATGTATAAAGTGAAAATAAACAACATAAAATGAAAAAAAAAGGACATTAATAGGGTAATCATCTGTATGCAAAGTTTACACCTTGTGACCATGCTTTCAATTAGGTGGTCAATCACCACAGAATTAAGCAATCACCATTCTTCTTGTAGAGCAGTTTCCAGCTCAATAAGAGTGGCTGGAGGAGGGAAACGTGAAGATACAGCACCGCCGAGAGCATCCCAAAGATTTTTAATGAGATTAAGGTCGGGCGAATATGCTGGCCACACCATATGTGCAATCCCTTCACTCTACAGGTAGTCATCGACAATGTCAGCTCTATGGGAGCATGCGTTATCGTCCATTAAAACAAAAGTAGTTGTGAGATTGTATGCTGCAGCATACAATCTCACAATGGGTTCTAGGACTTCATCTCGATACCGGACAGCCACCAAAGAACCCCGTTTAAAGATGTGCAGGTCAGTGCGGTATCCTAATGAAATCCCTGCCCACACCATAATGCTTCCTCCTCGAAATGTGTGATGTTCGCTGATGTTTTGGGACTGATTGTATGCTCGTTGTTCACGCCATATTCTTATACGCTTGTCATTTGACTCCAGGACAAATCTTGACTCATCAGTAAATATGACATTGCCCAAGTCAAGACACATTGACATGTTCCCAGCACCACTGTAATCGTGCTCTTGATTGGACGGATAGAGGAACACAAACTTGAGGTACCTGGGCATACAGTCCACTCATATGTAATCTTCGGCATACAGTAGCTGCAGATATTGCCTACCAATGGACGCTGTAACCATAGATGTCACACGTGTCGAGGTCGCTCTGCGATTCCGCTTGGCTACAGTAGCAATATAATCGATCTTCTGTGGGGGCTGTAACCCTTGGGTGACCGGCAACGGGCCTTCGGACAACTGTCTGTGTGGTTTGGAATTGTTTCTGTAAACGTGAAATTGCAGAATGATGAACGCCGAAGAAAAGCGCAACATCTGTGATCAACTGTCCTGCTTCAATGCACCCCACAGCACACCAGCGCTCAGAATCTTCTATTCGTCTTCTGGAAGTCATAAAAACACATATTCCTTGAAAACAAATTGTACAGAAGTTTTAAACACCTTCTATCAGCACTTACAATCAACTTCTGTAACCCTTCATAAAGCTAGCTTCTTATAAGACTGCCTTTTTTGCGTATTTCTTGACATGAAAGCATGACTGGCTGTTACCTAACATATTTGCATACTTCCATCTACTTCTGCAGCGAATTGCATCCTCTTCACTTCCGACTGGCTTCCGAAAATTTTCCTCTCCATGCTTAACTTTTGAAAGTGAGTGTACTTTAAAAATATGTGTCATTTTTTTTAAACTAGTATTTTATCTTTCACTCAAATTTTTTATTTTATTATACTCGCAAAGACGATTAAAATTGCTTCTTTGATTTCAGTTTTTTTTCTGTTAAAACCAGTGAACAATTATCAATGGATTGTGGGGAAGTAAGCTTGATTTTCTGTATGCGAAAACAAAAGCAAGGAAATGCTTAATTTTCTGTATCAGGAAAAAATATTCAGTTACATCTTGCAATAGTTTCAGCTTCATGTATCATAATGAGAAACTTTCCTGAATATACAAGAACAGAAATAAGATTTGTTTATTTGTGTGTGTTTGATGAAAACTTAGTTTATTGCAGATAATTTGATATTAGATGGATGCTTGACTAAGGAAGCCACTAATTATTCTGGAATCTCAAGTGGATTGAAGTTAGAAGTTCCTGAAGTAATCAATTATATAGTAGAAAATGCCGGGAACTTTTGAAGAATTACAAAATCACTTTATATTACAAACATATCTTTACTTGTTGATTACTCTATGGCATGGAACCTAACAATAAGGCACAATCTGCATCCCACAATTTTGATTATAATGTATTACATTTTTAATTATGAATAGAAACAGCCAGGCAAGAGATGTCTTTTAGCACTAGCAAGCATAGGCAGCAAAAGAAAAGGCATAATCAGTTGTGCTATTTATAAGCTTGGAAATTCTTTGCTTAAGTTCTAGATAGCGATTGGGAAAAAGTTTACAGCAATGCTGATACTGCAAGGAAATTGATGATGCCTTGGAGGGGTTGTACTTTTTGATTGAAAATTGGTAATTTAAAGGTCTATTGCCAGTTTGTTCACAATTTAATTTTAATCTGGAAATAAATTTTTCTTCATATTTTGATATCACACGCGCACGCACCAACATTAATAACATAAAAAGTAAAAAATGCTCGCTTATTTCTTCTAACATTCCTTTTCATAAAAATGTGTTTCATTACATTTAAAACAATATAGATATAGACTTTACAGCTCTCAAAATTCCTGAATCTTTAAATGGGGCTGCTATTATCATGAAATTGAAGTTTTTGCCCCCATGGAATATGGTAATGAAACTTGAAAAAGCTAAGATATTAAAATTTTGAAAGCACCAAGAAGAAATGGGTAAGGAATTAATGTGTTTAACTGAAGAAGGTAAGTTTTTATTGATGTGAAAGGTTACAAGGAAATCTAGTTCACCAACTGAAGAAGTTTTGTGGATCATTTTTACAAAACCAAAGTTGTGTTAAGTGTTCAACTATGATTAGCTATCGACAATTTGTTTCCCCTTTTTAAACATGATATTCTGTTCCTTGATGTGAAATTTTAATACTCATTTTGTTTAGTTAAATTTGCCAACTCGTCAAGAGTTTGGATGTTTTGAGATCAATTTGACTTCTTAATTTTTGATTAAAAATTTTGCAAATTTTATGGTTTATTTCTTAATATTAACATATTAACATTGTTAAAATATCATTTAAACAATGATATATGAAATAATTTTTTTGTGGGGGGGGGAACTCTAAAATAAAGCATTTTTATTTTCTGTTATATTTTAAAATGCCTTTATCTTTTATTTTGGCAACTTATGAATACCTTGGTATTGAAAAATAAACAAGTTAATTATTACTATAATATATAGTTCCCGAATCTCTTTTTAAAAAAGCAGAGGAGGCTGCTGTAATTATTTTAAAATTAATTACACGGGTGTATGTTTAAATATTTTATAGAAATTTCCCCACATGTAATTGCTTCATAATATTCAGTTCGGTCCGAGGTTCGAATCCCGCGAACGGGCTGGCTGCATGGGCGTTTTCGTGGTTTTCCTCATGTGTAACGTGTATACGAGCCAGTTCCCCTTAGAAAGTCCTCCACGAAGGCATCCCTCCCTTTAGGCAGATAGC
>KK114081.1:396322-434010 GCA_000611955.2 Stegodyphus mimosarum
CATAACTGAATAATCCATCCAAAATATACAGATATATAATATAATATAATATAATATAATATATAAAATATAATAGTACTGATATAAAATAATGAGCAGTGCTGAAATCATATTTATTGCATATAATTAGAATGTCGGGGGAAGGAAAGGTTTTATCTGATCTGGGGAAAAATAATAATAATAATAAAAATAAAGTTATATGTCAAATGAATTACTGAGAGCTGATCCTTGATGGCCTGCATGAGCATTGGAGAATTGTGAATTATTCTCATATGAAATGTAAATATGACTCAGTATCACTTAGAAAATTCTTCATGCAGTTATTTCTCTCTTTAAGCAGGTTGCTGCTGTTTCAGTTATACACACAGTCTTAACCCATAATTATTTGAATGTTGAATTGAATTATTTGTGTCCATATGTATATACAGCGTTTAAAGTTCTTATTTTTTTTAATAAAATTTATTATATTTCATTATAAGAAATTATATTGACAAATATTTCTTTTCTAGCAAATATATTTCACGCATTGGTGTTGGAAGAAGGAGAGGTGAAAGTATATCAACCACATCATCAAGTTCATCTGAATAATCAAGGTGTTATTTGAACGTAGCTCTGATGAACAAACATTGTATTAACATTTTCTTGGGAATTGCTCATGAGTGTTGGCCAAAGTATCATTTGAAATGATGTTCATGAGTTCATGGAGTAGTTTCAGTTGCTATAATTAAAATTCAGAAAAAAAACTTTTTATAATAAAACTTTTTTTAAAATTACTTAAAAGCAGGGACATGATCTCATGCCCTTTAAGTCTTTATTGCTGAATCGAATTTATTTTATATTAACTAGTTTAGTTTGATTTCAGCAGATTTAATAGTTTAGCTATGCCAGAATTATTGAATCCTGTAATTCTTAAGTGAATACGATACGATGCAAACCTTTATTTATTTATTATTATTATTTTTTTTTTCTTTGAAGTAAGTAGTTAAAATTTAACTCTAGCTTTATATTGCAAAATCTTGGGGTTTTTTTAATAAATGCCAATGTTTTGAAACCTTTTATGTTCATTGTGCTTTGTTTTTTATTTAAAAAAAAACAAAAAACAATTTGTACTGTAAATAAGAAAATATTGATGAAATTGTCTTCAGATCTTTCTTTCAAAGTTTTATCAAATATTAATTCCCAGTAAAATTTAACTCTAGCTTTATATTGCAAAATCTTGGGGTTTTTTTAATAAATGCCAATGTTTTGAAACCTTTTATGTTCATTGTGCTTTGTTTTTTATTTAAAAAAAAACAAAAAACAATTTGTACTGTAAATAAGAAAATATTGATGAAATTGTCTTCAGATCTTTCTTTCAAAGTTTTATCAAATATTAATTCCCAGTAAAATTTAATTATGTCTTATGTATATATTTAGTATTTATAATTTTAATATATTGTAATAATTTATTAAACTAAGCTTTGTGTCCAGTAAATTGAAAATGATAAGTGTTCATGACTGTGATATCCAAATTTTTCAACTATGAATTATTTTACTAATATCTTTTTATTCAGTGAAAAGGTTGTAGTGGATTATTAAACAATTATTCTTTGAATCCTTTTCTTTTATATGTTTTGTTTATGAATACCTATCAGCCAGTATAAAGTATACAGTTGAAAAAGGAAAGTATAAATTAAAAAGTATATGTTGGTAAGTTTTTCTTTTAACTGTTTGTGTAAGTACTGAATTTTTTGTTAAGGAATATAGTAGCAGATTATATTGCGTAAAGAAATTAGAATTTTAATAAAGTCAGTCATATGTGTTGTACTTTGTTTTTGTCTTTCTTAATTTCTTTATTTTATTCTTATTATTTTTAAAATTTATTTGAAAATTGGTGAATTTCTTTTTCTGCTTCATTCCGAAAAGCGCAGTGTGTTTTCTAAAAGTTTTAACTGGAATTACTAAATTTTAAACTTTATGTTTGAGAAAAATATAAGTAGAGTTATGTATGAGAATAGTAGCTCATTAACTATGAGATAGTCAAGGTATAGAATTATGTTAGCTTCCCTTTTCTGGTTAGATTTTAGATCATAATTGTCTTCATGGAATTTCTCTTGTAATTCTGTTTATTATTTTATTATGAAAGAAATGTATCTGATTTTTTTAGAAGTGGATTGTTTTACTAATGCAGAATTTTTCTGTTTGATCACCGAAACTAATTGTGTCATTTTGTTTTAAATCTTGCTATTTTTTATGCTGTATTTAAAAATTCTTGTTTTCTTTATTTTGTTGTTTACTTAAAGTTTATTTTAATTTTTAATATGATAAAAAGATTTTTCATATACTTGCGGGTTAAACATTGAGTTCACTTGCCATACGTTTGTTTGTTGTTTTTTATATTTGAAACATATACTTTAAATTATAACTCCTGATTATTTTTGCAAAATATAAACCATTTTGGTAGCACATTTGGGAATGTTGTAAGCACCTATATAACAGTAGTTGACTGAGTTATTTTTTAGCAAACAATGAAAAACAGTCTTTCCTAAATTAGCCCTCCCTCAAGTGAATGTCTGTTTTGGAATCCTCTGTTCATAAAGAGTTTTATTTGCAATTGTAGTCTTTATAAAATTCCTTTTTATGGAAACAGTAATCTTTTTGTACAAAAGTGATTGACTGCAGAAAGCCATAAAACAAAGTGTTTTTATTTGATACAAGATTATAATAAATCTGTCTTTCATGAAAAGTAATATCAATGAAATCACAATTTTCTTAGCAGTAGCTAGATTACCTGTCGTTATTATATTTTGTTTTATCTGTATTTGTAAAATATATAGTTTCTTGCTTTTTATGTTCCCTTTTCTGGTTTGTAATCCAAACTTGTCAAATTTTAAACTGTGCACATGTTTGTTGGCATGTTCTATTAACTATAGTTTATGTATATTTTCAAATATTGTCTGATGTATTATTATAAATGTTTACATATATTTTACTATATGGGTTATTTATGGCCTTCATTGAAAAATGCTACATGAAAAAACTTGGACTTCTGTAGCATCAGCTTTAAGATTTCAATTTTAATTCTGACAACTCCAACTAAAAATTTTTTTCATTTTAATTCTTCATCTGGCGTGTTTATATTAAATATTGACTACATTTTGATTATTCTGAAATGACTTTTTTTTTTTTTTATTTTGCCTTTAAAATTGACTAGCAAAGTAAACACTGTTGAATAATTTGGCTTATAAATGATCATATGTTATTCTTCTGATACTTTCTGTTGTAGTTTACTGTAGAATAGTTGCAGGTGAAAAAGAGAAAGATGTATATAATTTAATAATGTTAATTACAAGAATTAATGTTCAGTTGAATTATGACTTTATCAAATTGAAGAGGAAATTGATCCCTTCCTTTTCTTTCATAGCAAAAGTAAGCCTTAAAATTTCGAAACTGTTACATACTTTATAAGAACTATTCTACTGTTTTGTTGCGCAAAAACTAAAATTTCATGGAGTTGTATTGAATAATTTATTTACATTTTTGAAATTACATTGGAGGTTCTTTGAATTTTTAGTTTAGTTTCAAATAATTTATATTACTAAAATTAAATATTTTTATAATTTTTCCATTTGTCATTAAAATTCTATGCAAGCCATAATTTTTTTTTAGATATACAAATTTTAAAAGTATAAAAATTTTGGACTGTATGAAGTGGTTTGAAAAAAATTAAGGGTTTAAGACATCTAATTGATATTTTAATAATAAATGCATTAAAATTAATTCCAGTTATATTTATTTTAACAGTATAATTAGTGAAAAAGTAATTTCATTTTAGTGTTTCCCATATTCATGGATATTACTTTTATTTAATATTCATAAGTGATGCTTATCATTCTAAATGCTGCTTTCCCCCCCCTCTTTTGTTTGTACTGATCGCAAATCTGGTACATACTCAGTTAAATAGGTTTAAATTCAGTGTATTATTTTACTACTAATATGCGTTTTCTTTTTTAAAATTGCTTTCTATGCCTTGTAATAAATTTTACTACTCAGGTTTAGTAAAAATCTGTAGAATTGTGTTTTACATATTTTAAAAATTTGTGCTCATTTAAAAATAAACATAACTAAAAAACTTAAACTGTGTAGTAAAAAAGTACAAAAAAATTTTATTGTATGAAACATAATTTCTAATTACAGTTCAAGTAAAAATATATGTTGCTAATTGCAGTGAAATTCATTACAGGATATTTATTTAATAACATTTTTCTTTTGGAATTTGAGCAAAAAGGTGTATTTTTAGTAATTATTGCATCCTAAATTAGATTTATTTATTTAAAAAGATTTTTTGAATGTAGTTTTTGAATGTTTTGAAGTTTTCTTTTTTTATTCACATAAAGGAAAACAACTGCTAATTGCATATCTCTTCTTGTGTACCTTCAAATATTGATAAATAATAAGAGTTTGGGGTTTTGTGTCGATATTGTGGGTGTGCTGATTATGTACTTTTCTTTTATGCATAGTTGAGCTTCTATTTCAGTTTCATGTAATGATAATTAAAATATGTGTTTGCTTTATATTTGTAAAAGATAAAACTAGTCATATGGTATGTGCTGATATTTTTGTGCGAAATTTGTAGTTTATAAAGAAATATTTTTAGTCTGTGATAAACTTGATTTTGTACTTAAATATCTTGTGTGGGGAAAAAAACAGGTTTAACTTACTGATGTACTGCTATGTGTGTACTTTTCTTTTGATTTAAATCCTTTTGTTTTTGGTATTTAAAAAATGTTTCTGTTAATAAAGATTGTTTGCTACTAGAAAATATTTTACTTACTTTTTTTGTAGCTTTTTCACATAAGAAAATGTGCATAAAATAAAAGAGAAGATATTGTTATGTGCGTACAGGTTTGTTATAGATTGAATGCATGCAAATCTGATGATAGGTTGATAAAATTTATTTTATCAAAGGAAACACTTCAGAGTTCTGGAACTTTCCACAAAAGTACTCGTGCAAGTGTTCACAGTATCACAGATTACAATCAATAGTTACACTTCAAACTACTAAGAACATTAAACGCAATGCAATGAAAAGCGCATCTAAGGAGCAAAGCTAACCCGGAAATATCTCAGTACTCTAAACTTGCAACTAAGAGCAGATATATCAACTATAGAACAACTGAGAGAGCTATATAAGTCTCCGATCTTATATAGTTTTCACCTGGCAGCCGAAACATTTCTATGTACTTTCTGCTCATTGAAATTACTGGGAGACATATGAGAGCTTAATACAGTTACACAGAGCAGCGATTCTCAACTGGTGGTATGCAAAGACACAAAGTATTTCTAACTCTTAAATTCAAAAATTAAATAGCCCAACATCCTGTTTAAATTTTTTCTCTAACACTCATAAATGTGTGATCTGAGCTGTTTTCAAGGTCAATAACCACTATAAACTTTAGAAAATAATGTGCTTTTAATAAACAAAATAATGTGTTTTTATTTTTACAAATATTCTTGTAGTCATCAGCGTAGCAAAATTTGTCATAAATGATGTTTTTAAAAGGAGTAATAGAAATGGATGTTGTATTTAATAGTTCCTGTAAAAATATAGTAGTATTTCATTAATTCCTTAAGAATAAATTGATTTATTATCATGTTGACACATTATCTTGCCACCATTTCTGGGCTCATATTGCTCTATTTTCAATTAGAATAAATTTTTTACATCGATTCGATTCACTGTGTCTAACAGCAGGTATTCTGTCTTCTTGGTGCTTTGTATTCCTCACTTTTCTGTGCGATTTGAGAATATCATCATTTGTTTTTAAAGAATTTGTAATATATTGTGCATTTAAATATCTGTGAAAAAATAATAAAATGAACTTAGACTTTCAAAATCGAAAAATGACTAGGATTGACTTAGTGGAAAAGTGATGATTCACATGTGATGGATCTAGGACAATCTACTACCCCTAAGAATGTTGAAAAGAAAAGGGAAATTGTGTATAGAAAATATAATGAAAGTTATTTATCATTTGGGTTTATTTGGAATGGAAATGAAATGGACCCTCAAGCTCAATGTGTTGCTTGCAGAGAACTATTATCCAATCAAAGTATGAAACCATCATTTCTTAAAAGACGTCATGAATCTAAGCATGCTAAATTAAAAGATAAATCTGAAGAATATTTTAAAAGGAAATTATCGAAGTTTAAAAATAGTAAACAAGTAATGAAAAGTTTTATTGCTTCAAGTGAAGCAATACTGCTTAGTGCTTTGGAAGCTAGTTACCTAGTAAGAGTAAGACTTGCCAAGACTGGGTAGGCTCGCACTGTTGGAGAAAGCCTTAAAGCTATCATTTTAACATTATTCAATGAAAAAGCTGCTAATGAACTTAATAATATTTCATTACCAAATGGTAAAGTAAGTCGACGAATTCATGAAATTCCAAATTCCATAAAAGAGACACTTATTAAAAAAAATAAAATGCAGTATTTCGCATTGCAATTGGATGATAGTACCGATATAAACTTTGTTCAATTATTAGTTTACATACGTTTTAAAGAAGATCAATGAAATTGCCGAAGAGTATTTATTTTGTGGATCTCTTCATGATAGAGCAACTGCAAATAGAATTTTCAAAGCAATTGACAGTTTTAGGTCTGAGAATGATATTCCTTGGAATAACTGCATTGCTGTATGCAATGGCAGAACTCGGTAAGGAAAACAATCCGGTGTTGTTTTTCAAAGAAAGAAAGTCGCGCCTGAAACTCAGTTTACTCACTGCTCCATTCATAGTGAAGCTTTAGTAGCCAAAACAATCCCCGAAAACCTGAAAATCTTTTTGAGTCAAGTTGTGAAAATTGTTAATTTTATTAAAAGCCGAGCTGTAAATTCAATAATTTTTACGATTTTATGCCAAGAGATGGACAGTGAACATGAAACGCTCTTGTTAATTCGGAAGTAAGGTGCTTATATAGAGGCGAAGATTTAAATCGTCTTTTTGAACTTCAAACAAAAATTAAAGTTTTCATTTGGGATTCTAAATTTGAATTGCTAAGTTGTTTATTTAGGGAATTATGGTTGGCGCGTTTAGCACATTTAGCTGATATCTTTGGAAAGTTAAATTGATTAAATTTAGATTCGCGAACAGGGTGTTAATTTATTGACCATTAGAGATCAAATAAATGCAATGATGAAAAACTCGAGCTAACAATCAAGGAATTGGATAATAATATTTTAAGCTTTTTACAACTTTTAGAACGTTTTCTAACCGAACATTAATTTGAAAGTAAAAAAATTGGTACCTGACATTAAAAATCAGTGTTTTTAAATTCCTACTGTTAGCTCACACCCTCCCTGTATCTTGTTCAAATTTTCAGTCGTTAATAAAATAACTTTTTATTCATCCACTCAAGTTGAAATGCATTTTTTTTAAACTTGGAGTGGATGACACTTTATGTTAATACAGTTTTTTCACGTTTTCAAATTTTTAATTAAAAAAATTTTTTTTGTATTAAAATTTTTCTTTGTTGACCTAAGTAGGAATTGGATAGTAGTAAGTAGGATAATATTTTCTCTTGGACGTAATTTAAAATCTGAAACATTTCAGATTTTTTTTATTATCTATTTCATATTTTGTAAAACTAACGAATTTTTATTTGTTTAATTTCTTTTATACATCGTTTTAGATTTATTATAGTATTTGAATAGAACTTGTAATTTTCAGATGCTATAATGTTTGCGCACCGTGAGTTATAAAATGAATGAGATTAACGCTGTTAAGTGAACCTAGCGCTGATAGTGAACTTTAGAGAGTGCATTTATTGTATTGTGGTTTATGCGGTATCGACGAAGTAGATTTAATTCAAAATTCGTGAACTGTTTAAATGAAATGCAGGAAAATCGGGTATAATTTAATATTCCGCACAAGGAAGTCCCAGCCAGATTATAAAGAACATTTTCTGGCAACTGTAGCTTGTGGAACAATCCACTTCAGCTTGCTGAGAAATTAGATTTGAATAAAGAAGTTAGGCATGTAAGAAATAAAAATGTTAGTAAGGAGCCCATTTCATTTCATTTCATCAACATGATGGTTCCAAAAAAGTGTAGTAATAACCTCAACGTACTAAAAATGCCTCATCAGGATATAATGCAGAAAATGAAGACATATCAACCGAATTATGCTTGCTATGTAGGAAGTCGGACTTCATTAAAGCTAAATGCCCTGTCTGCCCTTTCTCACTCTTAAGAAAACAGGCGATTTCAGAACTATAAATCTTCGGACATTCTTTGTTGAGGAACCTCAGACGATTCTTTCCAGAATAAAAATAAATGGAATTGTGTGTGTTGACATCGGAAACAGCCACACTTATAGCGGAAGAAACGTTGTATCGCCTTTTGAAAGAACGAGGAATAGAATTTGAGAAAACCGCTGTAAATGTTACACTTGCCGAAGGTCTCCATTTTTTTTCGGGAGAACTGGCTCGTATCCACATTACACATGAAGAAAACTGCGTAAACGCTCATGCAGCTGGATCGTTCGCCTGGACTCGAACCCGGATCGAATTGCGAAGGTTCAGAGATTTTACCGCTTGGTCGCTGTTGGACCTGGTCTCCAGAAGGAAACCAGAAGAAAGTTTATACAATCCAAGCAGAAATTGAAATTGAAGAATAAACTTTATTTGCGTTACTTATAGCAAAAGGTAACAGGACGCTTTAGGAACTAATTTTTTATATAGAGCTGGAATTGTTTTATACCTTCCAAATAATATGCGATATTACCAAGACAATTCTAAACAGAAGTTTAGTTTTAGCGATGACATTGTCAAATCATCAGAGTGTTGCGGAATTTAGCACGTTTCGGTTAAGAGGAAGTGAAGGAAAATAACTGTCAATTGAACAAAGATAAGGATTTTAAGTTAATTGTTGGATCAGTGTTCAGATATATTTAAACCAGGAGGAGAAGCGACTCCCAAAGTCCAACAGTAAATTAATTACGGGTAATAATGCTCCTGTTGCAGTTCCTCCGTATCGTATGTCTCCATCAAAGAAAGAAATAATAAAGAGCTAGATGGGCTGCTTGCAAATAAAGCAATAGAAGAATGCGAATTCTCTTACAGTTTGACGAAAATCTAGATAATTTAGAAGCCATTTTTTAGAAGTTCTGAGAATTTAAATTGCACTTTAACCCTGAGTATCACTCGTAACCACATAAAACATTTAGGGCATTATATAACAAACCAAGTTAACAGATAACAAAACAGCTGCTATTCAAGAAATGCTAACTCCAAAGAATGTAAAACAAATGCATTCTGTCTTTCAAGCTTGCTACTGGTATACGTGTTTTAACCAAATATTTTCTGAGACTGCAAGACCCATAACTAATTTGACAAAGAAAATTATGTCTTGGGATTGGGGAGAAGAACAGAAAACTTCTTTTAAAATACCGAAGAAACTTTTGGCAAGTTCACTAATTTTTAGTCAAAGTGATCTTACTAAAACCTATATTCTTAGAGCAGATGTTAGTGACTGTGCACTTGGTACGGCTTTCTACAAGACAGTGGTATAGAAGAACACCCCATTTAGTACTCAGGCAAGTTACAGAGACCAAAAGAAGTTATTCTGCGATCGAAAGGGAAACCATAGCCATTGTGTGGGCTTTAAACAAGTTTCGTGCGGCCAAGAAGTCACTATGGCAAGAGATCGTCAGCCTCCTATATGGTTGATGAATTTGAAATCCGTTACATGTTGCTTGGCGTAGTGGGCATTATACGTACATGTCTTCAACCTGAAGATAAAATATGTATCACGGAAAGATAACAAAGTTGCAGATATGTCGTCCCTACCGTTTTATCAACATAACGAAGAACCGTGCAAGATTTGTACTATTACTATCGATACACCTGCACGAAGCCCAAGAGAAATTCAACAAGAGCAACTGAAAAGCGAGAAAGTTAGGAAAATTATTGAAACTTCGGGAAGCACCGATAAAGATGAGAATTTCACTAACTGGAGTGACCGAAGTTACTTCATGAACCTAGGTGTTTTTATATAGATTTTCACTCGGGCACATACAGAGGAAGTCCAGTTAGTAGCCTTGTCTCATGAATGAGAAAGAGTACTTACTAAAAGCGCATTATGATGCTCCATCAGCTGCACAGTATGGAACAGATGGAACTTATGATAAAATTGGAAAGCGATTACTACTGGACTCATATGCGCAGATATATTGCGGGTTATATCAAGAACTGCCGCCATTTTAGTCGTTACAAACCTAGTAACCAGAGGCCATTTGGACTATCGCAAACACCGATATATAATCAGGGATTTGAATCTCTTTTAGTAGATCTACTTGGACCTTTAGCGAAGAGTAATGAAAAGCGATGGGTCTTCATCGTAGAAGATCATGCCACCAAATGGGTGGAACTACCTATTTTAACCATTGCGACAGCTAAAGAATCTGAAATTTCATTTATAGAAGAAGTCTCCGTGCGATATGAGCTGCTTAGACCTGTCAGTGACAATGGACCGCAATTTGTTAGTGTTATAATTTAAAAAGTTTCTTCTTGAAAATTAAGCAAACTGTAATTTCAGTTTGCGATGCAAACGCAAAACTCATGGAAAGAAAGAACAAAGACCCTAAGCTCCTTTTTGCCATGCTAGTTAGAAAACATCCTACTTCCTGAAACAAGCTATCGACAACTCCACCGGTCAGATAGCTGCATATCTGATGTTTGAACGAGAGTTATGTACTGCGGATGATATTGTCCAGTGTTTTCGAAGTGTATTTGAAAATGACATTTCGTTACTGAGATAACACTTTCTCTAAAAAAATTGCCAATATTATCAAGCAGATAAAAAAAGATCGAACAGAGTGAAGCCAAGAAAATCACAAGTACTATGCCGATAAGAAATTTAAGAAAATTTCCCTATGCAGACAAGGTGGCAAAGTGTGGGTCCCAATTCACCTCCTTAGAAATGCGACAAGAGTCAAACTTTTAAGTTCATGCCAATGCGTGATAGTCTTTATACCATCTTATTCCAGAGATCACCAACTTCGTATACTATATCTGCTATCTGATCATTCTTTTCCTTCTATAGATAACTACTATGTATCAGTTCTGTGGTCATACGAAGGAAAACATTCTACTCTATTACTCTCAGTTCGAGGAAGATGTCGGCCAAGAAAAGCCCTGTATCGGATAGACATGCTATCCCCACCAAAATCAGATATAATTTTAGTTATAAATATGTAAGTGAAAGACCGGCTTACATAGAGAACTCTAAATTGATTTGTATTTATTAGGAGCACTTAAGTTATTTCATGATTTTAGTGATCATAAATTAATAATTTATGTATATTTATTTGTAGTTTATTTTTAACTTTAGTTTAATTTAAATATTAATTCAATTAGTGTTATTTTAGATGTTATGCTTTGAAATGGCATGTTTAGTTAGAAAACAAATTTAACTTCTGTAAGCCAAATTGTTTATTATGTACTAGGAAAGGATAATCATCTGTAATGTATCGTTCAGGTATTTTCGCCCTTATCTGGCCATGCCAGACTTAGTTTTGTTATAATAAACTCCCGAAAGAAGAGTGGGAACAATTCCCGTTAACCTTTAGTAGCGACAAAGAGTTTCCACTCTCTGTCAACTGTCACCCATGCCTACCAAAAAGCAGCTACCAAAATCAAGCTGTGAGTTGTCGACAACTTATGTGGCTTAGGGAGAATGTGGTATCTGCAACAGATTGTCTGAGTCATTATTCGAACAGAACATCTGCTCTTGGTCATTTGATGTGTGACTCATTCCCAGAATTTTCACAGAATTGTTTACTTGTAATGAAGTGTCTGAAAAAGGATTGTATTTATCAAAGCAAGCATATAATTTTATGGAAACAAATTTTATGTAATGAATGGGATATGTTGAGCAAGTAATAAATTATAACTTTTAATTTAGTCTCAATCGAACCAAATTTCCAATTAATGAAATAGTCATTATACTGCAGTAGCTACTATAAAGTTCCTTACATTTTAGTACAAAATTCGTGAAGTTATACTGTTAAGACTTATTCACTCAGTCGATTATGATGTTGAATTAGAAAACAGAATTTCTTGGTTTTGAAGGGATATCATCATTTCTTTAACCACTTGTGCCAAAATGAAACACACATGTGAAATCAGTAACATATACCCCAAGACTGGAACACATCAGATGCTTTGTCAGAACAGTGGAAATGTTACCCCCTTTTCATAATGGGTTCTTCATCAGGAATTAGGTAAGACACTTAAGGGCTACTTAAGGTGTTACTAATTTCCATACAACCGCTTTTTCATCAGGAATTAGATAAGACACCTAAGGGTTTCCTATAGCTTCGAGTCTTCATTTATCGGTATTCTTTTCATACCTTCATTTACCCCGTTGGCAGTAATCTCAAACCTTCTCCTATTCTTCTAAAGGGAGGCAATTAAGCATTAATGTATTCCAGACCAGGTGAAAGGACAGCAGTTGTTATTGAATATCTACCCAACAAGAAATTATCATCAATCAAGATGTAAAATCCAGGAGATTAACAAATTGGATTTTGAGAATCTGAAGTAGAGATGTTTCGCTTCATTGATATATTACTCTTATTTTTATTAATTTTTACGTGCGCTTCTTATACAGCATTCTTAGTTCACTGTTATTCATTTCTCGCACAAAATCGCAACGTGATTCGTGATATACTGTGCAAATTTTCAATTAAATGTACGGAAAATTATCTAATGCGAAAACGTCTTGAAAAGCCCGTGTCAAGTTTTAGGCTTCCAGCAATTATAAGTGTTGCGAGGTCCCTAAACCGGCCCTATTCTTGCATGAAAAAAATTGATCGAGCTATTTAAACTCCAAATTTGGGATTTTTGAGACCATATGGAAAGAGTCTTTCACTATTGTCCCCTATGCTCGTGGGGCCCGGGCAAGTGCCCAGAAGGCCCATGCGTTAAGACGGCTCTAATGGTAGGCCGAATTTTCCTACAAATAATTTATAGGTTTAAAGGTTGCTGCCAAGGTTGTCTAGAAGAGGAATTGCACAAGATTCTGTTAATGAGATCTCGTTTTCGAAATACGAACGCACGCACGCACACCACAAACACATATATACAGATTGATATTTTTCATGACAACCGGCAACCTGCTTATAACTACTGATCATCACAAACCTTTTTTATTGATATACATTTTTTTTTTAAGTTTCGCAAACATTTAACACTTCATTTTATGTACGACAACAGAATAAACTCAAACTTTAAAATTAAATATTTAGCTTACTTTTTTGTGGGAATCGGAATCACAATTTTCGTATTCTTTTTGAGGGTAATGAGTATAACATTTTCCTTACTATAATTGTAGGGACTGAGGACTATATAAAAAGTCTGATTTTGTAATTTTGATAAAATGAAATTTAAAAAAAAATTAAATTTGTCAAAACATGAATATCTGAACTATTTAAAACAGTTTTGTAATAGGAAGTATATGTGTATAACCAACGGTTGCAACCAAGGGTGCATGAAGACTTTCGTGCACACGTTATATATATATATATATATATATATATATATATATATATAACGTGGGAAGAGGTTGTTAATTCTTCTGTATACATAGCTATTCATATGAATTTTGTATGCAGTTCTATGTATATCATCTGAATCTCTATATGCAACGATTTTGCCTCGTCGTACTCAGAAACATCCTCGAATGAGGCTTATGTTTTTCTACGAGGAATACCGAAGCCGCAAGAACAAAAGATCTCACGAGAAAAGAATTCACGTTACAAAAAATATTTATACAAGTAATGTTTCCTCCACTTACATGCTGTTTGTAAGGAGCACTGCAGTCGCCCATGATGTGCGCATGGGCTGAAATCGCAATTCTTTCCACAGTTCATCGCGGTATACACATGATGCAAATTTCATGCCATTCGGATGCTTCCTACATGGTGTTGCATTTTAGATGGCCAGTAGTTTATATATACTGTGTCCACGAAACGTATATACACCGAAGAGGCCATTACATTATGACCAACTTCCATCTACACTGGTGTGCAAAACTTAAGCAACAATGTAAAAATTTAGCAGATAGCCATGAAATTGCAGAAAAGGAGGTCTGGAGATCAGTACAATGAACACGTAAGTCAGTAGAAACGTCATGCGTATGCAAATATCGGGAACGAAACGTCAGAGGCGACGTGAGTATACACAAAACGCGTGATGTCGGTGCGCGCAGCTCAGCAGTAGAATAAAAGGAAGGACGGAGACGCAATTCGACATATTCGCTGCAAGTGCCAGTGAGTCAGTTCGTGAAATATGGCTAGAAGAAATCACCTGGACGACTTCACACGTGGAAGAATGATCGGAAAGCTGGAGGAGGGGCATACTGTCACCAGTGTAGCTGCAGAATTCGGAATCAACACAAGTGTCATCTGCAGGGGATGACCGATATATCGTCCTGCAGGCGAAAAGAGGCCGACAGCAGTCAGCAAGCGCCTTTGCTCAGCAACTCTGTACAGCAACGGGGCGACAAGTGTCGCGGTTTACTGTGGCCAACCGCCTTCACAAAGGGAGCCTATTCGCCCGCCGTCCTGAACGCTGCCTCCCGTTGAAAGTTGGCCACCGATGTCACCGTTTACAGTGGTGCAGAGCAAAAACTGGATAACTGATCAATGGAGTTGTGTCCTCTTTACGGAGGAGAGTCGGTTCAGTACCAGAAGCGATTCTCAACGCGTTTTGATTTGGAGAGAGGTCGGGACCCGGTTTTATCCCAGTAACATCAAGGAAAGACACCGTAACGGTGGTCCTGGAGTTATTGTCTGGGGAGGCATTATGCTGAACGGGCGAACTGAGCTCCACGTTTTTGACAGAGGGTCTGTAACCAGAGATCGCTATTGTGAGGAGGTTCTCCTTCCCCATGTGCGTCTGTTCCGAGGTGCCATTGGCCCAGACTTAATTTTTATGGATGACAATGCACGGCCAGATCGGACTCTTGCTGTTGAGGAGCTACTGGAAAGTGAAGATATCACTCGAATGGATTGGCCAGCGTACTCCCAAGATTTAAATCGCATCGAACATGTGTGGGATGCTTTGGGAAGACGCATTGCAGCATGCTTACATCCTCCGGAGAACACCCAAGTCAAACAGATGCTGATTGAGGAATGGGCACTCCTACCATAAGAAATGTTGCACCAGCTGGTTCTGAGTATGCGGAGACGGTGCGAAGCAACCATTGCAGTGAGGGGAGGGCACATCCCATATTAAGAAACATCTGCTTGTTCTTCCTCTTGGATAGACAGTCATGAGTCACGATACTATGTGTTCAATAAAGCTTGTTTTTTTGATTTCATACCGTATGCATTGCATTCCTTTTTCAGCTCCCATGTTTTAGTCATCCTTTACGTACAAAATACTCTCCTTCATTTCTGCATTTCATGTCTCTCTGTTGATTTCTCGTGGAGTTATGGCAAAAAACTCCGCTGTTGCTTAAGTTTTGCACACCAGTGTATAACAATGGGCTCGTCCAGGAACAAAACCACTGCGCGTGCGCTGCTGATGTATATAAAGCAGCTATGCATTGTCTTTGCATACCTTTTCAGGAAAAATACATTAGGAGCACTTAGTTGCAAACTTCAGTGAGCCGGATACACCGCATCTTATGTGGTATCCCGGCGATAGATTTCCAGACTAGACTAGACTTTGCATACGTAGCTCGATTAGCGACTTAATGGGAGAAGTAGCTGATTTATCAGACCTCGATAAGGGTCAAATCGTTATGGTTCGGTCACTGTGAACATCAATATCAGAAACGGCGCGTTTAGTGGGCTGATCACGTGCAGTTGTGAACACATACCCAAAGTGGTGTATGGATAATGAAATAACAAGTCGCTGGCCAGCAGTGTGTCGTCGACGGCGTATTGATCCCATGACAGCGGAGATTAATACTCATTGTTCACCGTGACCGAAGAGCTACAACAGCCGAAATTACCGCCAGCTACAACAGTGGCGACCCAGACAGTGTTTCTTAACACACTGTGTAGTGTACATTGCTGTGTATGGGCCTACACAGCCGGAGGCCGAAGCATGTCCCTGCACTGACGGCACGTTATCGCCAGCTGGGTCTGCAGTGGGCCAAGGAACATCGGAATTGGACATTATAAGAATGAAGAAAGTTGCATGGTCCGACGAATCGCGTTTTCTGGTTCCTTACATCGACGACGTGGCGGAGGCATTATGGTGTGGCCAACGTTTTCATGGAACACATTAGGATCCATAATCCCTATAAAACAATCCCTGACGTCTGTGCGCTACGTGAACATTGTTGCAGACCAGGTTCACCCATTCATGACAACAGTATTTCCAGCCGGGGATGGTGTTTACACACAAGATAATGCACCATATCATAAGGGTCGAATTGTCAACGAGTGGTTCGAGGAACATTTTAGTTATTTTTAAGTTATGTCTTGGCCTCCAAATTCATCTGACATCAATCCAATAGAAAGCATTTGTGGTCCCATCTAGAAAACCGAATTCGTGCTGCCCCGCTACCCCCTCGCATTGTTCGGGAATGGCAAGACCAGTTGGTGAGCGCTTGACACCAGATACTTCAGACAACGAATCAGAATTGTGGAGTCAATCCCACGCCGGGAGCTGGCAGTTTTGAGCGATAAAGTTGGTCCTACATATTATTAACAGGGTAATCATAATATAATTCGGTGTATGCATGCAAGATATGTACAAATGTATGTAAGATGTAAAATATAAATGGAAAAAACTTAAATTTTACAATAGCTCTCTTAATTCCTCATTTTAATTTGGCTACGCCCCTTTCTGTTCTAAAACTGCTAATTATCAGCAAAGAATCTAAAGGGCATCTTCTGAAAATTATCCGCATTATGCCATTATGTAAGAGTACATTACGAATATTTTTTATACGATCACAGCTTAAAGTTTAAACAAAGGAATCAACTCTAAAACATAGTTTTGCTAAACAGCGCACATACTTTCCTGACTTCCACTCGCTGTGCCAACATGTGTTTCTCATAGATCTGCTTTGTCCATCGTTTAAAAATATAAATATCTACATAAAACTGTGGGGGTGCATAAAGCATACATAATGATGATGTATGGCATATTTATGTTTACAAGGCTTAATTTGTTACGAAATAAAACTATATTGAATCTATGGTCAAGTATGAAAGTTTGTCCTTTCCGTTATGTCATCTTATGTATGTACACGGCTATCTTCAAATCCTCAAGTTTTCTACAGAACACATTACACACACATGTGTGTGTGTATGCATACATGTATTTGTATATGCAGGATGCAAAATATGTGAATAAAAATTCTAACTTTAATTTGCAATAGTCTCTTAACTTTTATTTTAATTGATTCATTTTTCTTTTCCATCTTAAAAATGCCAACTGCTTCTCGTAACGCGGATGCTCATTAGATATTATCAGCAAAGCATAACGCTTTTGCTGATAATAATTTCAAATTTGGGAACCAAAACTTAACCAAAAAGAATAAAGCTAAACTGAAACAAATCACTGTTCATCAAACTTTCATCTTAGAAATGTAGCTTTTCTGCTTTTCCTTGCTGTCGTTGTGAACATGTCGCTGCTTCGATGAGGCACAAATGTGATAGAACGGGAGCGCGGATTGCTCTGTGTACGTATATATTAAGAATTATTTTATCCAGAAGTAATAGTGCTGAATCAAACATGACTGTTAACACCTTCTGTGTATCGTTACATGACTATGTCAGCAACTTCTAAAGTGTTAAATGTTTATATATATGTAAGAAAAGCAACAAAAAGTTACACGCATGTACAAATTTATTTGTATTACTGTTTTTCATATTTTGTGATATTTATTTAAAAGACAGAGTTAATCTGATCTTCGTTTTTGAAGCAATATATTGTTACGGATTTCGTATTTATTTAGCTATTTATTTAGAATTGTAATTAAAATTGCTTTATTTTCCCATGCAACGCAGACGATTTTTGAAGAGAAAGTTACGTCGGAAAAGTAAAAATAAAAAAGCGCGCGCATTTAATATTTAAAAAATAAATATCTCGTAATTACTGTCGCCATCCACAAATATTGAGAAAAATCGATTTTTACCAGAATATTCTAGTAAATAATTATAATAGCTTATAAAAGCCGAATTAAAACACCTCATCTCAGTTGTAGCTGTTTTAAGCGGATTGCTGTTTGTTTACTTAATACTGTGATTGATTGTAGCGAATTCGCCGTGAGGTTGGATTAACTTTATCTGTTTTGAATTGAATTCTGTTTAACTTTTGAGATATTGTGACATTGTACGAATATCTCTGAGGAAATATTTCAGTATTTTGTTGTATTTCATGTGAAAAGAATAAATTTTATTAACTTTTGAACGAGTTGTGCATTCAATCCATTACGAACCCGTACGCAGGCAAAAATATATAAAACCACAGTTCATTTTATTATAAGAAAATGTGATTTTTTTTATTTAATTTATTCCGTTGTTTATTATGGCAAATATGTTTCATATGAAGATTTCTCTGTTAACAATGAAAAAATAGAACTTACACAGAGACTGAATTGAAATATCGGTGTTAAAATGAACTCAGTATAGTAACTGCAAAACAAAAGTAACAAAACAACATTTGAGTACCAAACTAAATTTATTGAAAATAAAAAAATTTCTACAACATTTCTGTTGAAAATCTACACATTTCTTTGACTTTAAAATAGATTTCAACAATATACGTTTGGCATTAACAAATCTTACACATTCTGTGACATGCTCGCACATAAAACGAGTTTTAAAACATTTGGGCTGTAGTGCTGCAACAAGCATTTTTACGAAATTGTATCTGGTAATATGGTTTCATTTTATCACATCATTTATTTTCTTTCGAAAAATGCCTAGGCGTCAAATTCATAGTTTCTTTTCTCTTCGTCCATTTAAACTAAGGCATTTCTTTCGAGTAGTCAGAGGATGTCATAAAATGTTTGAGACAATAAAATGTTTGAGATGTCATAAAATGTCTTATCAGTAAAAAAACAGTTAGTGCGATAATTAAATATAATTTTGATAGAAATATGTGTTTCGTTTTGCTTTGTTAAATAAAATTTTTGTCATGTTTGATGTTACTTATCAGAATAACTTACCTTTGAATACAAAATCAAAAGTGAGTTTTATTGTATAATTTAATTCTGACATCCTGCACATTTAAGAAATTAAAAAAGGTTTTGCGAGTAAAAAATTAATTCACTATTTTAGTCTCGCAGAATAAATAAATTAAAATATTAACTATTAAAGTAATAAAACATTAAAATATTAGACGGTATTAGAGGTTAAAGAAATTCGTAGGGTTTTACAATTAGAACTTTATTTTAATAATTCATAATGAATAGAGCAGGGAATATAAAATTCAGAGAGAAATATTTTGTTATTTACTCGTCTATAAATACTACTTACAAAATTTTGGGGATGTTTTTCTTTTTTGTCGACTGAATAAATTAACCAAAGTTTTCTCATCAACATTTTGCTTCAGCAAACAATTTTTTAAACAAATTAAATGTGTGATTTGTAATTTAACTAATAGAAATGACAAAATGCTTTCAATCGCTTGCATTCAAATAAATTCTGCGCACTTTTCCTGTAAGAGAGGCTGACTTTATTTAAATAATTAACACTGTTTCATTATTTCGCTGGTATAATAAATTTAACATTTAGATTTAATTAATTTTATTGATTCAATTCAATTTGCTGCTATTCCTTTTTATATTGGGTCATCTGGAAAGTTCTGTGGTGTTCTGATGATAAATATAAATGAAGACGTACAAAAACATAAAAATACTTCATGGAATCACGTAAGTAACATTTTGTTCTATGATAATTTTCCATCCCTCCAGGAGCTGGAAAATTCCTTTTTTTTTAAAAAAATGTCATTAAATTTATTCATAAAAGTGGCTACTGTTTAACAGTTTCCAAAGATATGAATTCAAGCCATTCATTCTAATTGGATGAGATTAAAATCCAAGCGGGAAGTTCTGCTGAATATAAGGGGGAGGACATAAAATAACGTCAGCCATATTCAATATGTCTTCATCTGACATCCATCTAAATGTGAAGTCAAGCATTCACATGATAGCACTTCAACAACTGGCCAGTTCTGGGCCCTTTTTTCTCTTCAATTTCTGTTTTTAAAACTGCTGTTCTACGAGCAGTATCTTTTGAAATTTATAGTCTGATTTGATGACAACAATTTATAGTACACAATACCATTGTAGTCTGATTATACAAAAGCCTCCACCTCGATGCTACTAAAGGAGTTTCTTTTAGATTATACCTTAATATTTTTCCTATATTATTATTATATAGTATCCATTTCTCAACCCCTGTAATAAGCCGTTTGAAGAATGGGACTTCTTTGGTTTTCTTTAACAAAGAATCACATGTTAAAACTTCAGCAAGCATATTCTTTTCTGTTAAAGTATAGAATACCTAGGGATTGTAGCAATCTCTTCGGATGATCCTGTGCTGCCCTTTCAGGAGTTTGGTATGTTGGATGGTTCTTGAACTATATATATAATTTGTATTTTCAAAGATAACTTCTTTGAATAGGTCCTTGTTTACAATGATAATCGTTTAAAACAGGCATTATCATCGAGACTGAAATTTCAAGGCTTCTCAAATTACCTTCGAACTGTATCATCAGAAACAGAATTGTTTCCATATACAGTACAAATTATAGGAGCAGTCTGATTCGCATTTTTTCCTTTTTTGAAATAAAAGATCCAAATACTACGAAAATGAACTTCTGGATTTTTCCTTTTCTTAGCACTTATCTGAAACAAAAATTATGCTACAATACATGCTAGAATATATGCAGCGTGAGCAGGAAAGACTGTATTTCAACATTTGCTTCAATCAAGTTCACTCTTTATCAGCAGTAATAAAATAATTAGAAGGAAGCGCATTTCTATTTGAAAAACCTCAGAATTTTCCGGATGACACAATACATTTGTTTTAATCTTTAGATTACATATTTTTGTAGTTTTATTTTACTTAATTTCTTTAATAACTCAAATGGGCAAAAGAAAGATTTGAATGAATAATTACGAGAACAGATCGAGATATTACTAAAAATATTGATCTGAAACAAGAAGTTATTGCCAAAAAACTAAGAGTCTTACCTTTGGTTATAAGTGTAGTTAAAAAGATATCAAAAAATGAAATTGGGCATCGAAACAGTCAGGCAGATGTGGATGTAAAACAATATCCTCTAAACAAGCGAACAAGAAATTTATGAGTCTAAAAAATCATACATTATCATGTACATAATTAAAGTGTTTGTAGAGGTGTCATGGTGCATCAGCGAGCAACAAACAGTACTGTAAATAGACTTCTAAACGCTAAGAACTTGTGAATTTCGCAGAAAAAACACCTTAACTGCCATTTCTATGAAACGATTTTCTTGAGCTCCAAACTTAAGCTACATAGACTTTTCAGAATTAGCGTTACTTATTCAAAATTTAATTATTTTTTTATATTTAAACTAATTTGACATATGTTTTTAATCATTTTAAGTCTCATACTCTATTGCTTCCTAAATGAGACATACGTTTTCATTTTTTAAAGTATTTTTTTGCCAATATATTGTTTTCGACCTTATGAAATTCCAACTCAAATATTGAATAACAGGGTTCAATGTAGAGATGGAAAAAAACTTGTATTTTAACTAAGGTGAAGCACCTTTATTTTTAATGATTTGGAGCTCTATCTCTGTTCATGATATTGGACACATCAAAATAAATAAAGGGAGAGTCGTTATGGTTTCTTTATGGATGTACAATTTTACATTAATCCAGTGCTTCTTGCCAATCCTCAAAAATTATTATTTTATTTTCTAAAAGGCTTCATGTGCTAGCTTGGTCTAGAAATAGCTGACATGATGGCCGAAAGAATATGAAACATTTTCAAGAATAAAATACACGGAAAAGAAATAACGAACAATGGGTATATTAATTCAAAAAGCGCAGATACTAGAGAATTATGACCATGATTTATAGAACATAAATCTGTATTGAAGGAATGACCAATAGAATCCAGATATTGTTAAAAGTCAAATAGTGTCATAGTGAATACTGAGGTATATTAATATATGAAATATTGGAAATATCATTATAATAATCACTTATTCACAGTAATATATATTTAGCAACCGGGTTTTCAAAAATTCATTATAATTTTCAAAAGACTGTAAAATGTCGTATGTCACAAGGTGGCAATACAATAATTCATTGTTTAAGTATTCATTATCGTACGAGAATCGGCAAAGAACTGCCAAATAATGGATCCTGAAAGTACTGCTTACCTGTTTTTAGTTTCAACTCTCCCTGCTTTACTGATCATTCTCAAATCAATTTAGAATTAACGGAAACTACAAAAACCCTCCCGGCATTTTGCAAAACTTATATAGTGAATCAAAAAGAGAAACGAGGTACAAGCTTGCAGACGTTTTTTCAAAGAATGATTAAATATTTAATATGAATGAAATATTTTTATTACATGCTCTATCTTAGAGCTGAACGAAACCGAAAAATCTTAAAAATTAATTAAAAATAAAGTTAAATATTTATTAAACTTTACACTGTTTGTATTGAGGCACAGAAACATATTTAAAAAATCTCTATCAAAATTGCTCTAGTTAATGTACTGCGTCACCTTTCGTTTTCATGAATTGACAGAGTTTTCTTGACATAAGGAATATATGAAAAGTATCTCACGTAAGGATTTACATCCTTTCATAAATAATTCCATCCAAATATATCATGCGTATTTGTGCTCATGGTCGTCACGAGTAATTACGCACATGTAGTAATTAAAAACAAGAAGAGAAAAAGTACTATTGTGAATTTTATGGTCAAGATTCTACTTGCGAATCGAAAGGTTTAAAATCCAAGTTTGGTCGATCTTTTGGATACTTCTGGTCCAGGATTTTTTTCAGAAAGACAGATTTTTGAAGTTTATGTAACAGTATTGTTATTTTTATAAACGCAGCTTTTATTTATAATCGTGAAATATTGCGCAGTAAATACCAGAAAATTTAAGGTATATTCTAACATACTGAAGTAACCGCTAAACAACTTACTTTTAAGTTAAACTGAAAATAAATAAATTGCGAAAACTTCCCTTTGAGAGACAAAATTGAGTGACAAAATTTGAGAACAAAGCATATTTTTTTATGTGCTACATTTTTCTAGGACCCATAGGGAAAAATACATATTTATATGCAAATGATTATAAACTTCATTATTTCTTACTACAACTTTCAGCTACAACTCTTTGTGGCATTTCGATTTCGATAAAACATGTAACCTCAGAGAAGAATTTCAAGACAGTATTTTCGTCACGAGTTGTAGAAAACTTGGGTTTTTTCTTAGACTTAATTTCAAATTATGGGAACCCTTCACATGCACTCCCAAACAAAGCCACTATTCTTATTCAAAAATTCGTAACTGAGGGTATTTAACTTTTGATAAGTATCTTGTTTGATAAATTTTTATCTTGTTTTTATCTGTCTTAAGATTTATACTGCATTTTAAATGAATGAATTCCATCGGTAGATTTTTTGGGGCATGACTTACGTCCATTTTTGGAAATAAAAATAATATAAAACTGGACTCCAAATCATTAAAATCTGAAACTTAAATGTGTTTAAATTCTTGTCATAATAATGGTAATTAATTTAGGGCGAAATGCATTAGTGGGCCATGTAAAATTTTTACGAGTCGCCAGTTTGAAACCACTATTCTAGGTTGTCAAAAATCCTGGAGCCGGGACTGATTGCGATCCTATATATAGTTTTACTTAATGCTATGTAAATTACCATATATGTTATGTTCTAAATTTGGCTTAGAAAGTCGTTTGTAATCCTGATCAGTAGTTAAGGCTGTTTACTGATGAGGATTAGAATTCTTTTTTCAGAATTGCAATATATTCGTACGAAGCGCTTCGAGTCTATTACAATTCCAAAAATATAATCGATAATAAATAACATTTAGGGGCTTTTTTGATAGAAGGCTAAAGACTTTCTCTCGAAATGTAAATAGAGGTAAGCTGAGGCACTTTCTGCTCCTAGTTGAAGAAGATGCAGCAAACAACTTCATAATTAAAAATAATGAGATGATGTTAATTCTCATTTAAAATTTACCTGGGAGGAGCTTCTAATATGATTCAACTCCCGGAAAAATTCTGCGAATTAGAATATTTTTCTCTTCGTTTGCCCCTGTTATGTCTCATTGTTTTCTGTATTGACTAACAAGATGCGTCGCTGAAAATACTGGACCTCCGGGATAAAAGACCTACTGGAACATATGCTAGATTGTCATAACCAGCAGAACTGCTTCCACTAGTCAAACTTCCGGGCCTTGTATAAAGGTCATCTTTTCCATCTTTTGATATAGGAGATAAGAGAATGTCTTTGTTGGTTGAATTAGAAGATTGGCTGCTCCCATTTCCGAAAAGCCCTCGTAAGCTGAGGATTGATGAAGAATTTGATTTCCATGGGGGACTTAATTTTTTATCCGTGTTGTTTTCTATAGCCATCTTTCTTGTGCTGGTGGTGGACAATTCACTTGAATCTTCTGAATCGCAAGAGTCTACTTGAGACTCAGATAATGAATCTTCATCTTGATTCTTAAAATCGGAGGACTGGTGGCCGCTGTTGTCCACTGAAATACCCGAATCTTCACTATTTGTGTTAGGATTAGGTTGATTATGTTCTTGAAGCTGTATCACTGCTGGGTGGACTGTACTTTGTCTTCTGTTGCACAGTTCGGTGGGGAGCATATTGAGGATTGTCTTTAAAAAATTTGAACTGCTGCCTTCATTTATTTCTGACTGATGATTTCTGAAATGTTCTGTAGTATTATGTGCGTTTTTCTTATTTACAGGAGTTTCTTTTGAAGGCTTTGTGCTTAATTTTTTGATTACAAATATAGGTTCATGTTCACGAGTTATATCTGGTTTCCGCAGTGTACCATCGCTTAGTGATCGGGGTTTCACTTTCGGTTTTGCTTTTTTGTCCAGCTGAGGTGAAGTGCAAATCTTGGGACTCAGTATTTTACATTTTTCAGAGTAACAAGAAATGTTTTCAGGAGAATTTTCTAGCGATTCCGTGTTGTTAATTTTTACTTCCATTGCGGTAATTTGGGATTCAGTAGGAATATTTAAAACTGTGTCCTTTGGAGTTTCCTTAGATAATAGCTGCACACATTTAGAATCTTTGGGAACCACCTTAAGAGAAAGGTGTTGAATAAGAATTTTTAAAATAAAAAATAATGCAAAAATGTAAAAACAGTACATTTTATGTACACTTAATAATACTAGAAAACATTGGACAGTGGAAAATGTGAAAGCACAAAACACATTATTATTATTTTCTATGTCGCATCTTTGGTGAAGCAGGATTTTCAATGATGGTTAATATGAAAACAAAGAAAGCGACTGGCAACCTGGCAAATTTAAAAGAGAAGATACCAGTAGCTTTATATTCATTCGTTTCAATACTGCTAAAATCTGCAAAGATACCGATCTCATGAATCGCATTCAATTTACGAATTTTTTAAGTATTATAATTTTTAAAGAAATATGTTTGCATCAATCAATATCGGTATTTTATTCTTTTATAAAAGTAAGTCCATGAAACAGGGGTGGCCAACCCGCGCCCATAATACACTTGCGAGACGATTCAGTTTATTTTCTTTCGAATAATGCAGTATTTTTGCGAACAGTGTTCTTTTTCTTCTTTATGCGCTTGAACTGAAAAAGGTTGGTCACCGCTGCTTTATACGTTGTATTGTAAGTGTTCCGCGAAAACATTTGCTGGAGCTTAGTGTTGTCCGACTCAAAAAACATTGAGAATCAAAGATCTAACCACTTACAGTACGAAAACACTCGCAACAGAATGGCAAAATACTTTCTTTATATTCTTTCGCACTACTTAAAATACGGGAAGAAAGAAAAACGACATTTAATGGAACAGATTAAGATGATAATGTATTACCAGCCCACCACATTGTTTTTCGGCCACTGCAGAAACTATTATATTTGCTTATTTATTAACAGTAGTTTATTTTAATATTTACTCTTAATCTTACCTGCATCACAGCTTTTATGAGCTTAGGTGTACTCGGTTGTTTTTCTTCATGTTTTATCACATTACCTGGTTCAGATTCACTCTGGAAGCCCTTATTGGCTTGGTCTCTTGCTGCATTCTCTTTTATTAGGCACCTAGAAGGAACACGGATATTGTAAAACATTATAAGTGAAAGAAAAGAGGATAATTTAGTTCGCATTTCTAAAAATTTATGGGTACTTTTGTTTTATCGGGACCAGATTCACGAATGTACACACATGCATATACATACGTGCATACATGCACACATACTTATGTTTATGCATAAAGACATGCATTTCTGAATCCAGTGGCGATAACAGAAAAGTACCAATTCATGTATAAAACCTAATTTGATATTTATGCAATTATAGACAGTTTCTCCCTTCTGCTATCATAAAATGTCATGTTTTATTAAATACACAAAGCAGCGCTCTTTTTTTTAAATTACTCTGTGTGTATCAAGGAAAATATTGCAAATATTTTAATTCAGGGTTTTGCAGTGAATTTGCAAACTTGAAGATTATAAAATTAACTCACTTCGCTTTTTTCCTGAGCACTTTCTGAGCTTCTGGATAGTTTTTTAAAGCTTCCCACAAGTCATCCTTACTTAAGACAAATAGGTTAGAGAAGCCTTTGCTTCTGACATCAGCAGTTCGACGATTGCAACCAGGTATTCCTAGCAAACTGAAAGAAAGCTCATGAGCATGATGTTTAAAATTCATAAAGAAACTGAAAAGTTACAACATAAACATAAATTGTTTCACTATATTTTAGATTCTTCAGACATCATAGAGGATTATGGTTGTTAATATTATGAACCTACAATTTTAATTTACAAATTATCATAGGAAAGATCTGAATTCTCTTTTCATTCCGGACCGGAAAACTAAAGAAATGGACAAAATAATTGTTCATCCCAAATCAGTTGTACTTGTGAATGTGGCTTTATTGCTTCATACACAAAACAACACTAGACTTAACTTATGTATTTAGGGGGCGCTGACAAAACTCATATGTAAACTCATATACTGACAAAACTCAAATGTAATTTATATATGCAATGGTAGAAAATAACATATTCATTGACTCGTTTTATTGCCGTGCAGTGGCTTCAAACAGGGAAAATGAAGAGGATTTAAACGAATACTTACCTGATTTCTCCGAAAACACTGCCTTCAGATAAGGTTGCTAAGACAACATCTCCATTCTCTCCCCCAAAGACTTGGACTATCCCTTTGTTGACAATATACATTTCTTTGCCGATTTCGCCCTGGAGAAAAAAAAAAGAGAGAGATCTTAAAGTGCTGAATGTAAAGCTGCTTTCCTAAAAAATACACATACAGTGGCTCACTCGTACATTTACGAGTTCCAGTGAAATATTACTTTATTCACTAATAAAAATTAATATTTGACAATGAGAACTTTTTAATAATATGTCTAAATATTTCTTCAAAAATACATTAGTTATTTTATGAACACAGTAAAAGTATTTCTTTTATAAAATCAGTAACTAAAACCTAACAGAAAAGTATTCGTACACTCTTATATGCCCATAATTAGATGAAGAATCTCAGAAACGTGGTGAGATAAGCAAACTATACTGGAATGCCAGAATTTCCATAAATTCATTATAAAGCCTACATCTCTGATGTTCCTTCCCTTGTTGTTTAAATTTTTAACTGTTTACTTCTGTTCCCTTGTTCATTTGTTCTAGTTCTTACTTTAAATGTTTGTTCTTTTTTATTATATATCATTGTTCTTGTGTGATACTTGAGCTGTTTTATATGTTTGGATATTGGTCTTTCCGATAAAGACATATGTAATAACAGTCTTTGTACACTTTAAAAGAAATCTGCACATGTTAGTAAGTATTGTAGTATTTCTGTTAGTTATTATTTTGTAGGCTATGTTGCAGAATTTATGACAGCTTTCAAACGTCTGAGCATAGAATTCTCCAATTTTTTTTTGGGGGGGGAGAGGGTAATATCTGCATCAATGTTCCTCCATTCTTTCATCATTCCTATTTTTAGTTCGGTTTTCGTTTTTGTGTTGTCTCTAATCCTACTGCGAAAGCATTTGCCAAGAATGTTTCCATTAATCAAGAACGAAAGTTAGAGGTTCGAAGGCGATCAGATATCGCCCTAGTTCTAACCTCTAATTCTCTCCAAATGCATCCTATCAGGTTTTAATCTAGTGACTGAGGTGGTGGTTTCAGAACTTATGGACAATTATAGACACACCGAAAGCGAGCATTGAGGATTGTGTGCATAGGATCGTTATCCTGATAAAAAATAAAGTTTTTTTCCAAAACTCAAAATTTGAGCCGATAATTTTAAATTATCTTTTAAAATATTTAATTAAAGAGCACGGCTCACTATGACATTAATAAATACTAAATTACCTAATTCTGATGCTGACATGCATTGCCACAAAAAGTTTACTATTCCGATCAAGTTCTTGGGATTAAGTTCCTCAATTTTACTTCACCTTGCAATTATACGCCCATCAGAATCAAAAATGCTAACTTTGATTTCATCTAAAAATAAGATATACGCTTCGGGCTTATTTACCAGAGGATTTTGCGAAGGAAAGAATAAGCTTTCTATTTTTTGCACTTACGAAACATTTTCTTCGAGCAGAGCGCCCACGTAATCCAACTATGGAAGTATTCGTCGAACAGTTTCAGGTGAAATTTATGACAGTTCGAACAATTTCAGGTAAATCTTATGATAATTTGGATAAAAAATTTTAAAGAGCATTAATCATATAAATAAAGATCATGGACAGTAGTTTTGTTTGAACAAGAATTAAAAATGTAATGGAAGAATTTCGACTCATAATATTAACTTCAATAGGCAGCGTAATGACTTCCAGTGATCACTATTCTTCCAAAATGAAATAATATCACATGATTTTTTTTAGTGCAGAACTACAGCTGTGTGGCTTTTATATTTTGATTTGGATCAGAAAAAGAAGGATTGTTTACATTTATGAAACTTTTGTTCGGCTACTTCGCCGATTTCGGCTTTGATAACGTGAATCATACAAGATTTTGCTTACAGTAGTTCTCCCTCTCTTGATTATTTTAAATATTCTATTAATTTTTTGCTATATAACACTTGTAAATGTTTTGATCAAAAAATTTAATCAAACATAAATATCTAAGTTATCACATGTTTGATTCTGAACAGCTGAAAAGATAAAAATACAAGGTGATAGTCGCACACACGAAAGTGTCAAAAACCGAGAAAATTCCAAAACTGATATGATTGGAGAATCGCTTCAAGGGATGACACCCTTGCACTATTATAAATAATATATCCCTTGAAATTTAGCTGCAGTTAATTCTGTTAGCTTTAAGAACCGCGTATTTTGTGATAGGTAGAAATGAGATTTTTCCAAGCAAATCGAGCATTTTCGCTTTTCTTTCTTACGAAAAAGTACTGAAGCGTTTAAGCGGACCTTTTAAAATGTTCACTAACTTAACCAGGCAAACATTTTCACGATTGTTACCTGATTTTCAGAAACTGGTAGCGGTAAACGTAAGAAATGGAGTTCCCGCTTGTCTCTTTCGAGTTCGAACAAAATGAGTTAACAGTCAAAGATAAAATGTTGCAATCGCCAACAAAAAAAAAAAAAAAAAAAAAAAAAAATTTGGACTAAAAATGTGATGTATACATCACATGACGTTCTTGTACGGAATATTAAATTATACGCATTTTGCATTTCATTTAAACTTATTGGGTTGAATTAAATCTACTTCGTCGATTAGGCATAAATTACAATAAAATAAATGCACTCTTTAAAATTCATGATATTTGTTTACCATAGCGACACTCTGGCGCTAGGTTCACTTAACGGCGTTAAATGTCATTCATTTTATAATTCAGAGTGCACTAAAATTATGTATATCATCTGAAGAATTATCTAATCGTTGCCACATGTTCTATTCAAATACTAGAATAAATCTGAAACGATGTATAAAAGAAATTAAACAAACAAACAAAAAAAAAGAAAGAAACAGTTTTTTACAGATGATCCAGTAATTCTCATTCAATTAATTCAGCTCTCCCTTTGCGACAAGGTAAAAATACATTAAAAACTCAACATATTAAAAATTACGAAGTAAATCTTAAACATTTATTTACTCGAATAGCAACTATGGTATTTCTAATAGTAATGTTGTAGCATCAAATAAATAAAGTACAGTTAAACTGCCAAAGATTCCGTTGCCTAGATTCAACGGAAACTATCAAGAATGGCTTCTTTTTAAAGCTCAGTTTAAATCAATAATCGATGACATTGAGTATTTAACTGAGTCACAAAAACTATATTTTTTGCAATCGGCTCTTATTGGCAAGGCAAAGGAGATTCAAATCACGGATGATACTAACGAATATCTGTGAAAAATGGTTATAGACAGATTTGAAAATAAACGGTTAATGATGAATCGTCACGTTTCCGAACTATTACCGATACATTAAAATACATCACGAATCGCCGAAGGAATTGAGGATATTAATTGATAGAGGGCACAAGCATCTACGAATATTAAAAATTCATGGAATTAGAACTTAACCAGTTAACCGAAATAATGTTAATCAATTTAAAACTAGAAAATCTAGATAAAAAGTCAGGACGTTAATTTGAAATGTCTTTAACGTCTACAGATATGCTTGATTGGACTTTCTTGGGTTATTCAGAAAATCGATATCAGAAATTGCAGAATATCGAAGAGAGTCAGTTACTTGATAACAAAAGTAAAGTTAATCCAAACCATATTAAGAATCATAATTTTGTTGTGAAATCATGTTCTTCTACGTATGTGCTTTGTAAAAATGTTCATCCATTGTATAAATGTTCTTATTTTTAGAAATGAAATCTATAGAAAGATTCGAAAGATTCGATTTGTAAAAAACCATAAACTGCATTTAAACTGTTTAGATATGAAGCGCAAATTAAATTCTTGCGCTTCTCAATACACTTGCCGTTTTTGTAAGGGCAAACATAACGCGCTTTTGCATTGCAATAAGAATAAATATCATACAAATGAACCACATGCTCAGGTTTTTTAATGTTCACTTACTAATCAGCTCAGGAGCCAGAAGTATTGCGGGTGAAGGAGTTTCCAACAGAATTAAAGGAAGTTATGAAATCGCAGAATTTTACGATTCGAAATGAATATAAAAATAAAATTGCTCTTTTGGCAACTGCCGTAGTTTGGATGTGGAACCCCGGAATGCATGCTGTATTAAAAGAAGCTCTTTATTAGACTCGTGCAGTCAAGCGAACTTTATAGCTTCCAATTTCGCAAATAATTTGGGGTTGAGAAAGGTACCAATAAAGATACCTGCGATAAACCCTGCGTCTTGTTATTAGGCTTGGGAGAAAATATGACAAATTTCCCTGACTTGAGTGGAAATGTGACAAATGTTAAATTTAAAATTAGGGCGCTTATTATTAAAAAATAAAATTCTTCCTTTTCAACATACGCAGATTTTTTGATTGTATATAAAAAGGCAGACCTCGTACCAGCTACCACATTAAATGTAGAAAATCTTAAAATATGTGAGCCCATTAAAAAGGCAGACCTCGTACCAGCTACCACATTAAATGTAGAAAATCTTAAAATATGTGAGCCCATATACTTAGAGGACCCAGATTTTGATAAGCTAAGAAAGCTTCACCTCATATTAGGTACTAAGCTCTTTTTCGAATTAGTGAAAGAGCGAAAGATACGATCGTTGGGTACTTTCTTTTTCCAAGATTCAATTTTCGGATTTATTGCTAGTGATTTTATTGAAATTGAAAGTTCAAATCAATACTGAAGACTAATCCCTCAGTCCGAAAGCTTTATGCGTTCATAACTTTTGGTAAATCGAAGAAATAGACAATGAACCTGTCCGAAGCGCAGAAGAGGAAATTTGTGAATTGCACTGTAAGAAGATACATATGAGAAATGAGAACGGACGTTTCATAATACAGATGCCTATTCGAGAAGAGGCACTTCTTACAAACCTGAAAAGTCCTTTACGAAATTGCGCATCACATCAGTCCCTGCTATTTCAGGTTTAAGTATGAACGATATTTTACTATCAGGAGAAGTTAAAGAATATACCTTTGATTTAATTGTTCGATATCGTAAATGTAAAATAACACTAGTTGCAGACATTAAACAAATGTTCAGACAGATTTTAAATGACTCATCCGCAAAGAGGTCTGCTACGCATCACATGGAAAGAGAATGAAGATGACTCATCGAGTGCTTTCAGACTGAACACTGTTACGTATGTTACTAAATGTGCTCCATTTCTAGCTATAAGAACACTAAAACATTGAGCTTTGGATGAACAGCATAAATAACCATTAGCTTCTGAAGAGACGCTTTCTGATGTCTATATGGATGGCATAGTAACAGGAGCCCCTAATATGGAACCTGTCATTAAATTAAGGAATCAGCTCATGTTCAGAAAATGTTCAGAAAGATGTTCAGAAGCTGTGGAATGTAAATAATGGAATTCTAAGACTATTCAATGTTTTTCAGTATCTAAAGAAGAGTTTCACTTTGATTCCACTGAATTTACGAAAACTCTTGGCATAATATAGCGATCAGAATCCGAAATTTTTACTTTTATAGTTGCTTTCCAAGACAAGTCATGTTTTACGAAAAGAAATCTTCTTTCAGACATTGTCCAGCTGCATGATCCTATTGGTTTTATCAGACCGGCCAGTTTAAAGCAAAAGTATTCGTTTAGAAACTATGGTCTCTAAAATTGAAGTGGGACGATTAATTACCTGAACCATTAGCCAGCGGAAGGAATCGTTTTGTTTCAAAAGTTAAAAGAGTTCGAAAATCTTAAGATATAAAGATATGCTTTATATTCTACAGCCGGATAAGAAAGCTGCTGTCGTAGGTTTCGCTGATGCTTCAACATCTGCGTATGCAGTGGTGGTTCACTTAAAATCATCTCCAGATAGCTCTTGTTTAAAGTTACTGGTAAGCAGATTTCGAGTAGCCCCTTTAAGGACTGTATCGTTGCATATTTAGAGCTCTGAGTTTCTCTTCTGCTTGCTAAGCATTACTGTGGATAAATTCTTTCGAAACATTTGTTGAAGTTCATGTTGCGAAAATTCAGGTGTTATCAGAGAACTTCGATTGGAAACGTATTTGCTCTGAGAAGAATCCTGCTGGTTTGATTTCTCATGGAATGGAGCCTAGTGAACTTTTATCTTTGAATCTATAGATGGACCTTCTAATCTTGATTTCAGCGTTATAGAAAAGATCAATTTTGATGACAAAGAATATGAACTTTACAAATGTGAATTAGAAAGCTCTCCAGAAATTTCTCTTAGGATCACTTCTAGTGCCGATTTCATTAACCATTTTCTTTCTTAAAGTAACAGTTTTTTTAAACTAATTCATATTCTTAGTTTTATTTGTAGGTTTATCTCTAATTGTCGACAAGGTAAGAGGTCATCAGGTTCTATTATTAGAGATGAGTTTACGTATGCCAAGCTACCCATTGTAAAGCTAGTACAGGTAATAGTATTCAAAAGAGAAATTCAAGCCCTTAGATGGAGATAGAAATTTAAAGGATAGTCATGTAAGTAATTTAAATCTTTTCCTTGACGAACGTGGAATACTTAGGGTATGTGACAGATTAAATAAATCATCTTTGTCTCAAAGCACTCAATTCTGCTACGCAGGGATCACAAATTAACTACTTTAATTATGCATCACTTTTAGTTGATGCTCAAACGTTACTGCATAGTGTTCAACAGGACGTTAAATGGCAGAAATAATGCCCGAAAAAAATAGTACATAACTGCATTACGTTTTTTTATAAATAAACCCAAAATAGCCCAACAACTTATGGCACTATTATCGAAAGTAAGAGTTTCGGTGAGTCTCCCTTTTACGTAACTGGCATTGATTTATACATACCCTTTTACATAAAATTTAAAAACCAATTAAGAAGTACCTCACATAAGTTATACGTTGTCATTTTTGTGTGCTTCTTTACTCGACTGATACATCTCGGTGTTGTTATAGATCTAAAATCGCAGGCTGTAATTACAACATGAAACAGAGTTTTCGCGCGACGCGGCCTTGGCCGTCACCATCGAGATAGATATCTATCTCGACGGTGACGCCTTGACTGGGATATACATTCAGATAACGTTGCAAACTTTGTCGGAGCAAACTCAGAAGTGATAAAGCTGTTAAACCTTGTCAAAAGTTCACCTAAGCGGTCGTCATAATAGCTTCTGAATCAATTGTTTGAAAATTCAGTCCACCTCGATCTCCCACATTCTGTGGTATTTATGAAGTCGGAGTGAAACATCATTTAAAACGAACAACCGGAAACGCAAAATTAACTCTCGAAGAATTTTTGACTGTCATAAATCAAATTGGAGGTATACTAAGCGAAAACTTCCTCCTTCGCCTTCAATGAGTCCTATAACGCGCATGGGCCAATACAGTATTTTTTTTCTTGATAGTAGTAGTGGTTTGATAGATTGATGTACTTAAAACGGCTGCTAACTGAGGAGTTAGATTATGAATAAATGAAAGATGAATTTAAAAGGAAGTTAGTTTAGTTGTTTCGTAGTTACTGTCTAGAACATCTCCTGTTGCAGTGTTTAATCTCCCGGAATAATGACCACGAAATCCATATATTTACGTGCAATTACGTACGGCAAACTTACAGCATTTAAAAGGACTCATTTTTTAATAATTCATTTAATAACTGAAGTCTTCTGATTCGTTAGCGAATTATATTTTGCTTGCGTTCGGAAAATCTAAAAATGATAAATATTGTAATACGAGACAAAAAATTCAATTTATATTTTAAAAATTAATATGGATATAATAAATTTTAATGTTTATTAAAGTTATTAAAGATCTTAATGTTTATTAAAGTTACGCAGGTGTAAAGTTATAGATCGATGTATGAAAATGACGATAGAAATGATTAAATTTTAAATAATTTTTATTTTTATAAATGTGCTTTATTTTTAAAATGCAGTCTACATTTCTCTTTGCAAAATAGTTACGTAAGAACATGTTGTAAGGCTGGCATTCTCAAGTGTACGATAAATACCATTCGCTTCATAAAAATTCTTGTTTTCGTTTTTGCTAAGATAATATGGCAACTTAAAAACAAATGATTTTTTCTAGTGAGCTTTTTATTAAATGATAATAATAGAATGATGATAATATTAATTTAATAATAACCTCTAATTAATTTACTCTTTTATTAGTTATATATGATTTTATTAACAAATTTTGCTTGGTAATTGATGACAATTATAAAAATAAAAACAGAATTAAAATTGGTTTAAAGCTTCTTGTAACAAACAACAAAAATAAGTGTATTAAAATAAAAAAAAGATATGTGTCGTATAAAATCTAAAAGGGCAGTCTTAAGGTTATATCAGATCTATAAACAGGATTATAATCTTACCTTTCTACAAATATAATCTCCAGGTAAAAATAACACAGGTTTCAGTTGAAGCACTAAATCTCGGAGTAGAGCTTTATCACAGTCCTGTTGTTTTCAAATAAGAGAGACAGAAGAATTAACGGATTAGAGCTTTATAGCATTAGTGTTTCATTAAATAAGCGATATAGGATAACTTTAGTTAAAAAAATCTACATTACTGGATTTCAGAATGAAGATTATGCAAAAGTGATTATTCTGTGATATATTTTCAGTGACAAATTACATAAATTAAGTATATATTAACTCAGTGACTTAACTACTTGTATTGAAATAATATTAAAATTTTGTTAAACTCTCGTCAGTATGGCATTATGCATTAATGGCTGAACAAGCTTATACTAAGTTTAATGTATACATAGGTATTTCTCAGACCTTTAGAAAATACCTGATTAACGGTCGAACCCTTCTACAAAATAAATATTACCACTTGTAAACGTATTAATGCCTCCATACAAAATGTGTCATATGATTCATGATTCATCATGAGTCACATTTTGTCGTAGTTCCTGAAATTCCACTTTTTTATGTCTTAATGATGCTGTCACGCTAAGTTGGAGGCCCTTGATCTCTACGGCGTTTATAAGAAATTCTTATGTGGCCTTTATTTTCGTAACCCTTTTGGCCGTTGACATATATTTAAAATTACAACATTGCTTCAAAAAGAAAAATATACATGTTTTCGCATTTTTAAATTTAAAAATTGGGAGACATGTTTCATTTTAAAGTTTAAAATCATATTCAGGTTTCATACGGAAATTAAAAATCTAAATCAACTTTATACGGAATTTCATACCGAAATTACACATCTAAATCAATGGAAAAATTTAGATTTGTACATAACTAAAAATGAAACATCGGTTTACAAAAAGGTTTCTGATGTAGTAGATTAAGTGAAGAGTATTGTTATGCAAACTTAATTGAAATGTTTTGATTAATATAAATTTTTCAAAAAGGAGACCGTATTCACATATTCTTATTGAATTCGATTTCTAGGCAACAGCGGCAAGCTTCGGTATTAGCATATAGGCAATTGACAGCATTATTTCCATGAATTAAAAATGATAGTATTTCTGATTCAAGGAATTTTTTTATAGGACTATTTAATTATGATTTTAGAATACTAAAGCTGCCTGTGAATATTATTGACTCCTTTTTAGCATTTCGAAGCTTATAAGCTACTTGTCTGAATACTTTCGGCATACTGAATGTAATAAAATTATAAATTGAATAATGTTATACACTAACAAGTCATAAAGACATGTCATTAAATGACATTAAAGGGAAAAAATCAGCCTCGAATGATTCTAGTTTAGTTTTTAACTGATACCTCAGCAAAAACCCAAAAAGATGGCAGAAACCCCTAAATTTTGAAATTTTAGTAGCTTGGACAATTTTTGTCAGAAATATACCTTTATAGATGTTATTTATTGCATTTATTTGCCATGTAAAGTAATATTATATTAAAGCAGCTGTGAAATAAGAGATATTTTTAAAACAGTTTTATTTTTTGAAATGCATATTAATTAATATTTTCTATTAGCGGGACAGAATTCAGAAAGGTATTGTATGCGTCAAATTGTATGTATGCATGTATGTGTGAATGTATTTCATGTATGTATGTACGTATGCATGTATGTGTGTGTGTATACACGCATATATACATACATATATACCTGCATGTATATCACATACATTTCTGAATCCAGTCCCGATAACAGAAAAGTACTCACTAATTATATGGTTTTATAGTTAAAAGACAACTTTGAACTTATATTGTTGCGAAAAATTCGGCGGTTGCGCCTGTATGTAAGCTTTCCGGCATAGCACTAGGGTTGCCATAAAATAGTGTATGGTAGGGTTGCCAGATTGGCGACTTTATCGCCCATTTGGCGACCAAATTGGCGATATCCCATGGTCCGATCGGGAAGCTTCTAGAATAACTTCCTGTCGAGATATTTCTCGAAACGTGTGGAACTTAAAGAGAAGCTA
>KK114081.1:447912-460444 GCA_000611955.2 Stegodyphus mimosarum
GGAGAGCACTCAGGGGAGACCGGTCCGAGGGTCTTCCACCCCTCTATCCCTACCATCAACCTCTCCAGAGGACTTTCGGCTCGACATATAATTAGAGGGCCCCCATGCTGCAAAAACACTTATAACAAAATCTTAATTATTCATACCAGTTCAAACTATGCATTTACGAACATCGATACCTACTCCTGGATTTATTTTGGCTCTGAAACCTATTGCTGTACGTAGAATTTTGAGTTTTTTTTTAGTTTCCTTATACAGTAGAAGTGCAGAAATCCGTAATGCTTCGAACCAGAGGTTGCGCGGATTTTAGGATTTTGCGGATTTCAGGACAGAAAAGCCAAATCATGATATTCAGACTAAAAGTGCAAAATAAATCAGACATATTAGATACATTTACTTAAATTATTATGTACAATAATATACATTATTACATTATTTTATTATATGCATTAAATTATTATATATATATATATTATATTATTCATTTATATTAGTGATTACAGGAATATTTTAAAGCATTAAGGACATAAATAGAGACGTGTAAAAATAAGGGATACTAATAAAGCATAAAATATTTCATTTTTTTTACTTGTTTCAAACATTTTTCTGATAGAGGTTTGTTTTAATACTTTAGGTGCTCCAGAGTAAGTTTTTGTTTTGCAAATTTTACAGGGTCATAATCTCTTGGTCTGTGGCACAGCTCTGTTGTTCTAAATATTTTAGGTATTTTTCATCATGTTCCAAACACTCATTAAAAGATATTTTCTCACTTCTATGAAATTCATTATCTGTGTCGGTGTCAGAATCGTTTTCTTGCTGTGGCGAGTTCAAAACAGAGCCAATGATTTCATCATTGGTTATCTGATATGCCAGTGTTGGCTCATCTGAACACATCATATATACTAAAAACCTCTTCTGGGCTAAGATTTTTTTTTCTGCCACTAACACAGAATCAGTATTATTCGGTAATTATGACGTGGTTATTGGATAAATATTTTTTCTTCGGTATTTCATTCTCCATTCTGCGATTTCTGGAACCTATAAATTCAATGTTTATATTTCGGGAGCCAATGCGGATTTCAGGAATTGGCGGATTTCAGGTCGGCGGATTTTTGGTACTTGACTGTATATATATTAATTACATTTATTCAATCACAATACCAATTACAGTTATACATGAATCAACCCAAAAAGGCCGCCAAGTTTGCCGACAAAAATTTCTTGCCAACACCATCGCTAGCTCGGCAGTATGTCCCTAGTTTAGCGAGATAGATATTTACTCAGCGTTAAATAGACTTACCCTTATATTCCTATTTTTTTGGGAAAGCTTCGCCTCTTCAGATTTTCATATTATATTATACAAAAAATACTATATTTTTATATATAATTTCACTAAAAGCCTTTACGTATATACAAAATTCGCAAGAATATAAATGGATGTGTCTTTAAACCTCGAAAATAATGTTTTTAAAAGCTCAGTTCTTTTTGAATAATAAATAAATGTTAACACGATTCAGTTTAGAGAAAGGATTTATGTTTTTCTCAAATATGTCTTTGGATTTAAAAAATTTCTGAAATGGGTTATTTAAGAAAGATGAATATCGAAACGTGCAATATGCAAGAATAAAAAAGAGAATTCCAGACTCCGTGCAGTGTGTTTCGTTTATTAGAATAAAACAACAGCTAGAAGAAAAGAAATCATACAGTTTCATTTCTGGATCAGAATAAGCGGTTACCTAGCATGGTTTAGGTCAGTGGTCTTCAAATTATTGATCGCGATCCAATTTGGGGTCAAAAACTGCATAACAGGGGTACAAACATATTATAAAATCCTATTTCCCTAAGAATTTTGGGTCGCAGTATGGCCTGAGCACATAAAATGGGGTCACGATTTTAAAACATTTGGGAACTACTGGTTTACACGAATGTATTTCATGGCTACCATCTTGAGATATAATGTGACAGCTATCCGCTAGTTGGCTGACCAGTTTATTAACATTCTGAAATATAGTTTCAAATATACTCGATCACAGAGTCTTGAAGTGTATCGACATACAGAAAGAATCCTACCCTGTATAACATATGACTGTCTAGAAGAAAATGGGCTACAGATGCTGTGTTGAAAATAAGAAAATCAATTTCAGAATATCGTCGATATACTAATCTTGTGAGGTAGTACGGAGGGGTCCGTGACACTTAGCCGACAACCACTTAGCCGACGGGACACTTAACCGACCGGACATTTAGCCGACATGGACGCTTACACGACAGGTCATTTATCCGACACGGACAGTTAGCCGACAAGACATTTAGCAAAATTTGCAAAATCGCAATTTGCAAACTGCAAAAATTGTCCATAAAGCTTCTTCTTTTAATCAACTGGGTTCCTTTGAACACTTTCACATCATTAATAATTTTTCTTGTTTACTTAATGATATTAATTTTCCAATCTGGCTCTTCGTAATTCTTTCAAATTTATAGGAAATTAAAAGCGTGATTCTGTAACATTTTATTGATCACGCCTCTCGCTTAAAGTAAAGGGTGGTCACAAAGAAACTTTGCCAATATCTGCACTTCTAGCGTCCGTTCCAGTTAACCGATCCAGATGAGATTCCAAATATAGTTATTCGGAGGTACGCGCTGGAGAGTCTGTGAATGGCAACACAGGGTCGCTCACGGATACGGTTATAGTTACAGAAACTCGAAAGCATCGAATGGCAACGCCAACGTTTTCCGGTCACAAAATGTTCAGTGCATGCCAAAACCCTCAGTAGCGTTGAAATGGTACCAATATGTCCAAAAACAGACGTGTTATGCATACACAAAAAAGAGTTCTGAAAACCGGCCATCGAAACACGATCTGGGAGCACGCAGAAAATTTGCATATAACAGAGGCAAGATACCAATCACAGAAAGCTAATCGCCAGATATTCAGCGTAAGAAACCGATAAAATGCCAGGCGGGTACGCGAAGTCCCCATTCGGGAACTCTCACATGGCGACGAAATTACTCTTCCTGAGAAAGTTCGTGGTGAATTGATGAAACAGTATTATCAAAATGGGATGAACTCTGTTACCGGAATTGCGTAGGCAGAATGCACTCGATGGCAGCTTTGTACGCAAAATGGTGCACCTCCACATATAGCGAGGTTTTTCAAAGGGTCCTGGAACAGCATTTTGATGATCGCATCATCTCACACCATTATCCTTTTCAGTGGCCTCCGCGATCCCCCGATCTGACGCCTATGGATTTTTGATTTTGGAGATATCGCAGATCCAGAGCTTACCTGTGCAATCCGCAAACTTTGTCGGATTTAAAGGATTCTATACCGTTTGAGATTGCAAACATTTCTCATGTCATGTTGCGTTGGTATTATCCACCGTCTCCCGATGCAATGCATACTTGCCTGTGATGGTACCCATAGTGAAAATGTTTGATCTAAATAAAGATATTTTGCCCGATACGTGTTGTCATCAGTGATCGGTGTCTTATCTCTGTCATATGCAAATTTTCTGCGTGCGCCCAGATCGTGTTCTGTTGGCCGGTTTTCAGAACTCTTTTTTTGTGTATACATAGCACGCCAGTGTTTGGACATATTAGTACGGTTCCAACGCTATTTAAGATTTTCGCATGCACTGAACACTTTGCTACCGGAAAAAGTTGCCGTTGTCATTTGACATTTTCGAGTTTCTGTAACTATAACCGTAACCGTGAGCGCCCCTGTGTTGCCGTTCACAGAATCTCGAGCGCATACCTCCGAATAACTATATTTGCAATCTCATCTCGATCGGTTAATCAGAACGGACGCTATAAGTACAGATGTTGGCAAAGTTTCTTTATGGCCATCCTGTACTTAGCTTAATGTTTATAACACTAAATGATTTGGATCATGTTGAGGTCACGCGGAAGCCTTTTCAGTATGATTTAACGGAATTGGAAGGTGCATATTTTAGTACACTGTAAAAATATACATAGAATTTCTCTTTTCCTAATTAATTTGTATACAATATTTTGTACTCTGTTTTGAAAGTTGCGATGTGTAATTTTCAATATAATATGTTATATTAATGTTTTTCTTATATAATGTAACTTTGGTTAAAAATTTATAAATTTTTGTTTCATTTTTCATAAATTTTATTCTTTTTACTTTTTTATTTTTACTCTTTCTCGGTTTTGGTTTAGCTGCATGGTAATGGAAAATTATTCGTGTCCATTTCCCTGAGTACTTGAGGGCATTTTTGTGGTGAGCCCTTTCCCTGATTCCCTAAGCACGTGCATATATTGCTTAATGGTTAACCCAGCCTCATGTGTATTTATGTATATTCAGACTAGATGTAAAAATTTACCACTCCTAACACATTTTATAAAGTATTTGTTTATAATAACGATAAAGGCTGCCTCCAGTTTAACATTCAAATGAAATAGCCAATCACATACATTATTTATAATCCACCAAATAGTGATGTCATTTCTTCTCCAAAACTTTCGTTGTTCGTTTCTCAATCTATGGTCCTCGGACTTTTACCGGAAATTTAACATCAATATCGTCGGCTTTCTTGGTGAACTGCTATACGCTGATAACAGGAAACCCATCTTTGTTTAGTTCCGCCTTGATGTCATCCACAGGCAAATTATCCGGCAAACCACTAATCGCTAATTTAGGTGGAGTATCTTTCTTCGGTCGCAATGTGCTAAACTGCACCTTGTATTTCATTAGAACAGCAAGTGCTTCATCTCTATGATGTGAAGAGTCGAAAATTAAGGTTATTTTATCTTTAGTCAGGACTCTTACTTAATTCTTTGCACCGCGTTTGGCGAAAAGATCTCTTAGATTGCTTCATTTCACCTCCGGTCTTGGGCAGAACAACAACACAGTCCATGGGCTCGTTGGCGAAGCCCGCTGCGCTGGAGCCCTTACCCAGATTGATAAATATACGATGCCTAACGTGTAAATAGCATTCAGAGAGTTTAAATAGAATTTAATGTGGAACTGACAGGGAAAGCAAATTTCATTACTGGGCGGAGCGAAACCACTTTGAGCAAAGTAGTAATGAAATGTGAAAGAATTGAATCTGAAAGATTGGGAAGAGCGAGACTGATTGTCGGCTAAATGCCCTGTCCTCTAAGTGTCCTTGTCGGCTAAATGCCCTGTCGGCTAAGTGTCCTTGTCGGCTAAGTGTCCTTGTCGGCTAAATGTCTTGTCGGCTAACTGTCCGTGTCGGCTAAATGTTCGTGTCGGCTAAATGTCCTGTCGGCTAAGTGCGCATGTCGGCTAAATGTCCTGTCAGCTAACTGATGTCGATTAAGTGTTCCATCGGCTAAGTGGTTGTTGGCTAAGTGTCCGCGACCGAGCACGGAGAACTACCACAGTGGTTTGATTTTTCGTAGGAAACGTCTCACTCAGGTGTCAGCCACACAATCAGTCAGTGTAGGACATAAACACATTTAAAATAAGGGCAGATTTCATAAGCGACATCTATTTTCAGGCAAACTCACGTTAATAAATGCTGATAAAGTTACAAAATGGTGGCAGCGATAGCGATATTCTGTTATAACTGATAGGTAAAATAAATGAACTACTGAAATGCAGTGATGTTCCAGAACTTTTCTCTTAACAGTTAGGATGGATACGTGTTGCTTATCCGTACATGATGCCATGTGGCTACGGATGATTAAAAGCAAAATAACAGTGCTTTTTTTACGATTTTCATAAGCATTTATTAGTACAATCTGGAGCGGTTGTCTAAAATCCCGAAAATAGTATGCCTAAACAGTTAGTTTTATTTCTCTGTTAGACAGTAAACCGTAAACTCAGCCACTACAGTTTTGTATGAATATTTCGCATATATTCCCAAGGTGATGCAAAAGTGCAAATTTCAGTGGTATTTGTAAATCTTAGTTCGTAGTGAAGGAAAGATGAGTGAATTGACTTAGCTCCAATGATTCTGTAAATGAAACGAAAAATCATTGAAGGTACAGAAAGATAACTGTACCAAAAAGATACAACAGTCATGGGAAAATATCGTCCTACGACACTCGTTTGGTGGAAGGAAAATGAATCTTACTGGCACAGCTAGCAGAGCACTGTTCTTATGTCCTCCCCCCAAAAAAAACTGCCACAAAAATAGCTCTGAGCATAATATGCATCTACATCAACAGTTCCGATACATACAGTATAAAGAGAATTGCAGAAGCAGAATATTTTCTGCACAGCTCCTACTTCGAATCTCCGCGTTTCACAAATAAAAGCAAAGTGGTGATTAGAGTAGTATCAATAAAATAAAACGAGGACTGCTGATCAGTGGAAATAAGTACTGTTTTCTAATGAGCCAATCGTTTCACTATTCCTCACACCCCAACGGGCTTATTGGCGGAAAACAGCAGCAGAAACTTAAGATTCAGATTGTCTGCTTCCTACAATAAAACATGATGGTGATTTATTCATGCTTTGAGCAGTCATATCGCAGTCTGAAGAGATCCTGTTATCATTTAATGAAGAAAAATGAGTAGTGGCTTCTATATAGTTACTTTAAGTGACCATGTCCATGTCCATTCAGTGGCGTAGGTATTGTTTCTTACGGATAACTGTATCTTTTTAAGTGAAAATGTTCTCATGTATTGAAGTTAGAAAGTTCATTTATGGTTTGAACAGCACAGTGATAAATTTACAGATCTTTTGTGGCCCGAAAAAATTCCCGATTTGAATATAATTGAACTATCGTAGCTTGTGCTAGAAAACAAATTCCGTTTTCATCTTTCAGCATCTCTCAAGGAACTGGTGCAGTTTGTGCTAAATATTATAAATTACCTATTACCACCATTAAAAATTTATAGGCCTTTATTTCAGGATCGCTTCAAGTAGCTTTAGATACAAAATATATTCCTACATTATAACAGGTACACAAATCTTAATTTTTGGATGGTTCCATTATTTAGACATTCGCTAACAGCCCATTACTTTGAGTCGCTGCATTATAACTTTCATTATCCTTTGACTCCAATGTTATATACTATAATGATATCCATAGGCTGGTTGGTAGGTCAACTGAAAAAAATAGACATTTTTCACCCCAATGATATATACTTTTTCTATCTTGCTTAAGTCCTTGTTCGGATTATGCAAAATCCAATTTCGACGCATTTTTATAGTCCATATGTTTTTACGCAATTTAGAATTTCAATCCAGTTTTCAATCGTAATCCATTTCTTAATACTAAATTCCAGTTCTGCTTTCTTCGAAGTGCGTTTCTATGTGCTGTGTTGGGCCGCTATTTGGTTGGTATTGACTTATGTTCGAATCTAAAACATCGGACTGTGGTATTTCATGTAGGCTAAATTCATTATAAAAATGTTATTTTTTCTCTTCGTTTTTATTAAATAATGTATATTTAAGAGAGTTACATTATATAGTGTTAATTTTGTTAGTTCGTTTCAGATTTGCCCAATTTGTTGTTTTATAACATCTGAAAAGTGGATGTTATATTGCTTTCTGTTAGGAAAATTACATGAATATTTTGAATAGCTGTTAAATTTTTACGATTTCACGAATATTCTTTAATATGTCTGATTGGCTAGGAAATGTTTCGATCATTACAAGTAATATATTAACTAATGAAATATTTAAGTGTAAAATATAATCCTTGATCGTGCTTACTTAGTGTCTTTTGCTGTTCCCATGTATGGTTGAGCCACAGTCTGATTCTACGTTGTAAATCATCTGGCAAATTAAGATTCCTCATATACATCACAGTTTGATCCATCAATTGACGGTACTGAGTTCGACTTTGAGTCGCTGTAGCTACAATATCACGAATCTAAAATTTAAAAAAATGTTCTTTTTAAAATATATAATGGAATTTCACATTTTAAAATGTTGATGAATTAAATATACCATTAACAAGATATACATTAATTATCATCATCGAAAAATACTTTTTTAGTCAGTGTAGCAGAAAATAAATTAATAGATGGAAGAAAGAGTTGATTAGAATTAATGTCTCTGAGATAAATACACATTTATTGTTACTTCCATAGAAATGGTCATGAACTTTCATTTTTAAATATTATAATAATCACTTTTTAATGCATAAAATACACTGATTGCATCAAAACGACTAGGGATTAGAAATGTCGGCCAATAATAAGTTCTTCGAAAAATGTTTCAACCAAAAGTGACTTTAGAAATTTCTTTCAGTTGTACGATGTGATAAGATGGTTACTTTGCATGGAGTTTGTGTGATATGATAAAGAGGTGAATGACATTATTTTGATTCACATTTCGTAACTGAAAGATTTCCATAAATCTAAATAAAAAATATTTTACATCAAATTTTTCAGTGGTTATGTGATATAATCAGCCAGTGGAAGAATCAAGAGGTTAACAATCATGATGTTAACAAACATTTTAAATTCTAGATGGCTATATTTAACTTGATGATATAAGAAAGTTCGTTTCAGCTGAGAAAATTAAATTTTTTTGGTGGTATATATAATCGAGAAAATGTTTGATTTAAAAACTAATGGTTTCATATTTACAGTGCCAGTATGTTAAGTATAATATGCAGACCTGCGAAAAAATAGCGAAACTTTCAGTTTCTGGATCGTTGTAACTGAAAGGTCTCCCCACCACTCGAAAATAAACGACTCTTGATAAATGTTATGTAGAAGCATTAGTTCTGTCAAAGTATAAAAACTAATTAATGATGTCAAAGAGTTAATACCTGTCCAATGAGAAAGGCGAAGATGAAAACTCCCATTAACCAGGATATGGTCATGAAAACATATTCGTATTCATTTTCTGGCTTTGGATTCTTACCTATGGAAGTTGCTGTCTTTGTGGCAAAGTAAAAGCAACGAATATATCTGAAACAACAACAACAACAAACAAATAAAAAATTAAAATACTATGCTTTAAAATATTAACGTTATCATCATGAAGTTTGGAGTGCTGAACATCTTTAACAGTTAGATAGACTTAAAAATAGAATATTGATTTCTAAGATGATTACTCCGTATTGATGAACGTGAGTTATTGATACAATGAGTTTCCAATTTATCGGAGTAAAACTGAGGCCGACAGCCATAGTTAACTGAAAATCACAGTTTAAAAACACAGAAAAACGTATTTTATGACAAACCACAGTTCAAGAACACAGAAAAGCATATGATATAATAATTACTAATGAACACTGCTGAGCAGAAATTAAGCCACATATATTAATTAATATAAATTAGGCTGTATCCTTAAAATTTTCTGTTTATAGAAACGACGACGTAGTATTTGAGAAAAACCCTTATATTTAAAGATATCTTAGATTTTAAAACGAGCTTATTAATGGTGTATAATAAAGTTTATGCGCTTAATAACACTTTTATACACCATAATATCAATATAAACCTAAATATATTCTGTAGGTTTTCTGTATGATTACAATAGAAATGGTGAATATTATTATGACACATTCTTCAAAAAAAAATTCATAAATTTTTTTATTTCAGTTTTCAAAAATTAAGAACTTAATTAATACATATTTTGTAAAATTATGTTAATAATTACAGTAAAATTAAATGCATATTTTGTAAAATGCGTAAGGTATTTTATCACTTCTTTCCGTATGCCTTCGTGGTGTAATTGGAAGCACGCTCAGTGCGTATTCGGGAGACCCGGAGTTCGAATCTCGAGGAGAACACTGCGAATTACTTTAGTTTCCTGACCTCGGAAAAAATTCTAATGACTTTGCGAATGTACGAGCATGAAAATAAGATCTATGTTAACACTGTTCACTGTTCTTTACACATATACTTTGCTGATATCTTTGCAATTTGGGGAATACACATAATGTAAGCAGTCTTGTTCCAGTATTTCGGAGTTCATTGTACAGAATTCTTTGACATTTTGATATACTTTCAAAGAAAATGTGGTAGTAGGTTGGTTAAATCTAACATGGAATATTTTTGGGAGAAAAGGGGCAAAAAATGAAATTTTTTGAAAGATTCGTTTGAATTTCTGGTTTAAAAAGATGTAGTGTGTCAAAGAAGCGCTTACATATGAAAGTATCTTAGATTTTGAAGAAAAAAAAACTTATTAATATTATTTAATAAAATTTATGCGCATAATGGCTTCAGTTCACAAACGTAAAGAGTAATACCAGTTATCTATAACTGGAGGGGATTTATGAAATGGAGAGCCAAATTTACCTGAATGTTTGCTGGCTCCTCATATTAAGATGCAAGATACGTCTACTGTTTCTAAAAATTTGATGTCTATCCATGACCTCCTTGTGCGACCCATGACCTCCTACTAAATTTTACCCATTTTTTACTGCACTTCATTTAAGCTTATTTCCTTGAATTATTCTAACCTGAATAACCGATACTTCAAAGCAAGTTGAAAATGATATTAAAAAGTGCAAATTTTGAAATTAAATAGCCTGGTTAATTTTTGCCGTACAGGAATCAAACATATTACCCACAAAGCACAAAAACATCCTCGGGATATCCTGAGGATGTTGCTCGCGGAATATACGCACATCCTCAGGACATCCCGTAATATTTCCCGAACCTCCTAAACACATCTTCCTGAGTGCTTAATGTCACATCTCAGTATATCCTCAGGACATCCTACCTAACTCCCATCGATAGCGTACGAGAGGTTGCTAGGACATAAAATCCTACATACTATATCCTCAGGACATCCCGGAATATCCCACTAACCTCCTAAACACATCCCATTATATCCTCAGAACATTCTATCTAGGTCTTATCGACAGCATATGGGATGTTATTAGGATTTAAAGTCCTACTTACTACATCCTCAGGACATCCCTTAATATCCCAGTTTCCTCCCAAACTCATCCTCCCGAGTGCTTAATGTCACATCCTACTATATCCTTAGGACATCTTATCTAGGTCCCATCGACAGAATATGGGATGTTATCAGGATTTGAAATGCTAGTTATTATATCCCAGAATATCCCTTTAACCTCTTAAGTACATACTCCCGACTGCTTAATGTCGCATTCCAGTATATCCCCAGAAATCTTCCTGACATTCCAGTGAAAGTGTGCGAAGGTTCTGTGATGCCTAAAACCTACTTATTTTCCAGACATAATCTCAGGTCCTCCTTCTGTGGTTACTATGGAAAAATAAGAAATGTTAAGAATATTTATACAACTTATTTTTTTATTTGAATTTCAATTTATTTAATAATTTGTAAATATATCTAAAACTGAGCAAGGGACATAAAATGAATTACAAATACAAAATATTATAAGAGAAAATTTGCTTTAAAATATTAAAAATCATTTTTAACCATTCAATAGCCCAAAACTGAATTCTTGAATATATTCACAATTAAATTATTCTACAAAAAATCAGTTCTGACGTCAGTTAATTTGTATTCAAAATTCAATAATAACATTAAGCATTTAATAACCTTTAAGTAGTGGACGCAATGTGTCTAAGTTTTGAAATTCTGAACTTAAGTCGGTTACGATGATTGAATCATTATTGATGGCTACAATATGATTGAACAGTTCATGAGTTGCTATTTGCTGTTAGCCCAAAATTTTCTACGAAGAGATTTAATAGAGACTGCGGGTATTTATGAATTGCCGTCTGATTTTGTATTTCGCATAAGAGTCTAATCGAAATATGAAGTAGTAAAAAATGATCATATAGCTTTTTGTTTAAAGTTCCTTAATTAATACAACTGGGCCAGAGTAGAGTAAAAATTGACGGCATTCTCTGGCTTACCAATGTTTCAATTCTTTTAGGTTCCTTGGTTTTCTTGCAAATTCAATTGGTACATAAGGCTTTAAACTGGTCAAATTTTCTAAATTAATTTAACATTTTTATGTGGTAATCGGGCTTGTAAGCTTCCCCTCCGCCTATCCAAATAGTTATCATTTTTCGTACTACTTTTCCCCTAAGCACACAAGGCGCATAAAGTCTAACGGAATATTTAATACATGCTCCCGACAATTGTCAAGGGGTTTGACTAGTCCCTTGACACCTTTAATACCTTCATTAAATAATTTCACAGTTTTGTCCGTAATTTCTTTTAAAATTTCATTAGCTTTTGGTTTTGAACTCCATAATATGCACTCCCGATAAATACGTTTCTAGTAGAAATAATATCCACCAAAATCGGGCAGAATGAATTATTATTTGATTTGAATATGGATAAACCATCAATATTTATTGCTATCTCTATACAAGATAATTGAGACAAAATTTGAAGGCTACGCATTTTTTTAATTTGATTTGCTAAGCCGAAGTATACATGGTTTCCATTCCCCATTCTTTTTCTAAAGGAATTCCTAGGAGTGTCCCCGCGTATACGCGCATCATTTGTAAATTGTTGAAGCATTCTTCAGTATTTTTAATAATGCACTCAAAGCATTCTAGTTGATTTGGAATTTTAGGCTCCATTCTATTAATTCCAGAAAAGAGTTCTGTAATGTGATGTAACATTGTATGAAATATCTTTCATTTCCCTTTTCTGTTCGAATGAAATAGATTCAGTACCTGT
>KK114082.1:649-69878 GCA_000611955.2 Stegodyphus mimosarum
GATTTTCAGTTAACTGGTGAACAATTAATAATATTAGATTTAAGTAATTTAAAGGCAGCAGGTTATACCTTAGCACTTCAATATCCTAATGAACACTGAAGAAATTCAGTCAGAAATATCTAGGTTTAAAACCCAAGCTACTTCAGTAATTCCAGACATAAAAGCAGCTACAAGCTTAGAACTTTTAAAAATAATTAGCGATTATAATTTAGTTCAGTCCTATCTGAATTTGGAAGTAGCGCTAAGAATTTTATAACGTTGCCAGTTACTGTAGCTAGTCGCGAAAGAAGAGTTAGCAAACTTGAAATAATAAAGAACTATATGACATCTTCACTAAGCCTAGAAAAACTTTCAAACATGGCCATTCCCTCTATAGAAGAAGAATTAAGTAATCAAATAAATTCCGAAAACATTATTGACGATTTTGCTTCTTTAAAAGCAAGAAAAATTATAAATATGCTTGGAAAGTTAATGCCATAAATTTTTGAGCAAATGTTTTATTTATACTACTTAATATTATTTATAATTTTTCAAAAAGCATATTTTTAATGTTTTCCATTTCAAAATTATTAATCATTATATATGTTTCACTTTGTGGAATATACTAAGTTATAATTAAATATTACTGTAAGAGTTATTGTATTTTCACTTAAAATAGTTACTTTTAATGAGCATAAAATATGTTATAAGTATAGTTAATTTGTTCTATATGTATGATTATCTGTATATATATGCAGTAATGTATATATATATATATTTATATATATTTTTTGCGCGTGTTTGTATAATGTTATGCTTTCAAACATCATTTAGTATTATTTATTTATTCTCTCCCCCTCACAAATAGGTAAATAAATAATCTTGCATTGCATACAGGGGTGTACATTTACCGCTTTGCCTCAGGTGAAAAAATACATAAGCACGGTTCTGACAGCAAGAAATATCCACTAATAGATTCGCGTTCAAATCGTTCATTGATTCAAAAATGCTTAGAATTTTTAAAATTTTTTCCTTCTCGAATTAGCGATACTCACTGCAGACTAAAACTTAAGAGCTTCAGTTATGCTTCAATAAGTTTCTGTTTAATTACAAACGGGCTCTTACAGTTTGCACAGACAGGTTGATATATATGCATACATTCTTTTTATAAGAAGCATTTGTAATTCCACTACAATTACAATGCACCCAGGTTTTTTTCACTTAGAAGTCCTCTTGAAATTTTACTCTTTGTGTATACTTAAGTACTTTAGTAGAAAATACTTTTTAAAAAAAGTGCATCTATGGCAATTTTTTCTTAAGACTGTAAAGATTAAATAATATCTATCCTAAAAGAATAAATTCCTTTACTTTGAGAAGGAAATTGTATTGAATATTAATAGTGTCATTTGGAGCATAATCGAATTTTGTTTAAGTAAAAAAAGACGCTCTTTCTCTTATTGCAAGAGGGGGGGAAGGTTAGTTTTGGTTAGTTTTTTTTTTTTTCTTTTTTCTTTAAATCCATTTCCTCCATGACAAAATATAAAAATTTCTATAAGCTGAATGTGTGAAACTGATTTCAGCTCAAATTAATTCGCATGACAAACAAATGCATGCGTTGCTTAAGAATTATATTTTTGTAAGATTACGTGTCTTTCTTTCTTTTTTTTTCTTTTTTTGTTTGTTTGTTATTTTTTTGATAAAATTATTTTTGATTTTCGACAAAAGCTTTTGCTACAGTTATTCTAATCGTACTTTTTGGCATGCATCATTATTTCCTTCCTTTCTTTTTAATTTTTCAAAGATATGTCCTTCAATATAGAAGAACGAGAAATATCTAGATTTGTTCTGTACTTTCTGCGCAAATTAATGCTCCACGTGCTTTCTTTATCTTTTGCCAAAGTTTCATCTGTTGATTTTAGCCTCTTACATACCTTAAGCAATTTTCATTTTTGCGTTCATGACGTCATGTGCGATTCTCCTTTTCGCGCCATTTGAAACCGAGGCCAAGGACAACTTTCCGATACTAGGTCCACGTCAGTGTTATGACGTCACTGGTTATGATGATCGATCACAATGCCACGCCTACTACATTCACTACGGTACTCTTTACATCACTTCTGTAGTATTGCCTCGTATCGTAAAGTGATATATCTTATAGCAGAGCAATTTTCAAGCATGTGGTTTATATTTATTGCGTAATGAACTCCTTAAGCATTTCACAAAGGCGGTAACGTAAAATAGAAACTCTTCCAAATGGAAAATGACGTCACAATTTACGGCATTGTTATTATCCAAGTACTGTTTAATTTTCTCAGAAACGTTTAAAATGCATTGGTTTGCGTATTTTCTCGCTAATACATACTTTCTTGATTTTTCAATAGTGTGAAAAACTACAGCAATAGTGATTATAATGCGCATTTCGTTTGTGGATAGACTTTCCTACATTGTAAAATTTTGAAATTGTAATTTGACTAAAAATTTAATATTAAAACTTAAAGTGAGTGCCTTATAACAATTTCTTGTATTTTGTATTAAAATGCAAAACCTTGCTGTTTTGTCAGATATAAGCTGAAAAAATTGTTATAAAATTGCTTTAAACTTTAAACAGGATAGCCTTTGAAAACGTTAAGTGCCAAGAAATTGGAATTATTATTATAATTACCGATAAGATGATATAAAACCATGTTAAATTATATTAATAGGCACAAATTCGTTTCTGAAAGATATTTCCAAACACTTTCCATTTCTGCATAAAAAAGTACTTTCATTCCAAGAATTAGGCTATTGAATAGTTACGATCTGCTGTATCATTGCCTGCAGAAATGAGTAGTGGCATTTTAAAAGAAAAATTACAAAACTGAACTTTGAATAAAGTATTTCATTAATTACTTAATTTATGTTTCGCGCATATTGTTACAGAGCTTCTTACACGTTTATAATTAGTTACCTTCAAAGGCTTTAATCGTCCTTCTCCGTCCTTATTTTAAAGGAAGACTTTCTTATGTTTTGTTTTTAATTAATTTATCCATCAATGTTTCTGGCTGAATAAACGTTATTTTTCTCTTATTCTGTTCTATTTTGTGCAGAACTTACATAATCTCAGAAATTTAATTCATTAAAAATTACTTAAAGAAAAACTAGGAATAAAAGTAACTGCTGCTTTGGTTACTAACTTGGGTAAAATTGGCAACTTTTAGAGCAGTGTAAGATATTTATTTTTATCTATAGCTGCATAAAAAAAATTAAGCTGCTTTTCTTTTATATGTGCACTAGCACTAACAGGCAGTCTAAAAATACTCTGGAAAAGAAAACAATTCACATATTATTTTTTGTAATGAAATTTTATTATATGCACTAAAAGTAGGCATAATAGCAATTTTAAGGATTATTGCGGAACAAAGAGGACTAATTACAAAATAGCTGAAAACGCATTTGACTAAAAAAATCTTCGCTAAATACTAGACATCTGTTTTGAAAAAGGAATCGAATTTATTATATTATTGATATTTGAGATATGTTTTCATTCAAATAATTAAATGCAGTACAAATTGCAATAGCGTATTACTGGTGTAATTGTCCTTACTGGCATCAAACAGCAAATATATACGTATATAACCAGGAGTTCGAAAATGTCTTTATTATTTATTGAATTATAAAACGTTTACAGTTAAGAACGAGAGTAGTTAGTAATATGCTTTTCAAATCAATTTATAAATTAAAATCTACTTATTCACCACTAAGGAACATTTATTAACAAAGCTTTCGATTAATTCTGTGTCTTTGCGATTTGCTCTCCTAACTACAGTTACGAGAATTGGCCAACACTTTCAGTTTGCTTTAAGGATTAACTCTTTAAAACGAAAATGCGTTAGGCGAAATATTGTGAAAATATAAGCATTTTAGTGAGAAGAATCACATAGAAATTTTTTTAACCATCTCTTTTCTCTGTTTTTTTGTCGCTAAAAAATGTACATCTCCTACAAGCAATGTACTGTTATACGATTTATGTTTCTTTTAAACCGTAATCTTTCAGTTACTGCAGTTTTACAGCCTGGTATTAAAACTGAGGACGTAAAGATGAAATGCTTATAAAATACGTAACTGCAGAAGGGGCTACTTGCCTTTCGAACAAATGATAAAAATAAATGTGTCGTACATTAGTTATAACAGGATGTCATCCATTTTCTTTCACCTGTGCTTGAGGTCATATGCTGACGTTTTAATAAATAGTATTTGAATGGTGATATTTACTTTGACCATTGATATTAGATACTAAGAAGGAGAATTCATAATTATGTTGCAGGAGTGAAATGAGATCGGAAATCAAGAATATTTTATAAAATAGAGTTGCTTATTACATTTGTATATGATATAAATACAAATATGTACAGTGCCCAAAGTAAAGTATATGTACACATTTATATCATTTCATTAATTAATGCTTTCAAACTGCACACGTTAGGCTTCTACGAAGTAAAATGAACTTACCGAACCTTAAAGAAAATTAGAGAGAAGAAATTAGAAATTACCTTAAAGGAAAATAGAGAAGTTATCAAATACAACTTTGCGACGAAGTAAGACAGAATAAAATGCTTTCCTCTTGAAGCTGCAATAAGCCCATTTTCATCCGACCAACTGCTCGCTAATTTAGAGAATACATTAAGTGCATAGCAAAATTTTCATATAGCAGTTCTGGGGGAAAAAAGCGTTTTCCTAAAGTCATTCTCTTTTGTCACTTGGGCATGATTACTATATTACTAAGGTTTGTTGGCCATGATTAATATACTACGAAGGGTCAGCCAGCGTTGCGAAGTTGACGTCTTTGAAGGGTAAATATGATCAGATGCATAAGCTAGTGCACTGTCTCGAGTGTTGGAAAGAGAAAGTTTTACCATGAAACAGTATAACTTCGTCTGTCTACTGACCTTAGTAAGAGTCACGTTATGTAGCCATTATCCTTCAAACTATACTCTCACTATAAGTGTACAACTATCATTCACTACTCTTTTCTCACTTTTGCAAACTGCACAACAGCACTGGAATGTAAACAGTATTACTAACATCTACTAGAAACAGTTTGCTTCACAAACATTTACTCTTTCAAGTGATATTACATGCCCTTTGAACTGTTGACCCATTTCCAGGTTTGTTGTTTGGCAGGCAGTACTTTTTCTCCATTGGGGTGGCAATAAATTATGTTTCGTTTACCACTATTGTCAGGACTACTGTTCCTTCTCTGGTTGATTTTGCAAACATAACTGGAGTCTTGAGTCAGAATAGGAAGCTTACTCACAGCTATGTTCGTGCGAGTGCAGAAAATAAAACAAGGTAAGAAGGGTTAAATATTATCTTTTATTCTCACAGAGTATAGGCGCTCCCGCTCTTCGGGATACAAAGACCAATACTTTTGGTATGAAACGTAGAAAATACACTAACTTAACTAAATAAGAACTAAGATACTTTACAGAGGATAGTAACGCGAAGATTGGCCTTTAATACTGCGTATGTAGTGAGCAGAATGCAAAGACTACGATACGTCTTCAAATATCAGCGAGAACTAAGTTCTGTCCTTAAAGGCAGAGAACTAAAATCACATGCTTGGTAAAGGCCGCGAGAAGTCTCTCTTTCACTACTTTTACTTAACTAAAAGCCATGTCTTAAATATTTCCACAATTTGCAACCTCATTTGCATACATTAAATCTATTCGCGCTTATTCTGGCCGGAAATTGAAAATAAGGGAAGATAGTAAAGGTTTAAAATAAAATAAACGTTAGTAAAACTTAAAATCCTTACTCTATTACTACTTATTCAATTCTGTTTTACTTGGCGAAGTGCAGGTGTCACCCAGACCGTTTACAAACTAAACACCAGCCCATTATCTAACTTTAGATTTAAATAACAGCGTTTCCTAAACAAATGGTAGTACTTTTACATCACGTATATTTTTTATTACTTCATTATTTATCTCTTCCACCTATCTTTTATTACATTTACTATTTTTCATATTCTTTGACAACATTAATTTTCGTAATATTATCAGAAGAAACATTTGTTCCTTACTTTTGAGAGACAACGTGTTTTCCGAGTATTTATATTTTACCTAAAATTTCGGTATTACATATTGGTAAGAATTTTGTATTCAGATAGATAATTTTAGTAGAATTATAATTAAAATTGTTGTATTTTTCTGTGTCATGTAGAACAAGACAATTTTTAGGAGAAAGCTACGCCGGAAAAATAAGGATACACGGACACGTGCATTTAACATTGAGTAAATGGGTATCACGGTAATTTGTATTGAAATTGAATAAATGTAATTAACCACTATGTTAGCTGTAACCGTAATTACATCCTCTTATTGCTTTCCAGTAATTTCGAGAAACAGAAAATACTAGTAATATCTCGCGACAGGTTAAAAACTATAAAAGGCCGGAGAGAGAGCATTTGAGTTCAGTTTCTTAGTTATTGCTGTTGCGACTTGTTTAGTTCCGTGTGAACTGATATATCTGAGTTAGCTTTTGCTTTACAAGCGTCTAGACACCAAACCTTGCTTTTGCTCATCGCCCGGGTTTCGGAATGACAGAGGGAAAAAAGTAATTTCGTCCAAGCGCTCACAATTACTCACGTTCGACGACTGCGTGCTTATGTTGCTATCGCTTTAAATGCTAACGAATATGTGTAAGTGGTGCTATATTTACTTAGCTTAGTTTTCTTAAAAATAAACTGGCTAATTTTATTCTGTATATTGTGTAAGATTAAATGTGTATAAAATTTCCATTTGTAAATTGTGCAAAAGTTTGTCTGAATGCAAATATTTCGCATATTTATATTATCCAATATGAGCAGGCGATCCCATGCCAGCAGGCTAATTAATTGTTAATTACATTAATTTAAATCTCATCTCTATAATGGGTAAATAAGGGCATTATCGGACTTTTGTATGATTAAAATGAAGAGTTTTGCTTTTCATTAGTAGCTTTGATTTATGAATGCAAAAACCCTTCTTTGTATGAGATTGAAACTTTTTCAAAGGTATACAAGCATTTATTTTATTTAATATTTTTCTTATTTTACGCTTATTATCTTCTAATTCATTCAACTAATTGACGACTTTGTAAATTGGCAAAAATTGTGTGACTAACTTTATGGCTCATAGGTAATGTTCTGTTCTTCAATAAACAGGAAATTGAGTGTGAAAAAAGAATACCCTCAGAAGACACGCTAGTATTTTCTGAAGACATATTCACATTAATTTCAAACACACACGATACGCTATAGACTAAAATTCCCTATACTCAAAATCCCTTTTCCCTTCTTCATTTCCCAGAGAAGGGATAAAACCGGTTATGAGCAAAAGTGAGGTTTGGGATCTAGACGCTTGTTACGCTTGTTTCGCTTTAGATCGCTTTGCATTGCATTGTTTAACATTCTTAGTAGTTTGAAGTGTAACTACTGATTATACTGTGTAATACTGCGAATACTGCGGAAAATTCCAGAGTTCTGAAATATTTCTTTTGATAAAAATAAATTTTTATTAGTGTGAGATTTTAGAAGTGAGTGGTTAAACGGATGTTTGAATATCAAAAATATAAGTAAAACTTTGTTCCTTTGAAACTTTAAGTTAATTTTCGTTCTTACTGCAAGTGGCAGACGTTAAGAAGTTTTACCTCATGTGAGGTCTACCTTTATCGCCAAAAGGCGAGAAATGAGTTTTACCTATTTGTTACTACGTTTTTCAACTACTCGCGAGTAATTCAATATTATTGTATAATAGTAAAGTGTAAATACTTCAGTACTGTAAAAGATTTAATAACTGTATAAGAAACGTACCTTAAGAACATTCTAAAAATATTGTATAAAGCTTTATTTAAAAGATTTTGTTAAGAAAAGACATTTTAATCTGAAGGACTTGTGAAATATACTTGTTAAATGTAAACGAAGCAGCACTTGCTTTCAGTAGTAGAAAGTTAACTGTACGTTTTCAAATGTGTAGAATTAATGGCATGTTAATGTGTTCTTATATACATGTGAACTGTTCTGTTAAAATTAATAAGTACAGTGATGTGTTAAATGTGAAAGCATTACATGAATGTAAAAGTTTAAAACCGCCGAGTTAAAAGAATGTGACTGCATAAATGCAACTTAACACATGGTGAATATGAGCTAAATTTGGAATGAATGAATGTAGTTAGGCTCTCTGACGCTACACTGCAGAGTTAGCCACTTATTTTAGAATAGTACCTCAGGGTTCAGAGATGAATGTAAGGTGTGTTCTGAGGTCTTGTTATGTTGAATTTTCACACGTTAGTGTTTTGATTGTAAGCGTTAGTATTGAACACTTGTACACAGACACGCCCGTGTTTGGTGTTTCTCTCTTTACAACACAGGTCAGAGGGCACGGGGAGATAATTAAATAGTGCTATGAATGAAATAAGAATGGAGTTTTAAAAGAAAAAAATCTACGTGTTCATGTTACTTGCCATTTAAATTACTTGATAAATTGATTAACCGATAAGAGACAAGTAATTCCTCTCTTTAGGTAATGTAACAGATGAAGAATAATTGTCTCTGGAGAAAATATTGTAAAACTGCATTTTACATAATTTCTAGGTTAGATAGTTTTAGTGAGGAGGTTTTGGGAAAGATTGGCCTCGCGTTAGAATTTAGAATTAAAAGTTTTCAACAAGTTTCAAACTTATTAACTCTGGCGGGAAGTATGTAAGGTTTTTAAGTTTACTAACGTTTATTTTATTTTAAAACTTTACTATCATCTATTATTTTCTACTTCCGGCCAGAATTAAGGCGTGAATATGTTTATCCAAATTGTACTTGCTAACGCTTAAGTATTTAAGTTGTGGCTATTTGCCAAGAGTAGAGAATAGAAGGAAGGAGAGAGAGCCCACTTGCCTCAAGTCTTTACGCGAGCTTGCCATCAGTTACTGTCCGCCTTTAAGGCCAGAGGTTTAACCCTCTTGAAAGTTAAAGACGTATTGTAGTTTTTCGCAGTTTGCGTACTACAGACGTAGTAATTTAAAAGGCCATTCTTAGTGCTAGTCATCTGTGTAAAATATTAAACGTTAGCTGTTATTTAAATTTTAGTTAGCTAGTAGTCTTATATTCTTTTACGTTCAGGCCTTCGAGGTACAAAGACCAGTGGTTGGTCTTTGTACCTCGAAGTACGGGACGTCTGTAAAATCGAAAAGCAATGAAATGGTAATTCGAACCCTTCTTATCTTTGTTGTATCTTCTACACACGCACGAACATAGCTTTTAGTAAGCTCCCTGTTCCTACTCAGGACTCCCGTTATGTTTGCGAAATCAACTAAAGGAAACGCCAGTCCTGATAAACTAATCTTAAATCAGAACAGAATGACGTAGAAAATATTGCTTAACGTAAATATTAGTATTAAATGTTATGTCAGAAAACTCGTTAGAGCAAAACTAGCAGAGTGCTATTTTTGGACTAATTTATATCTTGCGGAACGTGGAATATTATCGCAAATGCTCAAATATTAGATTTTAGTGTGCTCACCTTTGCTTTATGTAGCGTATAAGGAAATCAGAAGTTTAAATAACGTCGTCGTAACAAAGTTTACTCACTGAAAATTTTTATGTTCTTAATGGCAAGAGGGATCAGTCATAATGTTGTTATCTATTTGAGTTAGCATCGCGTTTCCGAGGGTTTAATTCGTTTTGGATTGCTTTTGAAACTAATTTGATTATTGCATTGCATCGTTATAAACGTTTTATCATTGCTAGAGAATGAAATGTTCTGTACCTACGGTAATTGAATTGAAAACACTCTACTTAAATCTCAAACAATGTATAACCAGCTTTTAATATAATTTATACTGTAATAAGTATTCAAGAGAATCATTAGCTTTGTAAAGTAAAATAATAGAAAACTACTAATTTTAGTTAGTCAAATATATATTTTTAATAAGAGAAGTAGCTAACAGATGTTTCATACAAATGCAGTTATATCTAAATTATGTCTCTTTCTGTAACAAATCGATTTCAGTAGTCCTGACTAAATTTATAGAGAAAAAAAAACGTAATCTGTTTTCGTTAATGCTTCTTACCCTGAAAGGTTTCTCTCAGCTACTGCATCACAGGAATTTTTATATCACAATTTCCTTGAAAGTCAATCTCGCAGAATATTCATAGTTATTTTCATTTAGAAATATAAATGCATACTGGTAAAAAATGCAGTCTGCATCTTACCTTTCAGCTGTAAATCATCTATGCACATATACTTATGATATCGACTTTGCTCATTTTCATTGAATTAAAAAAATAAATAAACAATCAGCTAAGAAGTAGAAGCATGTTACATACTTTTACTTGGATATTACTTACTGTCAATATATTTGTTCAGCAATGTTTCATTTTTGAAAATTTGTAAGCGAAAGAAGTTATCAATATCATTAAAAAAGAAGGTACTTAAAGTAGGAGGAGTAAAGTAAAGTATTAAAGTAGGTACTAAAGTTTAAGGAGACACATAACGCAATTAAGAAATCTTGGCGGAACATTTAAAAATTCGTTCAAGTACTTTAAAAGGAAATTCAAAGAGTAGAGATGCCTTAATGACAAAACATCATGAATTAGCAATTCATTCAAGAAACGAAGTAGAATATAACATCGGAAGTTCGACCAACTGAAAGGTGAATGGGTGCTATGGTGTAAAGAAGTTCGAGTCTTAGTTGTACTTATCAACTGTGAGTTCACGAGACAAAAACCTTTAGAGTTTATAATTTGGCAAAGCGATTGCAGATGTTGTAATCTTAGCACAGACCTTGGAAAAAAAATATTAAGCATATGGATGGAGGAGAAAATCTTTAATAAACGGTATTCACATCACCAACAGTAAAATCGATGAATTAAGTTATGTTGCTCAATATCTAAATGATCTAAAAAAAAACTACAAGCGTAAATGTAAAAGACTATAAGTGTAGTAATTTTTCAACTGCGATGAAGACGAATTTTCTTTCATAACTTTGTCTGAAGGTACTTCAGATTTCAAGAGTGAAAGTTGACAATTTTGAGAAAATTGTGAAGACTACCTTAACGGATCTACTTTCTGCAAAGGCAATAAGTCTAAAAGTTATCTCCCTTATCAAAGAATTCTAAATTATTTCACAGTTGTATTTGCACTGTGAATAGGGTATCAGCGATAAAGGCCTGGTTGAACATCTATCACAAAATCCTGCAAACCTTTAATGGGAAAATGAGAAATAATTTTATTTATGGATCTACCCTAGTCGCCTTCCAAACCTTATTCAGCACATCAGTGTGAAAGTAAAGTTTGCAGTTGCTTACTGCAAGCCGCTGGACTTGGGAATTATTTGTTGCGTGAAAGCTCACAACAGGAAAACTTGATTTGGAAAATTCTCACAGTTTTGCGTATGGAACTAAGTACCTGTCCTATTTGACCATTCATACCCTTAGTTTTTTCTCGTGAGAATTTACTTTAAGAAATGTTTCATGAAACGGGTATTTTTTTCTTCAAAGCATAAACAGTCTGCCAGCATGAAGCATAGGAAACGCAATAGCGGGATGAAGATTAATATTATAACTTTAGTTGGAAAGGAGTGGAGTTGGAAAGGAGTGGAGTTTAAAGAATTAATCCTTATCGATGAAAATTTAGAAAGAGAAAAATTAACACTCTTTAAAAAATAGAGAGTGAATTTGCGAGAAAATAATAGGCAAGAGACAAACTTTGAAAATTTAATGAAAGATCTTCCAGATTCATGAAAGCAGAAGCTTAGTTAAACATTAAAAATGTGTTACTGGCGAAAGACAAGAGCGGGTACAATCTTCATTTGACTCTATTTTTAAAAGCTATAGAGATGAATATGCCATCAATTAAACGTTTAAGACATTTATTTAAACTTTTGTTTTTTATTTCTTTTAGTTAATCTAATCATTTTTGTTTGCCACATTCTCTCCCTTATTCGCATATAAGCTTATTTTTGCCTTGAATCGCACTGAATCTCTCTCCGTCATATGCCTGTTTTCATTGGCTTCTTGCGCTGACGTATAAATAAAAAACATTGTACTTATAGTCATACTGCATATCATATGTAACTTTTAATAAGAACAAAAGTAATGCAAAACTTCATGTGACTATTATGCGCTCAGATGGATAAATGAAATATTTAAAATAAAACAAACGTCATATTTAAAATATAGAACTGATATTTAAATTTATTACGCTCACAATATGTTTTACATACCTCACCGGAAGGAAATCCTAATTTTGTTCTTCAAAATAAGCTCTAAGTGTGAAGAATTAAATTTTTGTTGCATTTAAATTATGTGATTACAGGCTTTGAGTTATTTTCTCCTTACCTTTGACCCCTGACTTGGTTTCATGTCCAGTTATCTAGATTGTAAACATCCTTGATTTTGTTTCATATTTTATCGCCAAAGTAGAACTCCTTATTGCGAATCTCTAGATAGCAAGCATCCTTAATATTTTTTCGATTTTTATTCTTAATATAGAATTTATTATCCCGAATCTCTAGATGATAAAAATCGTTTATTTTTATTTTCTGTTTTTCTCCAAAACATAGAAATTATTTACTTCTTCTATTTATCCCTTTAAATTGGGTCTTTCTTGATTTCAATTATTAATAGCAACAACTGGCTACATCGAATGCTTTTGTTATAAACTCTATACAGCTTTCTCTTGAACTGAAGCTTTTGATACTTCTGTATATCGGTATATCTTAAAATTGCTAAATGCATAGAGTCTTTTCAGTTTAAATTAATTACGAAGAAGGGACATATGTAACTAAAATTAATTCAGCACTTACAAGCCTTTAGTAAATTAACATACTCTTTTAACTCAATTTAGGATTCAGATGTTTCACTTTTAAGAGCTTGAACATGAGTATTTTTCCCCACAGTAATAAAATTACATAAAACACTTCTTATTTTCTTCTTTATTTGTTTCAAAAATATTTTTCCTTCCAGTCAAACCTATAAAGTCATTAGGTTTATTTTGAAGCAAGAAATAAGAAAATTCAGCGATGCCTTAGCTGGGTTTTAAATTAGGAACTCCTAATTGTTAGCCGAATGTGCTTGAACCATGAAGGCACGTGGTAAGGAAAGGGTTACTTGCAAATTTAAATGAAATCTGAGCTTTCTAACCAAAATGACGTTATAATCAATTAGAAATTGATTTAGGAATATATTTGATGAAAGAAACAAAATCTGCCTTTAATAACGAGTTAAAGAAACATATTGCTTTTCCTAAGTATTACTTTTAATTACTGCATTGAATTATTTATTCTTTTTAATACGATAATATTTGATTCAAAATTACACTAACCAACCAGCGGCCGAGGGTTAAAGTCCCTGAACACTGCTAGTTCGGTCCGAGGTTTGAATCCCGCGAACCGGCTGGCAGCATGGGCGCTTTCGTGGTTTTTCCCATGCGTAATATGCATACGAGCCAGTTTTCCTTAGGAAGTCCTCTACGAAGGTATCCCTCCCTTTATGCAGATAGCCCTCGAGAGCTTTGCCATGATCAAATAAGCCAAACCAAACCATCAGAATTACACTTAAACTTCTCATTATAGCAGCTTACTGATGCTTCTGGGTAATTATTTAACCTACTCATTATATTTAAATGGGCATTGTGAAAAAAAAATAACATAAAATGTTTCAGATAAAAAGTACTCGTGACTTTTTAGGAACCTAAATGCAATAAAGATGAGAAATTGGTTATATTTTAAAATTTCAAATCTCAGTAGCAATTATTCTGATTAAAAGAGCCCTTTCAAAAACCTCATTGTAAGAAGATTCTGCGAATTTAAAATTTTATGTTCTCAATAAATATTTTTTTATCTGCTTGATATTTTAATTTTGCACCAAAAAATATAGTGTGAGAAAATAAAGCAAGCAATTTCTAATCGTTAAAAAAGGATTGCTATACTACAATAATAAAAAGTACAACTGTTTTTATGAAAGTATTCAATGCATTGTTTAAAGATATTATAAACATGAAATATTTATTATTTTGAAATAAAGGAAATTTGACTTAAAGTAATTACAATAAAAGCTCTTTAAAGGATTTTTGATATTTTAAGTGTCTAGAAGTAATCATATTTTATGCATTAAAGAACGTTTCCCTCACCATTAACAGCGTAAATCTTTTGTAAAGGGTTCAGCTTCACGAGTAATAAATACGTTATTAACTAGCAACATCTTAAAACAATAGCACGCTTGTTTTGTTGTGTTAATATTAAATAGCCTTCTTTCGTTTTTAAACAATCCTAACGTTATGTAATTATTCAATTAATTTTAAATCACCATAAAATGGTTGAATGAACAGAATTTCGTTTCTTGGATTTGCAAAGATTTTTTAAATGAATGCATTGGTTCATAGTTACTTTTAATGAGGCTTAATGTTTCTTCAACAAGCTAATGCAGTTTTGAAATTCGCCTTAAAAAACAAGAATCGTATATAAGAACTAAATTAATAAGGCTACCGCACTATTTTTTGCTCGTTTGTCAACCGCTCGTTCTGTATTTCTCTTGCTAAATTTATCTTGAAACGCCTTTATCTTGAACCCTCGGAAAAGAGAGTTATATTTAGAACCGGGCAAAAACATAGCATTAGTTTGACGTAGATTTTAAACGCAATCTTCTGAATTTCAAGGGTCTCCAGGACTCTGTTTTTTCATTTTACACGTTTGTTAACTAAGCGCTAGATTCATTTTCGCTATGTTACGCCTATTGCTTTTGGTACGAAATGTTTGTCGCTCCGCTTTTAAAAAATCATTTTGCTTTTGAAGAAGAGAGACTATAAATAGGGTTCTATTAAATCTACACAAAACTAAGGTTGCTGTTTTGCCTAATTTTAAAATTTACATGAGCGTATTTCTATTCCAGTTGGTCAGTTATATTTTTTCATGTCTCGTATTTTAATTAAAATCTTCCAAATTTAATTAGTAGTATATACGTTCTAATCTAGTCTTCATTACTAACAAGCGCTAACAAACATATTGTCATCATTTTCTCATTTTATTTACATATTTATTTTTTACATAACAGATGATGTTATGTATTTTATTTTTATGTTGGGTTTTCGAATATTCGAACTACTCAAACGATCTGTTGTAGATCAAATTACCCCAAATAAGCGAAATGGTTAAGATGTGATCTCAGTTACCGATGTAGTACGGACATATGATTTTCATTCTTATGATGATGCATCGTCAAAACTAAATTTTTACAAAATGAAAGAATGCAAAATTTACTAACCTTTTTCCTTCGAAATAAATTGCATAAATTCAGAGATACTGAAATTTGACAGGTTTTTATCCTTTTCTACTAAATTTTTGTCTGAAAATTAGACTGCCGGCAGCTGTAATGGATTTAAAGCTGCATTATGCCTAGTCATCAAAGATGTCCTGCTAAGTACCTCTTAGTGATTTAACACGTTGACTGCCAACTACGAGATAACTCGTAGATAGCGTTCTTTTCTAGGACGCCAACTACGAGTTATCTCGTACTGTGTTTACTTGCCATTTTTGTGCAGCTACGATTAAACTCGGAATATATCAGTGCTAATATCGATAGATGGCTTCTGGGAAAAGAACAAAAAATCAATGCTGGCTTGCATGAACAGAAAATTTATTAAAAAACGAACAAAATATATAAATATAAAAATTAGTTCAAATTCAAGAAATAAAACAATATTTTATTGTTTGTGGAACTTCTTAAAACAATCTTCCACACAAAGGGCTGGCTTCTCTTTACAGGTTGGACAGAAATAACTCGTTTCTCGGCATTTTTTTTTGCTTGGGAATTCTTCTCTGAACTTTATCAGTTTTATTTTAGAAGGAGTTACTTTTTGAAAACATTTGTGAGCACTATGTATATATATATCTCTATAATATGTAGTGAAACCTTTTTGGGCCATCTAATAGTCTTTCTTAGAGATGAGTTGTACGAAAGCATTTGATCTGATTGGTTAATGCCAGGCATTCCACTATGTAATCTCGAATTATAATCGGTTTCATGGAAAGTTTTCCATGGCGACAGGTGTCTGCGTGCGAATTAACTCATAGTTGGCCTCCGCGAAGAGATTTCTGTTACAGAAGCCAACCACGAGATAAATCGTAAGACCTTTTTTTTTAAAAAAAAAAAATTTGTATGCTTTTTGATGAGAACTATGCACTAATGCACTAGAATTAGAGTTTTTAATAATATAATGTGATTAAATCAAATTTCCATTTTAGGCCATATTTCTGAAAATTGCCGTGGCAGTCAACGTGTTAATACTAAACTACTAAAAACTAAAGGCTAAACTTTCTGCAAAATACCCTAAGTATAAACCTGAAGCTAAAAGATAATAATGGTAGCGAGACACAAAACTTAATCCATTTTTTAGGTAATCTGATATATGTTTCTGTTTCACAGAAGCATAAACATTGCGCTAAAGCACAAAAATAGCAAGTATATTCTCAGAAATGTCCGGTGGTCACAAAAAATCTATCATGTATAAGGTAATAGCTAAAACTGTAATTTAGACTGCCGTAGATGATAAATAAAACTCTTTAAATTTAGAGGAGGATCTCACATAGGTTCCTCTTATAAAGAGATTTTGTGCAGCATTCTAGAAGGACGCTATGTGATTGGAATACATCAACTTAATATTGGGACTCATGGTCTCCAACTTAATCCTGAGTCAATATAAATCTCTGAATGTAAAAAACTTAAAGGACATGAGTGCATTTTTAATTTCTTATATTAAAATGCTTCCAATACAATTTTGAGAAGAGATTTTAAGTTATTTGCAACATTGACTGTGGGTTATGTACGTATAAATAACAAGGCGAACAGAAATAATCTTAATGGGCTATGACAAACAGTTGAAGATTTCAGTCATTTCATCTATGGCAAATGATTGAATTATTGAAATCATTTGTGATTAATGATTTTTAACAGTAAATTTATACTCATACAACCCATACGATAGCTTTTTACATCCAGATAGTTTTTGCTAACTTAGAAGAATGAGTTCGAATTTTAAGTGTTAAAAGGAATTAAATAAGTCGAGACATTTTTCAAAAAATATACTTTACCATTAGCTTTGATAGAAACACTTTTTCATTACGGCTTCAGTTTATGCAAAATGTAATCGTGGCATTATAGATGTATTCTAATTCAAATATGTTCCATATTTTAGCTTTGTTAAGTTTTGATTTTATTACCCCCTGTAAAAAAGAACATAGCCATCATTAAACATTAGAGCTACTAATTACCTTTCGCATGCAAACATATGGACAAATTGAAAGCTTTTACTATATAAAACTATTCTATACAAGCTATGTGTATGATACAGCAAAGAAAGTAATCAGATGTTATGTGCAGTACATAAGTCTTGTATTATAAGTATCGGCATTGTACAAGAATCTTGAGTTTTATGCAATACCGGTAACATATGTTAGCAGAATCAGAAAGGAAGGCGGAAAAATAAGATACACATAATTATTTTTCTTCTATATTTTTACGCACCGCGATCAGTGAAATGACTTAGCTGGTCCCTAAGAAACCACTCTCTAAATTAGAAGCTATTAATCATCCCTTTCCCACACAGGTCAAGTACACTGTGATGAGGAATACTCGTCTAACGTATAGTCAGGGAACTGCACGAGTTCTCAAGTCACGCAAGATACCACAAAAAACTGAAGCCCTTTTTAGTGGAAGGACTACAAGTAATGGTACTAGCTATATTTTTCCGTTTCGTTCAATGTCAAATTATGAGTCCACAGAATGCATATTATTTATTGCTTTCTTTACTTCAAAGAATGAAAATCGTGCGGTAACTTTTACTATATTAGATTAAGCTGGTTCGCTGTGTACTATCCCCTCAGTGTGTGTAGTATATAATATATCATGCATATTTTTATTTCTAAATTTATAAGTTATCTGGATATTTGTTTATGGAAATATCAACACTGAGGTATGAATAAAGAAGTCCAATTCTGGAACGTTTATTAGAAGTGTTCGTACTAAAAGTGTCACAGGTCTCTTCGCAAGAAAAATTCCAACTAGTAATTAACTTTTTAATTTAGTTTTACTGTAGACAAAGTTTTAACGAAATAGTTACGGTGATATGCAAATTAGTAGTTGCAAAATCTTTCAAAACTGTGCATTTTTTATTATTGCTGAAAGCAATGGTAAAACACATGGATTTATGGGCTATTTAAAGCTTAATATATTATATAAAAATTTCGAATACTTCAACAAAGAGGAATTTAAAACGCCTACTTACATAACACTAACGCTTTCCTGACATAAACGCTACGTTAGATTCAAACCTTAAATGCCTAGTTTTCTGTAGAAATATTTGTATACGGTTCCAAAACTCTGATTATTCGTCACGCGAGTAATTGTGACCATCTGAGATTGTTTTGACTAATTCTGTAATGAAAAGCACTTTTCTTACTGACTTATTTTCTGAGAGGTCCTTTCAAAAACCTACGCTTTGTTTTACTACTAGAAAGTGCTAGGAGATAAAATGTTTAGTTAGCTGAAAGCTTACCTTATTTCATTCGTTTCTTAAATTGAGGTAAATGTTCTAATATTAATTAGATTTTTAATAGTTAAAGTCATTTTGAAACACGTATGAATATCTGTAGATAGAACATATAAAAGAAGTGATAAACAGCCATAGTAGATAAATGAGGTATATACGTATCTATCAAAATGTGTACGTATATGTACTATTATGTACATAAACGTGTTTGATTTTCAAGGGCGTTTAGTTGACAGTAAATTTGGAATAATATCACAGATGCAGGGGAAACACTTAACTGCAAGGAGCGTTTTCGAAATTTTCTAGCGGAATAATTATATTTTAAGGTATTTTCATGCGATCTTATTTTCTAAATTACATTTATTATGCTGTTACTGGTTTAAAAATGTGGTGATGAATGTGAAAGCTTAGGTAAAAAGGAAAAACTGCTTTACCTGATCTTATCCACACACACAAATATTTTCGCAAGTTTTATTTATCCTTTTAATGACGCTTTAGATATTTTAACATCTATTGACTTCATTTAAATCTAATTTAATTAAGCTTTTACGCATTTGCTGCGCTCATAAATCGCAACCTGTCAGTCAATAATAAGAACCTTCGGAAGCGAATTATATTAAAAGATAAACATTATGTAGATAATTCGTAATTTTTTAAACTTAGAACCTACGTTTGAAAGAACTTTCAGTTTATCTGTCTTGCACGAAACGATGGAAAATCAGAAACCAATTTCTATGCAAATCTTTCTACCTCATTATTATGCAGTTTACGTTCACTTTCTTTTCTCTTCGCAGTAAATTAACAATTCCCTTTTATTCCACAGGTTGTGGTAATGGCAGGCATTTGTGAATAAAATACTTTTCCTTTAAAATATTTCTTTCAAACTAGGAATTAATTGAATTATGCATATTCTAAGTCCTATTCTTCTAATAAAAGCATTTCAAAAAAGTACAAAATGCGTATTTTTACTTTTTATCTAAAAACACTGTTTGCAGTCAAAGGATAATCATAATCCAAAATCTGCAGTACAGCTTTTATTTGCTTACATAAAATGTGAACCTTCTTAAGAAACAGAATTTTTTATTCTACTGGAACTCAGGGTTTAAATTATAATTTATGAAAGGATGCCCTTTTCTGTTGTATTTGTAAAGCAGAAAATATAGTTTGTAAATTTGTATACGTACGAAAATGTAGTACGTATTTTTAACGCTGGCTTTGAAGGCGGGACAGCAGAATAAATTGACTTCTTTATCACATCTCAGATTTTATTACCCAGAAGTAACTAAAATGTTTTTTAAACGAAGACTATGGGATTTACTTCTCCTTGACGTGGACTCATATTCTTTAGTACATATTTGTTGAATATTTAACACAGTAATTCATCACAAAAATATTGTTCAACACTTTCTCATTAATAACGTAGGGTTTAATTGATTAAAATTGTTTCTTTATTTTCTTTTCAAACTCATCAAATATGTTCTTATTTCTTAAGCACTCAGAAATGTTACTTCAAATTTCACTACTACAATAGACAAAATAAGCTTTGTATATTATGGCGGCAAAACCCTATCTTTCATGAAGGAAACTCTTTCTAAAACAAAGAGAATATAACAATCACTTAGCTAAGTATAGTATACCAAATTTGTTACTAGTCTAGAGGAAAATATTGCATTCAACAGTACCAATCGACGCATGGTTCTTGCAACTCGAGGTCATAAAGTCGGTCAGGTAAAATGTCTAGACATATTTGCATTTTGGTCATCAGCAGCTACATTTAGCAGAAACTTATTTTAATGCATTTCAGAATCTTACTTTTCATAATTTGATGTTAAATTCTTCATGACATTATATTATCCTGCGTTACGTTACCATGCCCATAGATATTTGACATATTTCCTTTTTATACTTTCTTTTTTTACATGAAAAGAAAATTCCATATTTACCAATAACAAAATCTGATGTGTACACCACATGACTTCATTGCACAGAATATTAAATTATACGCATTTTGCATTTTATTTAAGCTCATTGGATTGAATTAAATCCACTTCATCGATAGCGCATAAACCACAATAGAATAAATGTGGTAAATTTATATACGCTTATTCTAGTCTGGTTTATGCGCTATCGGCGAAGTAGATTTAATTCAATTCAATGAGCTCAAATGTAATGCAGGAAAAATGCGTATAAATTTAATATTCCGTACAAGGAAGTCATGTGGTGACAAATCAGGTTTTTATTTTTATAAACAGCATTCTTTTTATGTTGAAATAATAATAAGAACTATTCCAAAATGTTTACTTCATTTAGTTTGTGCGTAAAACTGATAATGATTTAGTTTAGCGAAAACTCTTTCTTAAATATGTGAGCATAACATAAACAAGAATTATGTGAACGAACTAGTAGTAACATTTGTTTCCAAAGAAGGTATAAACTGTCCTCCGAAGTTTATTCGTCCTTTATTTAAGTTAAGGTCAAGTATGTTTCTTCTGATGTTTTAGCACTTTGAAAGAATTTAATATTAATAATCACCTTAACGTTGAAAAGTGTTACATATAATTGCTTTTATCATTAACAAAATTTTTTATATGTCGCAAGATCGAACTTTTTATTCTCTGAGAAAACATGAGAATGAGGTAAGGTTATTTGTATATTAAAAAGCGCACAAGGGCTCTCTACCGAGGGAGAGGATGGAGTACATTCTCCATCCATTTTCTTTTCCTAATGGAAAGATCGAGGAGTACTTTCTAAAGGAGACTTTCTCGTAATTACATTAATACCAGAGGGGAAAAAAATCATACAGCCAACTCGTTTGCTTGAGATCGAACATGGGTCGAACTCTCAGCTTTCAGCGATCTTAATCATTCGGCCATTGTTGGAGTCAGAGTTTTAAGTGTAATTTCAAGTACAATTCCAAAATTTTAAATATGATTTCAGTTTTCAGTATAATTCCAGAATTTTAAGTTTAATTTCAATTTTAAGTATAATTTCAAGCTAAAATTAATGTTTAATAAAATTTCACTATCATTCATCTGTATTTACGATAAATATGAAAATCTAGAGAACATTTCTGCATTATAACTTCAAGACACTTCGTGTTGAATATCGCAATTTTATTACAGATTAAATTAATCAAAAATAATTTTTCGTTTCAGGTATTGTGTTAGATGCTACTGTAAGTCGTCAACTCAAAAATATTCTGTGCTTATGAAACATTTATAGTTACGAAAAATTTGATTCAATTTACAGGGGATTTTAAGTTTTAATAAGAAAATAGTTTTGAGCTTTCCTTGCATATTTTTGTTTTGATTGGTGGATATTTTATCTATATACCTTACTTTGCTTTTAGAAAACTATATATAAATATTTTACATGTAATTTAAATTTTAAAATGTTGTTCTTGAAATGCAGATAATAGGAATAAATCATTTTAGGCAATTCTCAGATTGAAAAATTCCTATCTCTGAATAAAATCTTAAAACGGGTGGTATACTCTAAAAAACTCTAAAAATATTTATTTTTCAATTTGTAGGCTGTGGAAATGGCAAGCATTTATGTGCCGAAAATGGCATATTTTCGATTGGAGCTGATTCTTGCTTTCTCCAAGCAACTCTTGTACGTGAAAATTTCCAAGAGGCTATTTTAGGCGATAATCTGAGACTTCCATTACGAAGTGAAGCATTTGATGCCGTGCTCAGCGTAGGAGTAATTCACCACTTTTCTACAAAAGAAAGAAGAGTTAAAGCATTACGTGAAATTGCAAGAATTTTGAGAATTGGAGGAAAGGTGCTTATTGCAGTTCAGAGTAAAACCATACATGTACGTAATATTATCAGTTTATGGTTTTTTACTGAGCCTAAAGTGACTTTAAATATTTTAAGTACAATAATGCAGCTGCATGTAATGAAATAACGCTATTTTTAAAGCTAAAAATAATTTTAGACTTTAAATCGGTAGGTTATTTAATTTACAGGAAATAAGCCAGATTCAAGCATCTTGCTTCAGTGAATTTCACATTTCTTTATTACATTTATTTCAGTGTGTTTTAAGAAAATTAGTTCTTACGAGAAATAAACTGATTTGAAATTAAATGCTCATGATGTAATGACAAACTTGTTTATATGCAAGGTGTGTCAAAAATATGGCTACACGTTTGAACTAAACGTTATAAGTAGAAGGAACAAGTGAATGATATATTAAACCCGACACACATTTTTTAAATTTCAAATAAGAATTATTTGATTCTTATTTGAAATAGAAATTATATAATTAGCTCAGATAGTCATCGCGAGATAATATTATTAGCTCAGATAGCGCTGAACATGCAGCAGTAAGTCACAGTTGCAGCATGGGCATCTGCGTATGAGAATGATAGTGAGGCCGGAAAACTGAACAGATAAGATTTTAATAAAGTATTTCTACCGGTGATTGCGGACAATGCAGAAAATGGCTTCTCATAGCGGTAACCATCTACAGAACAGTACATAATGGAAGTACTCTCTGTAGCACCGAAGAAGCAATATCGACATTAATTGCGAAAGCATCTATTAGCAACGCAGAAAGAAATATATAATGATTCTGGCTGCATTAGTGTACATTATTTTTAAATATAAAGAACTGGCTTTCCAAAGGGCTGTCTCAATTCCTGTGAGTGTGACACTGTCATCACGTGACGAAATTAAATATATAGCCATATTTCTGATTCATACTATGTATTAATCCCAGAAAAATTATAAAATTTAAACTATTCTATCGTAATATAATCATGTTTACAATGATTAAAGCTACTTTTTTTCTACTAAACAGCAGTCTCAAGATGTTCTTATGCCTTGGTATGATGTTCTCCATGATAAAAAAGTTAGAGGTAAGTAGAAAGCAAGTTTTAGATTAATTTGTGTTAGTTATTTTGACTTTTATAATATAATTCATCAATTACTAAATTCAATAAGAAACTTGTAGGCTGCCGCTTTTATTTTTCAAAGGTGAAATGATTACCTATGTCTCTGAAAGAAAATTAGGATTTTAAATATTGGTGCAAAGAAGCCAGCAATAAATGGTAAAATATTACATTCGACTACTGGAACAATATGTAGCTACAAAGTTTGCTCTCATAATAGGCATATATATGAAAAAACTAGCCCACAGAAAATAATGAGCAAAGAAATAAGGAAACGTGCTGAATATAAAAAGACGACTATTTTGTGCGAGCCTTTATCGTAGTTTGAGGGGCCAGCAATGGTCCCAAAAATCCAGGCCTTAAATGTTAATCGTTCTGTCATTTATGTCTGTGAAACCGGCATCAAAGTAAAGCAGCGGTGACGCGAAAACCAGAAGCTGGTCTTTCAAATGTCACAACAAAGACGGCTGCTTTCTGTTTTAGTATGTACTACGCTACAGGTTTATCACTGCGCAATAATTTAATTCGCCATCATGTAAATAAATTCGTTATACAACCGTTAAAATACGTAAATAAATGAAATGGGATGAATTACTGGAATTCTATTTCAATACATATTAAAATAGAACATGCTAATGAAATTGTTGATAGAACAGTTGCAAATGCTTTTAAATGTTTATTAAAATAATGATAAATCCGAATTATGTTCATGTATTTTGCAGAACAAATTATATTTTGAACCTTAGTTCCCTAAAACAGTAAACTTGCATTTCCATGAAATCCAAGTTTATATCCAAGTACGCAGGAGACTGGAAGGAGTTTTCGTTCCGTTGGGATTTAGGATTACAAGTTTGTCAACCATTCTTTCACACTTTCACTGGTTAATAGTCTTCCCCCCCCAATCGGCAGAGAGGTGAATAGCATTTAAAACATGAAACAGCATGACAACATGAAAATTATAACTGCCATACAAAAAATCACAAAAGAACATGCTGTCACGCTTTTCCGTTGCTTGTAGAGACATTAGGTATTTTGTAAAAGCAGGAGAGATGAAAAACCAGCAATGCCCTCGCCGGAACTCGAACCACAGACCACTCGAATTCGCGCCGAGCGTGCTGACCACTGCACCACGAAGACATGCGAAGAAAGGGGGAGAAATACCTTATATACTGACAGTCCAGTTAAAATATTTGTTCTATATGTAAATAGAAATGGTGTTACTATCATTTAGTGCTTTCATTTGACAATCCCTCTTTTACTTTCTGCTAGATTTTGCCGATTTCAATTGAATTTTAATATACCGGCTTTAAGCATACAAAATTTCCCGACCAATAGACAAGACTTCTTGTGCTATATTTTAGGTTAATTTTGCATTTGAATTTAATTCTTCTGAATTATTTTCGAATAGAAAAAGCTTATTATTTACACCTTAGCAAGTATAGAAAACCTTTAAGAACGTTAACTTCTTAGTTTTCAATTTCTAAGTTCTACTAGTAGGGAAAAAGGTTTCACTTACCTTTCTTCCTTCTAAAAGTCGTGCTCGGGTGAGCTTGCTTAAGGATAATTTCGAAGTTCTAGAAAATCTACGTCTCAAGAAAGAAAAGTTTTAATTTCGAATATTTCAACGTTAAGATATACAGAAGCACACTAAACCGAAATTACATCCAACATCTTACATCTCGTCCGTTCAACTGTCCTTTCACTTCTATTTACCAAAAATTAATAACAAAAAATAAGGTCATAACATTTCATGACGCGCCATCTAGTGAAAACAGAATCGTCTGTATATTAATTTGTTTTATAGTTTTTCTTTACAGGCCGTTTTCGACAGCAAGTTCTCAAAAGCGTCAGTAATAAATTAGATTTAGTTTGAAGATTATGAGTATCGCAAGGAACAAAATTAAGTATTTTTAGGGATTACTTAAAATTTAAACTTTCAGATGGTTCTTCTAAATCAAATATTACTATAACTTGACTTTAGTACACTGGTGAAATAAATTAAGAGAATTTGCATATTTTATCGATTTGCATGAAAAGAACTGAACTGAAGGAAAAACCACTGTTTCTAGATAAAAATTCAAATCTTGGACGGCAAATACGTAAGCGTACACATGTGTGTAGGCGGAGCCAGTAGGAAAACAGGTTTTGTAAGCGAGTAAAGGGTAAGACGAATTGCGTTCGATAGCACACCTCAGCGAATTTCTTGGTGTTATCTTGCAGCAATAGGTTAGATTCACATCGGAACAGTAAAAATGAGTAACCACCAATGTTTAGATGATGGAATGAGGTGACAAATTGTGGAAAGGCTAGAGGCAGGCCAATCGCAAGTCCATATGCAGAGAGTTTAATTTAAGGCCCAGCATCGTGTGTAACCTATGGAAACAGTTCCAGGATACTGGATTCATCGAGAGAAAGCCTGGGCAAGGTTAGTCCTAGAGCCACGACGGCCAGAGAAGATCGCTATCTGTCTATTTTAGCGAGACTTAACAGAAAGGCTACAGCTTCTCAGCTCTCTCGGGACCTGTATGCAGCCACATGAACCCGTGTAACAAGAGTGACTGTTTCCAAAAGACAACTGAGAGAAGGTTGTTTGCCAGAAGAGCGGCAGTTTGCGTCCCGCTCACGTCTTCAGACAGGAGAGTCCGATTACCATGGTGCAGGCAGCATAGTGATTGGAGTACGGAGCAATGGGCGACCGTTCTGTTCACCGATGAGTCCCGTTTTAGCCTAAACACCGATTCTCGCCGCACTTTCATATGGAGAGGGCCAGGGACTCGCTACCTACCCTCCAGTGTCCTCGAAATCAACAATTATGGAGGTGGCGGTTTAATGGTCTGGGCAGGCATCATGTTGGATGGCCGCACACCTCTCCACGTCTTTGACAGAGGCTCTGTGACTGGTATGAGGTGTAGGGATGAGGTCTTGGAGTTCTATGTTCGCCTTTTCCGGGGTGCAGTGAACCCCGAGTTCATCTTACAGGACGATAACTAGAGGCCACATAGAGCTCTTCTGGTCGACGAATTTTTCGAGTGTGAGGATATTCGACGGATGGATTGTCCAGCCAGGTCTGCAGATCTCAACCCGATAGAGCATGTCTGGGACGCTCTGGGGAGTGCAATTGAAACTCGCAACCCCCTCCGAGAACCATCCAGGAATTTAAAACTGCATTGCTGAATGAGTGGGACCAATTGCCACAGGCACTGATAAATTGCCTTATTTCCAGTATGCCATCACGCTGCGAGGCCTGTATGGCTGTAAGAGGGGACCATACCCGCTATTAACACATTTCTTTTGTGTCTTCTGCAACCGCTGTTTCAAACCTTTAGAGTCCCATGAATGTTATACACGAACATGTGTGACTATTATAACTGTTGAATGTTTATTTTGTTCGTATTATAATAACCTATGTTCACACCAAATTTTATTAAAATCTGTCCAGTAGTTCTGGTATGTATCAAATATGAAATTCTCTTAATTTATTTCACCAGTGTATTTCATTTGCACAGATAATAATAATGCGTGAAAAGTATTCATGTTGCATAAAATATTAATTGAAATGATAAAAATGAGCAAAATATGAAAAATATCTATGCAGGGCATTAAAACTTGAGAAGTATTTTTACTTGTGAAATGCTTTCAAATGTTTGAAACCATAGATATTTCATTTTACAAAAAATCTTTTCTTCAAAAGCTCTACATAAAATAAATGTGTTGGTATTTAATATTATGCGAATAAAAACGTTTTTTCGAATTTTTTCTAAAGGTACTGGAATTTTATGAGATTTGGTATGCTAACAGATTAATAAACTAAGCAATGTATACCATATAACAGTGAAAACACTCACTCTGTATCTCAAATAATGCTCATAAGAGAAAGAATGCCTATAGCTGATGTAAGCTGGCACCTAAAATGAGACTAATATTGGGGTATGATTAATCTTAACAGACACTCATGAAGTTGTTATACTTTAAACAAGACGGGTAACGAGTCCCTGATAGACAAGAGGGGTAATGAGTCGGTAAAGCAACTCTTAATTCCTGGATGGTTCTCACAGGCGAGTGGCGAATTCCTATCACCTTCCGTGCATTCCAAATATGTTCAAATCGGGTCCAGGTTTCTGAAGATCTGGAGGGCCAATCCATTCGCCAAACATCCTTACATTGAAAATACTCGTCTACCAGTTTAGCTGCATGTGTACGAAGGCTGCCGTTCATAAAAAGAAGCTGACAGCCTCCTTCGCTCTTGGAAAGTCTCAAGAAGGCCTCGAATATGAAGATTGTCCTCTGCACATATCTGAGCAGTGAGAGAAAATCTGTCGAGCACAGGATTTGATAGGGCCGCCCAACTTGATGCCTACCCAGATAATGACGCTTCTACACCATAACGTTTGATTTTCTGATGCTGAAGGAATCGTATGGGGTCTCATGTTCTAGCTATGTGAAATAACATCAAATGCCAGTGTCCAGATTTGTCACTGAAAGAAACTTTGGCCTGCTGAAGTTGGTCCCAAGGCTAATATTTTCTGCATATTTCAAACGCCGTCTCTGGTGTGCGAGAGTGTGTGGATTGCAAAGAGGGGGATCCTTAGTAATCTTCTCTCGTAAAGTTTTCAAAAAATGTGAACCTTTGAAACTAAGTTTTTTAATGACAGAAGTGAGCTTACGAGAAATCTGAGTGGCTGTAGTGGACTCTGGCGCCTGTCTGAAAATAACAAATATCGATATTTATTTGTATCATAGCTCTTGAAAGTTCAGGCCTAGGAGGTCGTGGCCCCGTCGCCCAGGGTAAGTGTGATATAAATCTCCTGAAACTGATTCCACCAACTGCAGCTGACGCTAGGTGTTACACTAAATTTCTCTTTCAAATTGAACTTTGGAGTATCGTGCCTCCAGTCTACCAATCATTCTTCTCTTCATACTCTCATTTAAAGGCTGTTGATTACTCATTCTACAGCACTGCTCACGGAGTTTAATAAAATTTTGAAACAAACGCTATAGTCATCGCTAATGTGCACAAACGAAGTACAAACTGAGAAACAAATGATTATTTTAAAACTTATTGCTCTCTCAGTGCCAATGTACATGTAATAGTACGATTACATATTCGACACTAGCTTTATTTGCATAGTTATTTGATCATATACTTTCTAGTTTTGATGCAGTAAAATTTTGCAAATTAAAAGAAAATGTATTTATTGTTTTCAACATCAGTGACTATTTCAAGACAGATGATATTCATTTAATTTAATAAAAAAATAATCCTTATTATTAGAAAGGTCGAACAACAGAAATCAGCGGTAAGTTTTGTAAATTTGCATACTGAACTCGAAGATTTGACTAAAGAAATTACTTCAGCTGCAGGAGTGAAAATGACAGAAAACAAGACTGTGGTCACGCGATGAGAGTGAAAACACTGAACTTGAAAATTCGAGGAAATTCCATCAAAAACGAAAACATGAAGCTAGCGCCATGTATTGATGAGCAAAGAAAACAACTATAAAATAATTTATATTAAATTTATATAAAATATATATAAAATTTATGAATTTTACTTTTCAAAATAGCTATTACAATTAGTCCGAGGGATCTGCTACGAATTTTTTTCAAAATAGCTATTACAATTAGTCCGAGGGATCTGCTACGAGAAACCTTCTCAGTCTTATATTGCCGATGTATATATAGGCTTAATACGAAACCAAATTATTTGAAATATTAATGTCCGCTATTTGATTCCGTTAAGCTGACGATACATTCACTTTGTTTGACGGTAATAGAGAAGATTTAAATAACGTTCTCTCAATAACGAATTCCCTTGATCCGGCCATTCAGTTCACTTTCGAAGATGAAACTTCCAAGCTTTTTACGTTCCTCGTCACCTTGGTCATACGAAATACATGTTATTTCAGTACCACTATGTAGAGACATTAGGCATTTTTGGAAGCAGGAACGATGAAAAATATGCACTGCCTTCGCCGGGGATCGAACCACGGACCTCTGAAATACCGGCTCAGTGTGCTGACCATTACACCACGAAGACACGCTAAGAATGTGGGAGATATACCTTATAACTATACACCGCAAGCCTTCATCTGTTTGCCTTCCACCACACTTTAAATCCCGTCATATGAATGAATAGTAGTTATCTTCCTTTTAGTCATTTGTTTTCCGAGCACTCCATATTTGTTATTCGTTGCCTGCTTATGATCAAGTATTAAACTACTGAAAGGCAGTTGCTATTGATAGAGGCTTTTCACTCAGTATTATTGTCCAAGCAGCTAAATTTCTCAACTCAACACAAAAAAAGCATCCTCTCGTTTTAGAAGATTGTAAGTATTCTGCAGTTTTTTCTTTCTTTCCATGTATTAAGTACAAAGCTGAAGGCAGTTTACATAAGTTTAACTTTTGCGTCATTTTTTTCTTCTATCAATAAAATTCTCAGTTCCATACTTAAAGAACCCTAGTGGATGTGAACACGTGTGGTATATTAAGTATTTCTTCCCAATGTGTTTTAGTATACATTGGTCAAATTAAGACAGCCTTAAAACTTCGCGTTATGGAACATGAAGCATATGCGAGGAAAAACGGAAACACATAAATCCTCTGCTGCCCAACATCGCTGGTCCAAAAATCATATTTTCTCTTTTTCTGCAGCCTAAATTATCAAAAAATAAATTTCGTTGGCGAACTAGGTTTTCTAGAAGCGTTTCACATTAAAAAAAATCTCTCAGTTCTAGTTAATGATCAAAATTGCAATCCAAATTTACCCTCAGCTTTTAAAGAAATTATTTCATAGTTGTTTTCATTTTTCATTAATAGCCTCAGTACCTGTGTTTTCGTTTTTTTACGGCACTTTCTCGAATTTTTTTAGTCTATTTTTTCACTGATATCGCGTGAGCACAATCTCGTCTTTCGTCATTTTTAACTATTGCAGCGGAAGAAGGTTAGGCAGTCAAACTTTCTAAAATTCATAAAACTTTCCGTTGATTCATGTTGTTTGATTTCTCTAATAATTAGTATTTCGCGTGTTATTTTACTTCAAAGGGTAATCTTATTTATATAATTTTTATAATTTCACTGAAGTTTCTCAGTATTCTTATGTTTCCTTGTATAGATGAGAAATGGTTGGATCAAGATAGTGGACAGTACAAGATGTACAGTGAAAGCGACAGTGATGATGATGATGATGATTCCATTAGCCTTCCTTCAAGCGATGATGATGACTCCCCGCCAAATAATTTTGCCAAATTCATCTCTTCAGAATCTAATTTTAATACCAAGCAAAGCTGGTTTGGCGATCGCCAATCTCGCAGCTTGGACTACGACATTCAGGCTTCTTCCAAACGTGTGCCATATTCACAGCAGCTGGTTCCAATAGATGCTTGTTATGCCTTCGTTAGAAGAGCGTTGAAACGATTTTCATCTGTAAACTCTTCTGATATCAGTTCTACGCGTATTATGAATGAAGATCACAGAGTTGACTCTGCCGTCCTCCCGTCGCCTGCTTATGGTCAGGACCAAAAATTGGACTTCCTTGCCTCTTCTCACATGGCATTGGTAAGCTTTACAACAAAATCCTGAATTTATCCTGAATTTTCTCTTTTGCTCTCAAGCTACTAAACATACATTTAACTTTTTCGTATTGGTTGATTTCAAAATATGTTATTCTTAAGCACGTAAAACATCTGTGTTTACAAATTTCTATCTGAAAGAACTTCCTGTCCTCTAAGACTTAAACTGCCAGAAATTTACTTATTGAGTACTTAACTGAAATGGTTGCCTTTTAGTGTATTTGTTATATAATATTAATTTTCAGTTTTGCCCTTGGGCAGTCGCAAAAGTAAACGCAGTTGCAGTATACACGAACGCTGGCGAAAAGGAAAGCGCTTCCGCTAAATGAAAAACTGGAAAAGACCCGTTCTGGGAAAACTTATATTCATACAACGACAAAGAATACCTGACAACTCATTCAACAAGGCAGAAGACCAATGCACCATGCATAAAATTTACGAAAAAAGCATGAAACCGATGCCGTCGGGCAGCAAATTCAACAATACTGGCGCTTCCTTGCGAAAGAGTTAAATGTGAAGCCAAATCGCAAGGAATTGAGTTCGCTAGTATTGTTGTACTCTTCGCCAGTATTGTTGAATATTAATTAGCTGCCCGATGCCGTCAGGCAGCTAATTAATATTCAACAATAATGGCGCTTCCTTACGAAAGAGTTAAATGTGAAGCCATATATATATATATATATATATATATATATATACAGTATTTGTAAGGCATTAGTGCTTTGCATCCTCCTTTCAAAATTAACTCAAAAACAGTAGCACTGGATAAATTTTAAAGTGTTGCAGTTTATATTCCAGTACATTGTCCTTGAAATATATTATTGTCTATTTTCAGAGTGAGTCAGTTCAGAAGCTTGTAAATGACAGCTATATAGAACTTCTAAACATAGATGATTCTACAGAAATTTCTTTTGGTGCACATGGGAGAGACAGTTCCGAAGATTCTCTATTCCAAATGCAGTTTGATGCACAGTCACCGCCATCTCAAATATCTCCTCCTTTTAAGAACAAAAATAGACTTATGCGATCATTTAGTGATTTTTTTAAGAGTATTCCTTCACTTTGGTCTACTAAAGAAGCTCAGTCATGTTCAGATTTTCGTAATCCGTCTTTTGAGTCTGATGGTATCGCTAGTTCTCGACGAAGTCGCGCCAGCCAGTTGGTGAGGTCCAAAACAACAGCTACATGCACTTCCTCATTTGATCCATACCAGCAATTGGAAAGAATTGAAGAATTTCAAATGTCGTGCAGTGAAGCAGATAAAATTATAAATCTTTTCTTAGAATCTTCAAGGTCTAGTGTAGAAACAGTTAAGCATAGAGATCTCTCATCTGAATTTGGAAAATCTACAGCTGCTTTGTCCCATTCTGATATCGCTAATGGAAATCTCTTGCCTGAGGACGAAGATGAAGTACGTTCCGCGAACATTTCATCAATTACTGTATCCTATGGCAAGCAAAAATCGCTTCCGTTTAACGAAATGGGACAAGAAAATGAATTCCACAGGGATAAAAATAAATCGGATTGCTCGCAAGGTGAAATTTTAGATAATATAAACGCACTTCATCAAAATCTTTCTCATAGCAACAGCATCTTACAGTTTGATGCCTCTTTAATCCCTGAAATAGAGTCATGCGGCTCTGATAGTACTGAAAGTCAAAATGAACAGCATTGTGAAAATATCTTGATATTACTTCTTGAAAATGGACCTCCTAAAGATGCAACTAAATCCTCTTGGTCTGCGGATGTGGCTAAATCTTCCTGTTTAGAAGATACATTCAGCGTGCATTCTAGTGATTTAGGAAACTGTGTATATTACTCTGGAGATCAATCTGTTTGTGGTAAAGTTAACACCTCACGTAGTTCTAGAATTCATAAAATGATATCTAAGCAGAGAGAACAAAAAATAACATCAGATGACTTGCTTGAATGTACAAGTTTTGAATTGCAGAGGCATTGTGCTTATCAGCATCAAGAGTCTAATTTCACCCCTGACGCAAGTGTAATAAAGTCAGAAGCACACGGGGAAGAATTTTTTCGTCACAATTTTTTGTTACCATCGTTTATTGAAAATAGGTTTCAAGATGAAATCTACTCTGATATGCATATAAACGAAATGTTTGAGACAAAGCATGAAACGACGGAGCAGCAACGTGACGATTCGCGTGGAAGTATGAAAGCAAATTCTGCACCTACAGTCCATGAGACAAATGTCGAAGTCACTAAATCATTAAAAGACAAGAAATACGGGTTTTGTATTAAAACTCATAGTGTCAGTACTACTCAAAAGAAACTTAAAAAGATGAAACAAAATACAAAGCAGTTAGCATATTCAAAAACGCTAGGTCCATTTTACGATGAAGACGATGATTATTATAATGATAATGAGGATTTTTCGTTATCTTCTTATTATTCTATGCCTGAGCTTTATAAAATATCTGAGTTTCAACAACAATATGTTTATCGATGTGACATATTGGACAAAAATAACTCAGATATCTTCATACAACATAGCAACTATTTAATGAACATAGTAAAGAAATACCAGTGTGAAGAGTTGCATAATACATCATCAACATCTGTGAGTGAGTCGGGAAACATTACAGTTGGGAACCCCGTGAAGGCAAAGAACTTTCAGGATTTGAAAACGTTCGAAACCAATGACCACGAGGAAGATATGATGCATTATGGTGGTTCTTTAACTCCAAATGAATTTGCTGAAGAGAAGACTATTACTCCAGTATTGGCTTCAGTGGATACTCGGTACGGAGCTTCAAATTCCGGGAAGTTTCCATACATTTACTCTAGTTTATTGGCATCAGATTCTATGAAAATGCCGCAGTCTACCAGCAGGAAAGTACCCATAAAATGTTATAATTCCCCAATGAATGCTGCTTCAGTGGAAGACCCTTGTCTTGATTGTGAAACGAAAGACAATAGTACAAGGTCAATAAATAGAAATATGTATTTTGTTCATGCCGAATTACAAAAATGTGATACTGATAGTAACTGTACCTCTGCTGAACTTCTAGAGATCAGCCATTTCGAGAAAGACGGGAAAGAATTTTCCATTACCAATAATATATCTGCAAGTCCGAAAGTATTGTTAGAAGACCACTTAATTAAATCCGACGTTATGGATAATGACAGTTATATGTGTAACGCTCAAGAAACTATTTTCGAGATTGAAAATAATTTTACGAAACAGGCTATGTATGGAAGTGCCTTTTGCAGTTCTCCTGAGCAACAGAAAGACCCATGTACTGAACTTGTGAACTCTAAAGATAATAATTTCTTAAATGATGACACGTCTTCCCGTGAGGAGGAACATAAGAAGCGTAAGGTAGACGAAAATTGTTTAAAAGATGAATGCTGTGCAGATGACGCTATTTATGCTACAAATAATGAAATAAAAAAGTCTCTTTATGAAGAAACTGGGGATCAAAATAGAATTTCAAATATGAGTTCAAAAGTAGAACGCAAAAACTCCTTTACAGGAACCAAAGAAACATTTCCTCCTTTTTCTATGTGTTTTTCTACTTTAGAAAATATATATAATCATATAAATACTGAACATGATCCTTACAGTACATTTTCAGAGAGCTCCATAAAGACTCAAGCCGAAGCTCCTGAATGTTCAAAATCGAAGCCTCAAAACTGCCCTCCACGTGTCTCTGAAGGAAATGCTACACGTTTACATGAGACACAGAACAATAACTGTTGTAATGTTACAGATATTCAAAGAACACTATTTTTTACCGATAGTAGTGCTGACAATTTAGTTGCCAGTGAGAGCTTAACAGGAACAAAGTCTCATTCTGAAGACATATCAATCGATGAAACAGACTGCATAAGTCTCTCCATAATAAAAACTGTAGAGGATGAAATGCCTACTAATGGAAACGGTGCTAAATCCAAGCATTCCTTCATAGATTCCGAAACATTAAGCCATACACCCAAAGCCAAACAATGTGAGAATGATGATTTTTCTTTCCCCGAAATTGGAAAATCTAAACTATATCAAGATAGAACAAAACTGGCACCATACAATAGATTACTACAGCATCCTTCTGATCAGTTAAATTTAAAAAATAAAGTTCCACTTGATAGCAAGTTAGATTCATCTGATAGAAATGTAAATTATTCATATGGCCGAGTAAATGAAAATGGTGCTTCTGTCATTTTGCACAGGTATCATCACTTATTTGCCAAGAACGAGCTCGACGAGCTCATAGACAGTTGTGTTGATGATTTGCATATAATCGATTCTTTTCATCATCAATCACATTGGTGCATTATTGCAGAAAAAGTTAGAGTGTGGACTATATGAAAACTGAACGCATGACGTAAATGTACCCATCCTCGGAAAGACAATCAGTACTTTGTGGCATCTTTATAAAAAATTTTTATGGATTATAAGAATTTAAAATAATGTTTAATTAGTAAGCGGTCTATTGAAAGTGTAATTGCTGCCACAAATGCAAATTACATAAATTCAATTAAAATGAAAATTATTTATATTGACTTTTATTTTTGTACCTTGTACGTATATTCAGGATGGGTGTCGTAAATATTTGTTTTAGGTATAACCATAGAACAAATATACTCATATTTGTTCTCTGGCTTACGAAATGCATATAAAATTTAATTTTTGAATATGAAAGAAGATTGCAGTTATTTTATTTTGAAATAATGTTTCTAGAAAAACGCTGATTTTTAATACGTAATTCACGAAACGTAGAGACAAAGTTAAAATGTAACCATGTTTATCTTACCTTTTCCATTAGAGTTTTACCTTTTGCGTAAAAGATGACCATTTTAAAAAATATGCCTTTCAGACCTACGTGTGGAAATTACGTAACTTGAATTATATGAAAGAAATATTTTAAGAAATTCTGTTTAAATATTTTTTCGTGGAACATTATGTTTTCGTATTGCACAGTTTATCTGTTAAAATTGGCAGCTATCTGTTTTAAAAAGAATTATGCTTACAGTCTCATAACAGTAATCTTAATATAGTTTCAATTTCCATACGAAATTCCCATTCATTTTAGAGGCTCGTTTAAATATCCTAATATCCTAATGAAATTTCTAAACTGTACTGTTCTTGACCAGAGCACTGTAGGTTTCCTTTATGCCTTTGACTTCATTTGTTTAGATTCCTAAAATAATATCTTTCGAAATGAGAAAATACATGTTTGTGTGATTTTATATAAATCTTAAATAATTTACCATTTTTTGGATTAATCTAGAAATATTTTGCGCGTTACCCCCTAACAGGCCAAATGTAATAACTGACATTACAAATACACTTTTAAGCAATTCAAATTCAGAAGCATTTAAGACAAACTAAATGTTAGAGTTAAAAAATATCCAAAATTTGGTTTTAAATAAAAATTCTTAATGTCTAACAGAAAACTTTATCTGATGTTTACCCTGAGTTTTCGAGCCTGGTGGGAAAACAACAGCATTTTTCGTAAAAATAAGCTCAGGTTTTTTTCTTTAATTAAAAGATACGATATGACCGTATCTAAAGTCTTTTTATAAATCGCTACAGAACGATTTGAGTTTTAACAAAGCTTTGATACAGCTTTTGTTCTGTGTTAGTCTCGTAATATTATAATGGTAAAACCTTTTAAGATTTTTTAACCATTTTTAGACCTTACATACTGGGTTCAAAACGTACTTCATAGGTAAACCCTGGAAGCAGAGCATTTTTGCAAAATAGTCTTACTTCGGAGACAGATAAAATAATTGACTTAGAGGTGCTTTGAATAATTGGCTTCTTAGTTTGGCTTTTTGAAAGGCTTCTGAAATTTTCGTCTAGAGCAACTACCTGAAAGACGTAACATATGATTTGCTCCTTTCCGAGATGTGGAAAATTATTCAGGAGTAAATGTTCAGCATTTTAAGGCACTGCTTTTATGCATCAGAAATGGAAGATGGAACTTGAGATTCATTCAAGCTGTCTGATGAAAAGTGGGAGAAACTAAAAATAATCGTTTCTGTAAAATAAACTCATTGTTGTGCTTTCTGTATTATTATTTACTTCTTTATTGTTAAAATAACTCAGTAGTGTTTAATTATTGCATGTAGCTGATTTTAAATTCGTGGTTAATGCAAGGTTTACTTGCAGATTTTTAAATACAGTACATGATGGTAAATTTATGAAAATAAATGAATTTGTATTATATATATTCTTAATGTATCATTTTCGTAATAAAGTGTTTAAATATGTATCTTATTAAAATACTTCAAGAATAATCAAATCCTTTCACAAACTGAAGAAAGTACATTATTAATTATGTAAATTCGTTACTACAGAAAATGTATAGCAAATAATCGATTATAAACGAACGAGCTTATGTAAAGTCATGCATTTTATGGCCATATTAAGGAAATTGTACAGTAATAGGTGAAGAAAGTCAAGATGTTACCATTACGATATTTAAAAATTTGAATTCTGAAGCAAAGTTATTATTATAACAACCATATCGGAAATTTCGCAGAACTTTTCTTTATAAGCGTAGATGTAAGAGTCGAATAGTTCCTTACTGTAAATACGTTAGTTTAAAATTAGTTTAAAATTTGCAAAAGAAATAAAATTTGGAAAAACGAAAGTCTAATACTGAACAAGGAATTGCCAATTTCAGTGGGGAAAGGGGAAGATTATTCTTTATTCCAACGTTGTGTTGTGTTCACGTTGTGTTGTATAATGCGTTGTGTTGTGTGTAATTTGTGTTGTTTGTTGTTTCCTTACAATTTGCAACACGATAATTTAATTCTACCATTTAAAATAAAATAATGGTTGATAACGTATATTCGACTTACAGCTACTATTAGTTATTTCTTGGTTAGATGCTGATTGAAATAAAATCTGCTTTGACAGCATGTAATAATATTATGAATTACCTTAATAGGTCTTGGCATAGTTCCGGCGACTACAAAATGTCCTGTAACTGTCAGCCTGTTGAGCATTGCCTTGTCAACAGTTCCGTATGCTGCTGGTGTAACAGAAAGTTCTAAAAATAATTATCTTCATTTATTTTTTAAGATAAGGGCATTTTGTAACATTTTACTAGAATAATAAATTTGATATCTAAACAATATTGCAGTATTTATAATATTGTTATTGTTCGGCCTAAATAATGATCTCTCCGTCTTTTTCAGAAAAAGAGAAGAAAAGACAAGTTTACAATTGCATGCTATAATGTTTTTCAAATATTTAATCTTGAGAATCGCTATTTAAGCTGTAAAAGTTTTAAATCAATTTTTGCCTTCCATATCGTAAGCTAAGTTACGGTGTAAAGTTATTTAAATGTTTATTTGGTGCGAAAAACGTAAATGGTCCTTATGTATAAGAAAATTCCAATTTTCTGAGACTGAATTAACATTCCCTTTTTTGCTTTCAAATGTTGTTTATCGAGAAGATCAAAGGTTTTTATAAAATGTTTAAGGGAAGCATTGCTAAACCTAAATAATATGTTTGAATGAACCGTAACATTTATATCATTTCTTTCTTGCCAGCTGAAATCCCAAATAAAAGCAGAAGATTCTCTCAAATGTCAGTTACTGATAGTAACATTTGACAGCAAAAAACGCTAACTTTGATACCTCAAAGATATATATATAATACAAGGGACACTAACATCAAATTTATTTATATGTATACTCATTGGTATCTAAAATATAGTTCTTTATAAATATTATCATTCATATGCTTCCCATTATTACAGGACACGTCAGTCTTTCGGAATAGCTTAAATGATAAATACGTTTAAACGTAATTTGTTGGTGACAGTAATACAAAGTGACTATACTGCTCACAGAAAAACCTTGAAATTATATTTATGTACAATGTTATTAGATGTATACGAAAGGAAATCACTTAAAGGATACGAAAGCTTGCAAAATGAATGCAAAAATACTACATTTATAACGGTCCTTATATTTATAACGCTTAAACATATTTATATCCAAAGTCCCGCTTTTTGATGTTTATTTGTTGCGTTATTATGGAGTCCTGCCAATAATTGCTGAAGTTTTCGCAATACTTCAAAATCACATTTTTATTCGTCTCAAAATTTGAGATTCTTGACTGTTCTTATTCTTGTCATCGAATTTTGAAGTTTTCGAATCCTTCTGAGCTGAGAAACTGACAGCCTTTAATCGGATGTCTGAAGACACTTAAGAATTCGCTTACTTTAAGGCCGAATAAAAGCATTGGGTGCAGAGAGCATCAGTCTTATATCTTATGGTCATCTGTTGGGTTGTTTGAACATACGTCCTTTTATTCTTTACGGTTTTGCTAAGGAAGTGTTTTGGACTACCCTGTTCAATAAACTCGTGATGTCTTTGGCGTCATCTGTGTAGCTACTGGGAACGGCAGTATCATTCAAACACTTCGCCACTACTCAGAGTATTATTGCTTTAAACAGCTGTTCAGCATTTCTTCAGTTTTTGCTGGATATTTTCTCAAACTTGCACACTTACTGTTCGCAGACTTTTCAACAAATGACATTTTCCACGCATTGCCAGTAACAATGCTCTTAATTCGGAATAATTAGACATGAGGAGGAATGCTGAGATGCTGATTAAAACTTCTTATTATCGCAAAAAATTAGGCTGTAAAATCAGTAGACGAGTCATAATGGATTGGTTGCACATGTATGTTCTCTTACGTAAACCAGTGCATGAATTTTTGGATCGTTAACATACGACAGCTGAAACCATGCGTCTTTCAGCAAAGCAATTTCAACAACGGTAGCTGTTTCACTAAAAATTGTCGTGACATTATTAACAATGATCATACATCAAATCTAAAGTATTTTATCAATTAAAAAATAATTACTCTGTCTGCAGTAGTGCTCAGAATTTTAGAAATTCTTTAAACGCATGACATTAAAATGTAATTTTCTGCATGCTTTAATCCTTTACTATATTTCACCTATTTTTGAAATCATAAAATAAATAATGTGAACGAAACGTAGCCTTTTGTCACATTAAACTTCAAACTCGAAGAAATAATTGAGGAAGTGTATAATATGATACAAACTGCATTCTGAGGAAAAGACTGAAACAAACACTTGTTGCTAGAATATTAAATTCGCTCTCCATGAATTTCTTAAACAATAGTAATAAACTAAATGTTTCTATAACAATTGAATTTTAAAAACACGCTTTCATTCCAAGGCAAAAATAATTTGCCCTCAGAATAATACTTTTTCCCCTCCGAATACATTTCTGCAAAGAAAGTTCTTAGGCGACTGACCATAAGCAGAAATGGAAGCTAGCGAAATTAAATGTTGCAGACAGTAATTATTCGACTTGTGATAGATGTTGAAAACTAAACTTGGCTCTCAAGAAAGAATTATTACAATTGTTTTTCTCCTTCCAATTTACTGCGGCTTGCTCAAAAGAGAAGCAGTTCTGGTCTGTTATCTTCCTTATCGTTCATATATATTTCAGTCCACTAATTTTTGCATTCTTATCGGAGAAATTCAGGTATTAAAGTATTTAATGCTGCCTATAAAGTAACTTCGCAAATTCTTTTCTCAAATACTAGATATATTTGTGAGCTCTAAGTGTAATTTTGTCTAATTGTCTCTGCTAGCAAATGGATAACATCCTCATACTATGAGAAATTTATCACTGTCGCACTTCATCATAGCTTAATTAGAATTATATATAGTAGCTTAATAAAATAAACACTCCAATTCACAGCATTTTAATTCAAGTATAATTTAAGGAAATTTTAGTACTTTGACTAAAAGATCTTATCCAAGACTAAATTTGACTCTTCGCAACACAGTTGGGCAAGGGACATATGCATATGCTTCCTGTATAACAGCTGCTTAGCATCTCCAAGATCCACTGTTTCTAAACCATGCGTTTCTTCTGCTTTTATTTAATTCGTCCGTTCCTGAAATGATCCTGAGAAATGAGAACTAAGAAATGCAGAGGAAATTAAAACTTTAACTTAATACTTCAGTTCAGAATAAAACCTTGCAGACAATGTTCAATAATCAGCGTTTAAAAAATATTTTCAAAGGAAATAAGGTACCGAATTAGATAAGCTTAACTTTTCATTCTTTAAATTAAGTCTAGTTGTTTCCTATCCGCAGTTCACGTATAAAAGCATAGCAGTTTTAAAGGACACTATCAAATGAAAGTTATGAGTACATTCATGAATTGCTTCAAAATGTTTTTTGGAAAAATATTATCAGACTTACAAGATATAAAATTACCTCTTAATATAATGTTAGTGCTATTTCATACATAGTTTGCTATCTTATGTGTAAAGTTATTTAAAAAATAAACTTATTTGAAATTGTTTTTCAGTGACACAAAGCACTCTCATTTTCTTGGCTTTAAGCATTTTCTCTACATCAAGTGAAATTTCTTTCGCAAATTTAAATCTTTAATATTTATCTCTACAATCTTTATACACATTTTGGGGCTTAAATTTTAATTGCATTTTATACGAAGAAATGAAATATAAAGTCATGAATACAAAATTTCATACAAAACACAAAATAATATTGTACATAAAGAGATTGCTGGAGTCAAAAATTACTCAATTTACAACATTTCAACTCAACGTTTAGTTGCTTTGTTCTTCTGTAAAACATTTTATACTTTTATTTACCGTATTTACTCGCACATTTCTCCTTCTTGTGTAATTTCCTGCCTAATGTTTTCAACATATGATTTAAAAATTTTTGATTAATGGTAACAATGTAATATGTATACATATATATGGAAATAATTTTTGTAAATAAAAAGTGTTGAAATTGATATGTCCCTTGCACAGTCACAGATTGAAGTATGGGGGACATCCGTTAGTCACCATGTGTCACCGGGTAACGTCCCCACATACCAGCAATCTAACACAAACGGCACCCCCAATGAAACGCACGCACCCGACCCGTGGAAATCTATGCAAGCCATTTACTTGGTCTAACTGAGGCCGACAAGGATCGGTCTCATTGTGGCACACTTAGCAACGCAACCTTCAGTTGGAACACAAACTGATAATTTACTTTACAGTGTTTCCTACATTTGGTGTAATTTACAACGTTTATTTACATAAATTATTCCGTAATATTCGGCTTGCTGTTAATAATTGCGGCTTATTGTTTGAACATATTATGTTACGTGATGACTGTGTAATATGCACTTAAAGTTAACCACGTAAAATTACATTGCATAATGTGGCACAATATGATATTAGTGTGTCTTTATGTGTGCTTTTTGATGTGCTGTGTTTGTCATTTGAACAATGTGTCCAGAAAATGTATACACCATATATTTTCCCCTCCCGTTTCTCAAGCGGTGAAATTAGCAGGAAAAGGAGGGAATATACGAGTAAATACGGTATCTTGTAACAATCTTGCTCTCAGTCGACAATTAAAGGGATCTCTATTATCGAAAGAAAAAGCATTCGCAAAACATATCTGTCTTACACGTGTTTATCTTTGTTTGCTTATCTCTAGAAATACATGTTACATGTGCTTAAATTTATGTGGGTGATTTTTGAATTAATGAGTGATTTCCTTTAATTCAATACAATTTCATATTATTAATTGTAACTGCTTTCTTCTAATGTGAATGTGTATATTAATTATGTTTAATGAGAGGATGTACAACAGATATGAATTATTGTGTCATCTTCATTGTAAAATTTTCATCTATTTTTAAATCTGTCTGTATTTGATATTTAATGGCAAATTTTTCTTGCTCTTAGCATAAAATTTGCCATTGTATTTATTCTCTTCGAACTGTTCCAGTGTTAAAATTTAAGCATTTCTTAAACGTATGATGTAGTGGTAATATGTAATAAAAGTGAAATTATTTTTAAAAAATTAGGCTTTTGTTTGTTTTCTTCTGATGAACATGTATTTAGTTTATGTTGAAAACAATATTGCTTTATTGATTAACCTATTTAAAAATTATTAAAAAGAATGGATAAAATTCATATACCCACATTCTTTTAATTCTTAAGCAACACATTTAACTTAATAATTTCAGTTGACTACTAAATACCTTGTACCTCACTGTTTTAGATGGCATCCACTAAGTCAAGACTCTTGTGAAGACGTAAAAGAATTATCGCTATATCAATGTAAATAACAGAACGTAAGAAGAATGTAAAAGTCAGCTTTATTCAGAGCTTAAATGACTGAACAAAAGGGACTTCTTATGCTTACAAAACCGGCCAGCATTTATGACGTAATCCAAAATTAAGGAATTCAAATTGAAGCTAAATCGTTAGTTTATCCAAAGGCTACGCAGAAATAGTTAACGCGCAAGTTGGCTGAAACCCACACCGGTGTGACAAGCACTACTGGCAAGAACAAAGTAATGCCAAAGAGAGAATGCTAAAGAATTTCAACCAGTAGCGTGGACTTTAGCAGGCGGAACATGCTCTTTTTAAACCAACAAAAATTACATTTAAATATTATCTCTTTCTACCTCATTTGAGTGCGGGCGAGATAAAATTTGCATTCTAGAAGGAAAACAGAAAGAAAAAGATGACAGTATAGATACTGAAAATGAAATAGCTGGTTAGATAAAATAAATAAATACTTAAAACCTGCCTAGCAAAATACACTCATAACTATAAAACTTTGCGCACCAAGAAATAATTTTGGGATCGTAACGAAACTTGGCATGAAGGTACATGTCGGGTAGATATGCAAATCATTAGAAATGCAGCGTGATTGCGCATTGCGTAATGCCACTAGAGGGTGTTGAACTACGTTCTTCTTGGAGTATAAAACAGGTAAGCAGAGCTTGTTTGAGTCTACTTAACCTTTTGCTGAGGAAATGCTGAGATAGACATGTCGTTACGCCGCCATCGAAGCCAATATCAGCAGCTGTCATAGTCCGAGAGGGGAAGAATCATCTGTATAATGGAAGCTGGGTGCTCAGCTCGGCGAGTAGCTCGTCAGGTAGACCGTTCTGATTTTACTGTGAGGAGGTGTTGGAACCAGTGGACAGAAGAGACTTCATTTGCAAGGCGACCAGGCTCAGGACGCCCTCGACAGACCAGTTATCGAGAAAACCGTCACATCATACGACACGCACGCGTAGAGGCAACTGCTTCATTGGCCGCTATCCAAACACAGGCAGCAGCTTCACTACGGGGTCCTGTGGCTTCTCGACCCATCGAAGGCGCCTGGTTGAAGGAGATTTGGTAACGCGTCACCCATTACGTGTGCTGCGAATGGCACCTACTCACCGACGCCTCCGTTTGGAGTGGTGTCGCGCACGACAGGATTGGACTTTAACGGAATGAAACCACGTCGTCTTCAGCGACGAATCTAGATTCAGTTTGACTAGTGATGACAATCGTGTTCGTGAGTGCAGGCCCCGTGGTGAACGCCTCAACAGCGACACACCGTTCCCACAGTTGGTGTGACGGTACGGGGTGCCATTGCTTACGATACACGGTCATCCCTAATATTGATCTATGGCACAATGACAGGCCAGAGCTACGTCCATGACATCCTTCAACCACATGTGTTGCCACTCATGGCAAGGCCCTCAGGAGCCTGTTTTCAACAAGACGATGCTCGGCCAAATGCAGCACGGATTTCACAAGACTATCTCCGCCACATTAACACCCTTACCTGGCCTGCTCAATCTCCAGATTTGTAACCAATCGAGCATCTGGGATCATTTGGAACGGCAAGTTGGACAGCCTACGAGATTGGCCGAACTAGAGGCGCGTTTACAGCAACTGTGGAACGAGATGTCTCAGGACACCATACAGAAATTGTATGCCTCAATGCCCGCTCGTGCCGCGTAGTGCATTCGCGCTAGAGGTGGTCCAACAGAGTACTAAAACTTCGGTTCATGTGTACGTTTTTCTGCAATAAATGATCCTTTTTTCTTTGATTTTTCTAATCACTTACGTATATCAAACTAGTACTTACATATGTAAAATTTTGTTTCATTCTGACACCTCTTTCTTGGTGAACAAATTTTTATGGCAATGAGTGTAATTAAAAGTTGAAATTTTGTATGCCTAAAATATCTAGTGTTTTTCGCATTCAGTATATTTTCATCGTATTCCTATCGTGCTTCTTACACATTATAGAATTTCTGATACATTAATATGTACATCTACATACTTTATGGTGTCACGAACTTGTTTGTATACATTTAACTACAGTAACAAAGCAAAATTCCTCAATATTAGCAATCATCAAGAAATCTTTAAAAATGAACAAGAAACAGTAAGAGCATATACAAGCCTTTTTTGTCTATAATGATTCAAAGGTATACGATGAGTTTTCTTTCGTTTCAGGCTTATAATTATAGAAATCATAATTTTGAAACAGCCCCTGTAATGTGTTCTGTAAACCTTAACACTGTAATATGAAATTTTTATCCGCCCCCTGTAAGTCTTAATGATACGATGAATGATCCATATACATGTTCATAAATTTCCTTCTTTTTACAAGATCATATTTCCAATTCTTATAGTTTGTTTGCTAAACAGCATTTTGCAGGTTGTATACAGCAATAAGTCTTTTTTTGTTTCAAAGCGATTTACGTCAAATAAATAACTCTTGCCACAACTGTACTTTGTTGTTACTTTCGATATTAATGTGAGAAGATTCTGCACTTGAGTTATGATCCATGCTCTGCATTTGTGAAAATCAGCTTGAGTTTAAAGCTCTGAATTGTCAGTTTGCATTGAAACAGTTGTTAGTGGACATGAATTCAGCGTAACTCCAGTTTGAAGTGCAGCTGTCAAAATTTGTTCATAAGACTGAAATTGCAAAAACAGGGTATTTAAGTAGAGCGATAACAAACTTTCAGGGAAGATAGAGTACACTTAAACAATGGGAAATCACCTAGCAATGCATGGTCAGAAACGCTTTCCAGACGTGGTAGTGAAGAAACAAAACGAAAAAAAGGAAGGGCAGAAACAGTGAGTCAAAAACATGTTTTATTATGTTTAATACAAAAACCTACAACTAAAAACAAAAACAAACAATGATCGTCATTAAAGAAAGCGTTCGAAATTACGACTACTCCTAATAATAAACATGTTTTCTCTTCCCGTTCGTGTCCTTTCTTCCTTAAATTTTGCGTCGTCATTACCGCGCCAGGAAAGCGTTTCCAACCATGCATTCCTATGTAATTTCTCATCATCTAGGTCAGGGATGGGCAAACTACGGCCCGCGGGCCAAATCCGGCCCCTTGGAAGACTGTATCCGGCCCGCGAATAGAATCTTAATTTGCCGGTCCGAGGCAAATTAAAAGAAATATATATTTAAATATTATATCTCCATCTCCTTTTCTACTTTGTTTAAATATTACTTTTTTTCTTCCTTTTGTTCAAATTATTGATGATCTTTTTACTGTCTAAAAACATAAAATGGAAATAGCAAGCACAAACGCCTTTCAATCGGTAAAATGTTAAACGCGGAAGTACTTTGGTAGTTATGCTGTAGATTGGCTTAAGAATCGTTATCTGTTTTTCGGGGAGAAGTACGCGAATTCAATATAAGTGAATCAGACCTCACATTTGGCAGACTGCGCATTTTAAGCTCGAGCCAGCGGTCTTTCCTTTTGTCGCGAATTCTAGTATTATTGATTGTGTATGGAAAGATTGCGGACATATAGCATCGCTGTGAATAGTGGTTTTGAAATTGTTAAAAGTATAGCGTAGCTAGTGCTTGTTGGGTTATTCGTAAAATATTTCAACCTCAAAATGTCTACTAAAAAACGTAAAGTTGATTCAGAATGCCATGCTTTTAATGATAAATGGACCTAGAAATATTTTTTACAGTTGTAGAAGATAAACCAGTGTGTCTCATCTGCAATGAAGCTGTAGCAGTCTTCAAAGAATATAACATCATTATCGAAAGTTTCCCGAATTTAATAGCTCACGCCCAGAATATCAGTGCTATGTTTGCTTCATCGTATATATGAGTCAAGTGTTTTCAACAATGATCCTTAGAAAGAATTATTTAAGAAGTAGAGTGACAGATGAGCAGTTAGCCTCGTTCCTTAGAATCAGTACATCTCACTTCGAACCTCAATATAAAAAACTTTTAAAAATGAAAGCGCAATTTCATTCTTCTCATTAACATATTTAAATTGTAATACTTGTATATGTTTTTAAAATTTTAGAAAAATTTACCTTGGCCCGCCGAACTTTTTTTTTTCGATTTTTGGCCCGCGAACGAAAACGTTTGCCCATCCCTGATCTAGGTGTACTCTGCCTCTCCTGAAACTTGGATACTTTTCAAAAAATGTTTACAGGACCTGTTATAGAACTGTTGCGCGCTTCTCCAAAACCATCAGAATAATGAGAGTTCTAGGTGGTATAAGTTTCTATTCAGTGTCCTGTTCGGAAGAAAATCTTTCAAATATTTCTTATTATTTTCGTTCAAAATTATGAAACTGTATTTCTTTTTTCTTCTCAATAAAATTACTGGCGCTATCAGAAAAAAATATGCTTACGTTTGCCTCTCCTAGTTATAAAGTATTTCAAAGTTTTCCTTAATGATTCTAATGTTGGTCCCGAGACTATTTTCAAATTTATGACGACCTCTAGTACAAGACAAATGAATATACAAATAAAAGCTTACGTTAGAGATACCTTTCGCTGGCTTTTTGTTCCCAAAAATAATTTAGATGGACCGATCTTTATTCAATTCAGCATCAGATCTCAATTCACTACTTTAATGCTCTTCCAACTTTCTGCTTACATACCTACACATTTGCTTTGAAACATGATTATAGTCAAGCATCATTTTCCTGCCGACGATCTGAAGATTAAAGATGCATGACATCTAACTATCAACTAATTATTACTTCAATGCTAAATTCTGTTCGTATAGGTCAAGCGACTTATCGCCCCGTCTTTGACTTATAAAGAAATAACACCAAAATCACCATCAGTTTTAAAATAAACCTTTTTATCTAAATTTCCAGTTTAATAAATCTACACAGCTTGTAAAGTGACAATATAAGTCACCGCTTCTTGCGGGATTAACAGAACACAAAGGTTAAGGAAGCTTAAGAAATTAAAGTATAAATTCCCAAAAGCAAAATGCTACTGTAATTTTCACACAAGCCCTTTGAAAGCATGCAAGCAAACACGGCTCTAAGGCTAAATCTAATTCAGGAAATAGTTCGGACGAGATCAGCGGTCGCTGCCAAAAGATCTCTCTTAAGGTATCCGACTTCATTCGGGTGCCATTTTTTTAAAAAAATGGTTATTATTTTAACTATAAACATATTAATTTGAAGATAAGTATATTAATGAGCGAAAACGGCTTAAAACGTAATGCTAAGTAATTTTAATTTTGAAAAATAATGAAAAAAAGGATAATTTTCGCATACATTTTGTCTTTACGACAACAACCACGGTGAACAATGTATACATAAATATACAGGTTTTTTAATTTGTATTTATTTTTACATTTGTTATGTACGCAGTGAAGCAAAATAATTAAGATATATTCATATATTCTTGAGATATGTCAAAATGTATAGTATTTACTGTATATTTTCCTATTATCGCATTCAAAATATAAAAATAAAAAGTAACAATTCAACTTATAATTAATATTTCTAAAATCTTCCGCTTCAAAGCATGCATCAGATTATACGAAATACATATGGAAAGTATCATTTAATTTCATCGATAAAATTTTGAGTTATTACTGTTACCATTGGCAATATTTGCAAAAAATTGCATTTTTCAGAAAACAAGTTTAAAGTTTTCATAAAACAATTTCTTAATGAAAGAAACATTTCTGACAATTAAAATTCCCCTGCTTTGTAACTGACACTTTGGTTCTTTTAACAAACACTGCCTTTTTCTTTCGAACAAAGCGTAATTTTTTCTTTGGTTTTTTGCAAAACTTGTGGAATGCCGCCAGAGTCGTGATTTTGCGCTTTATCAAGCTTTTGAATTCCCTGTTCAGTGTAAAATTGAGGACACATACCTAACTTTAAATATACTTCAAGCAAACCTATAAAGCCGTCATTAAATAACGTTAAATAATGCAGCATTTACAACTTACATTTGCTCCAAACATTAATGTTCTCAAGTTTATGAATGTTTCTTTCGGAACAATTTGCAATAAAATGCCATTAAAAAGTTTCTTGATTTTTAGAGTTTTGCCATATATGCACTTTTTTAATAACTCTTGTTTACGCAACTCTATATATATAGGTTTAATTAAATTTAAAATATATGTTGATATACTACAGGTTTTTCTTCGCTGTTTTTTTTTCCTTTTTTTGCAATCGTACATTGATAGTTGCACCAACGCGTTGATCAAGGTGGGTATTATCTATGTATTAGATTCGAAAAGGAAGAGCTATACTCGAACAAGCAGCTATTACAGCCTGCCGTATCTCAATTAAGTTTTCAACATTACTTCTAACTGCAATCCCTAATTCTACAGAATATCAATAAAATAATCAGCCAGTTTACCATTTCCTTTCAATGCAGGAGTGGAGTTTTTTTTACCTTTCGCGGTCTACTACCAACTCTTTTCTATACATTTCAAATGCATTCTAATTGCTTGACAGAATCTTTACCATATTATCTTTCCCAATTAAAAACTCTTAGAATCCCCATAATATTCCGCGTACTTCAGCTTTCATAATTTAATAGATCATTCATAAAAGCGATAAGCACGAACTGCTTCCATACCCGAAGCTGCTCCTTTATAATTTACAGAACAATTATGTTACGCTTTACGTATGTCGTGCTGAAGATTCCGTTCCATTTTGCTTATTTTGTTGCAAATAGTGTAAAACTGTGAAATAACTTCCAAGTCAAGTACTTTGTCAGCACTAATCTACAAAGCAGCAACACATCCATTCACCGACGAATACCCTCTCCGCCAAACTAAATACAAAATTAAGGGGAAAACTATCTCCATATTCTTAAAATGTATTACGAAATATCTAAACTTAGTACAAAGGTTTATAATTTACAAAATCTTGATGATAAATAAGGTTTCTAAATAGGTATGTCTCTTTAAATGCTCAGTTCTGGTTCAGAATATTGGAACTTCTGGTTTATTCCGTTACAGAAAATTGCTTATAACTTCAGTTCTAATTAACCTATCAACAAGAAAAACTTGCATTTGATAGCTAAAGATGTATTCTTTAAGATAATGTAATAAAGTAAAAATTGAAATTTTAACCGAAAATCGACTTTTGTACGAGGTCGGATACCGACTTCAAAAACTCTTTTCTTATATACGTTAACTAATTTGCATCGTGGTAGGAGGCGACGAAAGTAGAAGTGACACTAAAGATAACCATAAAACGAAAGTGGGTTAATAAACATAAAACCATGCTGTCTCCCTCATCAAGATTTAAGTAACTCGAAAACAAAGATCTTAATAACTTTGACAGTGAATATTAGATTCCTAGAAGGAAAAATATTTTAGTATCGTATATAATACTTTCTATCATATAGCTACTGCATATAAACGTGGCTTAACAATTTACTTTAGAAGTTTACTTCAGCAACTTGCTTTAAAACTTTTCACTCTCTAGCCTTTTAATGAGAGAACAGATGTATATCTTATGCTTTGTAAAAATAACTTCTACCTCCTATCGCGATTCATACATGGCTATTTCGCATGATAAACTAGGCCTCAAAGAAAAGTCTAATCTATTTTAACTTAATGTAACATCAAAGGAAACTATCACTAGAGAGCAAAGTTCTAATTTTTTAGCATATTTTTATTTACAATACACTAATTTTCATTTACAATAACAGTAAATTCTTAACACATTTTGTTTTCATAATAAATTTCAATCTTCTTTAAATTTACTAAGTTTTTATTACATGTACTCAATTTTGAATCGTCAAATACAATGCATAAACACGTACTTTAAATTGCTATTATTTATACTGTGGGGTTTTGCTTATTTAATTCCAATTTTCAATCTTAGAACCCCACAAACACTAACAAGCGAATAATCGCTTTAAGTGTGTGAACAAACACGTAAGACGTAAGAAGGGTTAATTACCCTTTATTTCTCAGAATAAATACAATCAACTCCTAAATCAGAGTATACACAAAGCCTCCATTTGGGCTTGAACTTAAATAATTATGAATTTAAACTAAACTACGCTTAACTAAAGCTATCTGAAAGATACAGCCGAAGCTATCAGGTTTCTAAATAGTTGGCCCCTAAATATTAATTAAATCGGCGAAGCCAAGCAAGGGCCTAAAGTATGGCCGAGCGTAGTATCCTAAGAGAGAACGTAGCCAAAAGGCAAACGCGCGCTAGTCAGGAAAATCAGACTCTCTCTCTCGAAGTCGGCGAAACATCGACTTAAATAGTACTCTTACTCATTTGCATTAACTGCTTTTCTGAAATTACATTCTGATAAGAAATTGTAAGCTGAAATTAGAATAGATAGAAAAGTTGCATAACTTAAAATAACTGTTAGTAAAATTATGATAAACCTTACAATACTATTACAAAATTTTAGTCTATAGTCTTATTAACATAAGAAATCTCAGGATTATGACCGCAAACTTGTAACAACACAGAAAATAAATTTTGGAGGACACATTAAAGCTAGTAAACAAAAAGCATTCAAGTTACTATTTGAAATTCGAAAATTTTTACTTGAGATAAAGCCTAAAAACAGCTTGTAGTATATAAATATCAAGTAAGGATTCACTTTGAGTAGAGATAAATAAATTTGCATTTATCTTTGTTTTGCACTAACTTTAATCCCCATTTCTGTAGTGCGCCATATGCTTGGCTAGAAACTCGTCCAGAAATTGCCACCGTAATATGTTAATCCTCATTCTGCATCTCCGATGCTGGCCAAGCTCTTGTTCGATGAGTGTTTCCCTCCTTCGTTTTTGCTCCAGCAAGCTCTTGGATCGAAATTGAAATTCCACGAGTTCCTGTTGTATCTACCGTTTTCTCCGGAAAACTGCCTGGGTCTGTTGACTGGTTCTCAGTTTGTTGCCTTCCACCTCCTAGCGTGGTTAGTCAAGTAATCTCTTGGATGTCGGTATAATCCCCTCCCCTCGAGGTTAGCTTGATCGTTTCTTTACCTAATAGCACGCCTGGTTGCAAAATATCCTGAATTTTCTTGAATAACTGAACAGCCAACAAGGCCCCTAGGATTTCTCTCTCGGTAGCAATAAAATTCCTTTGAGATGGATGGAGGATTTAAGTAAAATATGCTATTGGCTTGCCATACTGCATAAGCATCTCTCCTATTGCAAAATCATATGCTTTGTCAGCTCTTTCCAATTTTCCTTACAAGTCAGGAAAATTCAAGACCGGAGCTTAAACAGCGCAGCTGTTAGCTTCGCAAAAGCTTTATTCGCCTCTGCAGACCAAATAAACTTTGTCAGTTTTCGTTTTAGATTCAGCAAGGGCTCTACAATCTTTGCGAACGATCTTTAGTATTAGAGCAGGTCAAAAAACAAAGCTAGTTCCTTTAACGTATTTGACGGCGAGTAGTTTTTAATTGAGATTATTCTGGATACAACTGGTTCAATCCTTCGAGGTGATATTTTGTACCCCAAGTAAAGGAGGTTTTTGGACGTAAATTTGCATTTGGACCATTTATAATTAACCTGATTATTTTAGTACCGTGAATACTTCTCGCAGAACACAGAACACCAGTGGACACATCAACGTGTTACTAGAGACTTGTGCCATCGGGATATGTAAATGTTGACCTGCATATTGCAGGCCTTAAAATTACTCATCGCCTCTGGAATGCAAAGGGAACATCGCATAGGGCAAATGGCAATTATTTTAGAAATGCATACACTCTCGATTTTGTGATAAATGTCATTTCTGGCACCTCGTCGAGTCTTAGCCTTTTTTGAAAATACCGAAAAGTTAAATCAAATGATATCTTGTACATAGTTGATTTAACTTACCTGATAATTTTCTCTATTACAGATAGAAAATAAACTGGCTATTGTGAATGCTATTTAGCTTTTTGGAATCGACAGCAAAACCCCACGAATTATGTTTGATGAGTGGTAAATTCCTTTTTCGGCATGCAACTATTCAGCGAACTAAAATTTCATCTTACGTAAATCAGCAGCAATGAAATTTCATTGCACAAGTATTACAAACATCACCAATTATTGCATAAGAAATAAACTAGATTTCTGAAGAAATTCACTCAGTATTTTTACAAGAAACTGTTTTCTAAAAAAATGTGATAACTATATAATCATTTTCCACTGCATTTACTAATATTCTGGAACTCCACAACAATAAGTGGCAAATGATTTTAATGAAAACTGTTCATCGTAGTTCTGGATTTTACAAAATGGTAAGTACAAAATGTCATTTCATATTTCCAAGTCATATTAACTCATAATTCTACAAACCTACAAATGTTTCTTAAATGAAAAGCTGCAATATAAATATTTACTTTTCAGTTTTTCTGATAAGCCTTTCTTGATTATTTTATGTTATGATCATAGAATTCAAACAATATGTTAATTCCCTCATGTTATATACAGCAATAAATAGTTTCGTTTTATATGTTGGACTTCAGTAATACTCTATTTTCATATTCGCATATTACACCTACGCAAAAACGCAAACATACACACTAAATCATTTTAATGATGTATTCTAATCCGGACTACTATCTATGAATACCTACGAAACGTTTCCTGTTTGATATCTGTCATATATATTTTAGAAGAAAGACTTCGGGTGGAGTTTCTCACTGTTTTATGGTAATATGTTAGTTTAATCATCGCTGGAGTGAGGCCTATTCATTACCGTATTCTTAAATTAACTAAATCTTGCTTGAAATAATAGCATGAGACAAGAAGACTTATTTCCTTCTCATGTGAACAGTTTGCATGCAAATTATTTCATAAGAAAAAGCACTTTCCCAAACAGGACACAAATTCACTATGATTCAGCACATACTGCAGGTAAAAAAATCTGATGTGTACAACCAAATGACTTCTTGTACGGAATATTAAATTATACGCATTTTGCATTTTATTTAAAGTTATTGGATTGAATTAAATCTACTTCGTCGATAGCGCATAAACCACAATAGAATAAATGCTATCTTTAAAATTCATTATATTTGTTTACCATAGCGACACTCTGGCGCTAGGTTCACATAACAGCGTTACATCTCATTCATTTTATAATTCAGAATGTACAAATGTTATGCATACCATTTGAAGAATTATTTAATCGTTGCCACATGTTGTTCTATTCAAATATTATAATAAATATAAAACAATGTATAAAATAAGTTAAACAAACAAAAAAACAAAGAAAAAAGAAACAGGTTTTCACAGACGAGTCAGTATTTCTCATTCAATTAATTCATTTCTGACTTCGCGGCAAGTCAAAAATACATAAAAACTCAAAATATCTATATTAAAAATTACGAAGTAAATCTTAAACACTTATTTCCTCGAATAAATTCCAGAATTGATTAAGCATGATTTAATTCGCAATAATAAAAGAATTGTTGTTGCGAAGTATAGTTTCTCTATATTGGCAACACATCCACAATTCAAGTTTCAAATGTAAATAAATATGGCTGAATGGGAAGAATCATTAGGCTTAGCCGCACTTAAGCAACTTTTAAATTGTTGATAATTCTACAAACCTTGCATGCAGATTTAATAAAGGCATAAAACCTTAACCTGAAGATAAGAACAACATAATTCAATCAGTTTTAAAGAAAAAAATGCACAATTTACAAACAGATAAGAATAAAGAAACAGAGCTCACTGAACCGAGTAACAGAGTGGATATATCTATACATATATTTACATTCATAATGAAAGTAATTAAAAGTAAATTAATAAGCCCAAAACTTGCGCTAAAGGTGCAAAATAATAAATATGTTTGTAAATTGAATTTCCGTTGCTTGGAGATGTAATATGGAGAGTTTTCTTTTTATAATTAGTGAATTATAGATATATTTATATACTTTTAGTGAGGCCGATTGCAACCAAAATAGAAGGTGCACATCTACATGTTATAGCAATCCTATGTACAAAAATTCAACATTCTGAGGCTATTCTTTTTTGAGTTATACGCGATACATACACACATACGTACGTACGCACAGACGCCACGAAAAAATCTCTTCAGAATCCATTTTAAATCAATTTTATAATTTTTTGTGGGAAAAGAGTCCTTTATTCTGTCCTTACGCTCAGATAGCACGCAGAAACATTGTTAAATTGCATTCAATAGCGGTTAAAATGGTTATTTTCATTGATATACGATACCCGAAATTTTTCGCGATTACAATACTTCCTTTTTACTTCGTATAAGGAAATAAAAAAACTGTAGTTTTTAATCTTACGCATCTTAGATTTTCATAAACTTCTATACTAGTCAAAATACTGTCACAGAAGTTAAGAGGAAATAAAGGAACAGCATGAGCAGCTTCATTTCTGAAGAAGTTAAATAGAATTTTTCTGTCATTATGTTGTATACTACGTTTCGTGCAATAATACCAAATCTTAAAGTGAATGGTTCTGTATTATATTTTAAATACAGAATAATTAATAGCTAATTTAAAACTAATTTTTTCTAACTATTATGATGAATATTAAATTTGCTTAACTCACATTGTATTTGTTAAGTATATAAGACTTTAGTGTTTTGCATATTTTTATTGTCCAGACAATAATCCAGTTTTGACTTTATCTACAGGAAACATAAAAAGCTGATTTCACTTCAGATATATCATCTTACATTGTTTTCTTCTGGGTTCCGCATAAACACAATTATAAGCCATAAAACGCATCCGCGCAAAAAGAAATGTAAAATTAAAACACATTGGTTACAGAACATGCGAGAAAGTAAATATAATTTGCAGAAACATACATCTCTTAAATATTCATATTATAAAACCAAACCTATATATAAATTTGCACCGAAGTTGCACCAACATATCTAACTCTTGAAATCTGTTCTAAGAGTTTGCATTTTAGATTCCAATGTTTTAATAATATTGCCACTGTTACATCAAATTAAAGTAAGTGGCCACGTTTTCGCTAAAATCTGCTTCCTTTTTTTATATCAATTTAAATGCCTTCCGATTTTTCCTACAAGGAAAAGCTGAAAATTTCTTAAAATTTAAAAAAGAACTGACAGATCCTCCGCTAAAGGCCCATTTATAATAACGAAATGCTGAGCTGAAGAAACAGACGCGAATTTAGCAGCTTCTAAAGGTTTTAAGAAAAAACACTTACATTTTTTACATAAAATTGAGTATCTATACATGTATTGAATAAAACGCTAAACAGCCTAGGTCAAAATGTCATTAAAAATTTCAAGAGTGAAATATTTCCTCAGAGCATAAACTAATTGGATTAAAAAGCCGTCAAACAGAGCGCTAATTTCTCTCGCGTTTCATGGGCTTAAAGTTTCGCTAGTGCAAATTGGTCTTAAGTGCTATTGCTACTAACTTTATACGTATGTAAATAATTTTAGTGAAAGTATTTGCAAACTGTAGTATCTCTTGCATAATGCAACATGAAAGACCTCAAGGATGCGAAGAATCGCAAGGAAAACAGGGCTACAGGGTTTTGGCCACTAATTTTTATCCCCAAATCTGGCGAGAAATCGCCAAAAAATCGCCAGTTTTTGCTACCATTTGGCAACATTTTGGTCCGACTCCTGTATCACTCTAACTGGTCCGCTCCCTGCGTAATTATAACTCGTTCGATCCCGTGTGTAACTCTAATGGTATTCGGCGCTATGTAACTGTAACTGTAACTGTGTATGCTTCCCAGCTATTTCGAAAAATCGAAGGTATCGAAAATTTCTCGGCGGGCGAGGGAAAACTATAGTATTGAGCGCTTTGAGAGATCACTGTGCGATTTTAAGCATAGGCTCTCTGCATTGCCTTGTACTCAACGTTCTTAGTTGTTTAAAGTGGTAACTACTAATTGTGGTTTGTCATACTGAGAAGAGCTATATAAGTATTTCTAAGAAATGTTCCAGAAATGTGAAATGTTTCTTTTGAGAAAATAAATTTCGGCAAGCTATCATCGGTTCTGTGTGCATTCTGTCCATTACGAACCCATGCGCACGTAACACTGTTAATAGTATTTAAAAATCATGCTTCAAAATAGCATTTAGAGAAAAATTTCATGGATGGAGAACAAAGAATACCATTAAGACAAAAATGCATTTAACCCCTGAGCATTCTATAACGCATATCCTGAGCATATCATGTCAAAGGTCTCCGATGCTGATTTTTGTGGACGAACAAAAAATTTAATCGCATAACGTTGTTCCATCGACGCTTCCATTTCGACAACTGACCGCGTCTCGTAGGCGCCCGCAAACACGCTTCAGTTCAATCACGTGATACTCAGGAACATGAGCCTGTACACCCCGTCTATCGGTAGCTTTTGTTAATACAGACAACAAACTTTTTTTATGCCACAGAAATTAACATTCTGACGAGTGGTTTTGCAGCAGTAAAATTAGTCTTATTGAACAGCCTACGTATATATTTCTATTTTTCACCTGCCAAATAATTTTCATACAGCACATAGTCTTACGCTGTGAAACACGTTTCGGTGTTAGGCGATGAACATTATGTTTTTTGTTTTGATTAGCTTTAAATCAGATTTTATGATTTTGTTCACAGTTCCTGCAAAGGTATTTAAAGATTTTGCAGTAGCTCTTTTGGGGCTGGATTTCCCTTTAAAATATGAGATGCGACTTTAATAAGAGCAGTACATACCTTTGTTGGATATGCATTTTTTGCTTTTTCCGAAGTCAGATATGAACTTTGACGTTTCTTTCCTTTCACATTAATTACGTCACTTATTTTAATATTGTTATGTTTAATATGTCACTTATAAAAATTATTATAATCATGATTTTCACATATTTTTTTAATAATTGAATAAGATTACTTCTCTTCGAACAGCGCAAAAATATAGCCTTCGATCCATTGTTTATTTTTAAACGACATCTTGAAGAAAAGAATATTTTTAATACTGCAGAGTATAATTAAACCTTATTCCAATTTGATGCCAGTCACGTTTGTATTTTAAAATTAATATTTAAATTCATGGAGAAAACTAAAATCTTTATAAAAATGTATAAACACTCTCTGTATAAATGAAACTTTGAGGTGGTATAGAGTGCTGTTAAGCGATAAATAAAATCGTTCTGGTAGCCTAAATCGTTATTCTCCGTGCAAATTTTAAAAGATATGCATCGCTACAAGAACGTATAGAAGACGCACACTGAAACGACCTTTGAACAATTGGTCCTCTTCCATCTGCAGCCCTAGAGCTAAAATTTATGTCAGTAAGTTCCACATATGGGTAAGAATGCATGTCGCTAGAATTCCCCACGGGAAATGACGATTTATGCAAATGGACCGCAAAATGCTTTTATCTACCATTCAACAGTTGCCTATACTACCTCAGCTTACTATTTCAATATACTCACTCAGTTCTAAAATCTACTTATTTCAGTTTCTTCTGTTATTTAAATCTAAACATATTGCATTTTAAAACAATAATTCTTATGTTTTAAATTCAAACATTTATTAACTGACTATTGAACTAGCAACAATGACATAGAAAAAAATTAGATGCAAAATAATGTTTCGTAATATTACCATAAAGTGGCTTCTTTTTAAAGATATACTAGACATGGGTCAATAATTAAACCTATAGTTTTTTATTTTTTACTTTTAAGACTTAGAAATTCGTAAAATATTTTCTTACATATGAATCTCTTTACGATATTTGCCACTCTACCATAACTTATATTTACGTCTGCAGAGCAAAAAATAATTTAATAATACTTAAAGTTTTGTAAAACTACGTCTAAGGCAAAATGAATTAAACTTTAAAAAAATTTGATAGCTTAAAATGCAGAATTACTCGAAGCGAGGCCCTTCCTACGTTTCTTGGACAAAACGTGTCATGGATAACCTATTTGTTGCTAAAAGAAAGTAAAACACTTGTAGGAGATTCATTAACTTTCAGAAGATAGGAGCTAATTTAAGACTTGAACTTACGTGTGAACATGGCCTTCAGCATAGTAAAAAAAAAATGAATTTTCTTTATAATTTTTCTCTTGTTAAAGGATGTAAAGCAGCACTTGTTTAAAGCAGTGATTTTTCAAAAAATGCTTGTTGAAAATGCAAGTAATGTAAATTTTCTAAACACGGAAAGGAGGTAGAGAACTGGTGGAAAAGAAAATACAGAAAATAAATTTAAGACGTACTACAACTGTTTCTTAAAATATTGCTCAGAATAAAATCAGTAACTACTTGATAGCAAAGGTATTTTTACGGCAAATGAACAGAAACTGATGCATTCCGTTTATATTAAAATGAAACATTGGTTTAGTTTATTTGACTACAGCAAAGCGCCAAAATATCATCTGACTAAAAGGAAAGGATGTCTTCGTGAAGACTTTCTAAGGAAAACTGGCTCCTATCCGCGTTACACATGGAGAAACCACGAAAACGTATATGCAGCCAGCCTATTAGCCGGGATTCTAACCACGGAGAGATATACCAGTCTTCATCCATTTTACAGCTCGACCGCATATATATATTACTAAACGGTTTGTTATATTGATAAACGTGAGGGTACCTTAAATTATCGGTATAAACTTTTACATGCTTGGTTCTGGACACAAAAAATAAACAAGCAAATTCTCATAGAAAAAAAAAATATTTGAATCTCCTTAAGTCACTAATGCAAAGAATTATCCTCCCAAGTGTTTTGGTGTAACAAAAATCAAAAGATTAATTTTCAAACAAAATGCAAAATGTGACACTACAATTCAGCGTCAAATTCAAAAAAAGCTATCTCTCAGTAAAATAAAACTAAATCCACTGACTTTCCTGAAAACGCATAAATCTCAGTACAATTCTAGAGATACCTACAAAAACTGTTCATTTAAATATAATTAAGGACACCTCAAAACACCCAGAAAGGCTAAATCCCTCATGTAAGAAGTCAAAGCATCAGTCATTCAAAATAATAATCCGATCGTATAGTTACGGCACACTTAAAGTGAATTTCCCTACTACCCTTTTAGTTACCCAGGTTCGAATTGAAAAGAAATAACCATGTTTTCCGTAAGGATCCCATGGATGACTTACAGTAGGCCACCAGAAAAAAAATCAAATAAAACATATAATAATAAATCAATAAAAACCTTTACTAAATCTTCCATAATAAGTATAAATAGCTGGACAAACTACCCTTACAAAACATTATCTAAAAGTTACTCATAATTTTACATTTGTCATTCTGAACAACGATCAATATTGTACCCAAGGTATTAGTTTTATCAATATTGTACCCACGTTTACAATTATTGCATAATTATTACTGAATAGAACTCATGTAGTTTCAAACAATTTCTCATTTTTAATATTTTTCGAAATCCTACTAAAATCGTAATGAAACACCTTACAATTATTACACTCTTTTAAATAGTTACCCATGAATTTAAACTCACATTTAAAGCTAATTTAGAAAAACACACAAATCCTTCACCAGCAATCCAGAAATAAATTATCTTCTAACATTTAGTGATTAATTAAATTTCTTGAAATAATATTCCATGTACTTCCAAATAATCTACATCCGTTACAATTTCTTTTAAGAAACACTGAGATTTTCCCCCACCTATTAATTTATCTCAAGTGACGACTCATAACAATTAAAATTTTAAAATAAAAATCAATTTTTCAGCTATTAATTGCATATCAAATAAACACACACACACACAAAAAAAAACACTAAAAAAACTAAAAAAGCACTCACGGATGCCGAATACACATAAGTGTGTGGGCCTTGGGGAGATGCCTAACGATTTCTTTACTTTCATCGATCAAAACTTCATACTTGTAAAAAAAAAAGAAATCAAAGTCTGATAACTGCCCAAGGTACTCACGATTGGATACTTCATCATTGTCTAAAACAAAGTCTGATGACTTCCTCCAATAAATCAACCAACTTCTCATGAATCCCGCAGAGTCAATTTGTAGAAACCAATTCTCACGCAATCTGCCTTCCCGATTCTCTGCAATGGGAAGTCCAAGTTTTTGATGAAAGCCAGAAACTTCAATCATTATTCCATTTATGAAGTAACAGTAAAGAATTTAGGAACTAGCTGCAAGGTAACAGATCGATGATAATGCTTCCGATTAAGACAGCCAGTGACCAAACCTAATCTCAGTTTTTAACTGAGATCTGGAGACGAAGCTCAATAATCCTGAGTCATTTTTCTACCAGCGACGAGGGAATAAATTGTCCGAGAAAAACGCGAGCCCCAGCCCAATTCTACTACCACAGTCGCCGACCCCGCGACTCACTCGGATCGGTCCCCGCAGCCCTCAAGCTACGGGAAGGCGGTAAATTACCTCCGCTTTGTTCCTTTACATTTCTTAACCGTGAAAAATTCTGGAAAATGTCCCTCCTGCCTCTCGGTACAACAATTTTTAAAACCTCGGTAACGCTCAAATACGGACCTACTCTAAAATCACTATTGGCTTAAAATATCTATAAAATTATAGTATCTATCCAATCCAACACACAATTTAAACTCCCTCTAACAAACTAAAACAACGGCAAATAATTAACCTCCAAAATTCGAAGAAAATCAAACACTTCTTTTTAAAATGACATACCCTTTCGTGCGCAAGCAAGAAGGAATGTTCTCAACCGTAAAGGCCCGTCCACACGAGTACGCTCGCAACGTATGTAGTTGCCGTAATTTTTTTTTCGCCGACGTAAATTCGCATTACGCAGAAGACGTAAAACTGAGTTCGCTCATATTCAGCTTCTTCGCCCGCGACGTGAACGAACAGCCAATAGCTGACTGAATTCTTATCACGTGCCATAGTCGGAAAAAAACTTGTTAACACTTTTCAGTATGGCGTCGGGCAGCTTTGGTCGAAACCCCATAGCGTTGAGTTTTTTTTTTTTTTTTCAAAGAGATCGTAACTGTCCACAGGAATAAAATCATCAGCATTATTTACAGCATCCACAATTCTCTCAAACCATATAGATTGGTAAAAATTTCAAATTCTCATTAATGGGGCAAAACTGTATATTTATAAAGCAATCATCCGACCAGTATATCAACATGCTTCACCTGTATGTAAAACCGTAAGTAAGAGGAACCTAAATAAATTACAGTTTCTACGAAATCAAATTTTCTGCCTTACAAAATTCTCCTTAATTATTATAAATGTTCGTTATTTCATGTATAACAAGAAGCTCTATAAGTATCTCAACATTAAATACACCAAATACTAACTTAACAATATAACAACTTTTAAAATAAAGCACTTGACTGTGAAAGAGTATTCAATAAAATACAGTTACAACTTAAGTCATACGGTACACATTTATTGAATGTTAATTAAATTACCTTTGCTGTGACAGACACCTGTTACTTTATTTTTCGGTGCATCTGCTATCACATGTAGCTGAGAGGCCAGCGCGCTGGGTTGCAAAGGGAAAGATTGGGAGTTGGAACCTTACTCATAATCATTTGTAAGTTAGAACTTTTTTTTTTCATTTTGAAACGTGTTTCTTATATTTAATCATGAATAATTTTATTCTTATTTTATCTATTTTTTATTACTGTTTTCATTTCTTATTTTCTATTATTATTATTGTTTTCAATTTAGTTTAAAAATGCGCATTGTAAATAGGAGCCATTAACCCATTACGTAATGATTATATGCATCTCTTGTAAAAATTATTTCTTTATTTATACCCACGGAGTATAATGATTTATTTATACCCACAGAGTTATTATACTCCGTGTTTATACCTCATTACATATTTTATTCTCCACATAGTTTTACATACACTGCCCAAAATTTAAATTTTATTCTAAATTCAAAAATAACAAAAAAATAAGAAAAACGAAAGAAAATGTCTGAAAGCTTTCAGGTTTTATATTACTTTCAAACGAACTTCCCCCCCCCTTATTTATAGGCACATAGACGTTTTGAGAGCATTTGGGCTAACGTCTCCTTGTGCTAAAATATTTAAAAACTTTCAAGCATATCTTAAGATATTTTATTGAATGAACTTTTTCTTCTAATTTATTTGTGTAATAATATATGCAGAATAATCAAATTATAGAACACTCTACTTATTACACAGATTCCTTTACACGTGCTCCCATACCACACATAAACAAGCAAGCCAAGGGAGGGAAGAAAGATTAAAAAATATGAAGTTGATTTTATTATATGGTGGATGGTGTTTCAAGTCATTTAATTCACTTTATATACTATTTTATAAATTTAAATTTTTTACAATTTTATAAATCTTAATTAGTATAAGGCTGATTTGTGCGTATAATAACTGTTTAATCTTACTATCCGAGTTGTTAAATTGCTTAATAAACAAAATTTCACTATAAAACTAATCGACTGTGATATTCTGCTGACCAAACTGCGAAACAGAAGATGAAACACTTTAAACTTGCAGCTTTCTATGAGTGTCACATGATTTTTCTCTTCAATAATTCTATTGGCTAAACGCAGACTTCGCTCGCCTCCTCGTTTGGACGACTTTTCACCTGCGACGTGCGTTTCGTTCTGTCATTTACGTCTCTAGCGTACTCGTGTGGGCGGGCCTTAATTCACTTAAAGTTGCGACACCAGTAGGTAATAAACATATCACAAAGTTCTCTTCATAAAAGGGCGAAGTATTTTCTCGCACAAGCGTCTAGACCTCAAACCTCACTTTTGCTCATAACCAGTTTTATCCCTTCTCTGGGAAATGAAAAAGGGAAAAGGGATTTTGAGTATAGGGAATTTTAGTCTATAGCGTATCGTGTTTACAAAGTCGTCAATTAGTTGAATGAATTAGACGATAATAAGCGTAAGATAAGAAAAATATTAAATAAAATAAATGCTTGTATAGCTTTGAAAAAGTTTCAATCTCACACAAAGAAAGGTTTTTACATTCATAAATCAAAGCTGCTAATGAAAAGCAAAACTCTTCCTTTTCCTCATACAAAAAACCGATAATGCCCTTATTTACCCATTATAGAGATGAGATTTAAATTCATGTAATTAACAATTAATTAACCTGCTGGCATGGGATCGCCTGCTCATATTGGATAATATAAATATGCGAAATATTTGCATTCAGACAACTTTTGCACAATTTACAAATGGAAATTTTATACACATTTAATCTTACACAATATACAGAATAAAATTAGCCAGTTTATTTTTAAGAAAACTAAGCTAAGTAAATATAGCACCACTAACACATATTCGTTAGCATTTAAAGCGATAGCAGCATAAGCACGCGGTCTTCGAACGTGAGCATTTGTGAGCGCTTGGACGAAATTCCCTTTTTCCCTCTGTCATTCGAAACCCGGGCGATGAGCAAAAGTGAGGTTTGGGGTCTAGACGCTTGTTTTTCTCGCCTCTAAATGAACAAAACACTTGTTCAACCCCGAAAGTTAAGGGGAGGAAAAGGCAGCTGGCCGCCAACCTTAAGTGGTCGCCTCGTGGGAAAAGAAAAAATCACTCGCTTTTACCTGTACAAGACTTTTCCGTTAGCTTAACAAGAGCTTTACCGTATTCAAATAATAAAAAAAAACGAGCTTAAACAATAGTATATTAAAAATTAATTCTCAGATATTAAGATTAAAAATTCACTATTTACAGTAAATTAATATATTCACTAAGCACTGTAGAATAACACATAACAATTCTATACAACAGGTTTGTCTGGTGATCACTCTTTACATGCCTTTCGCTACGTGAGATTGCTGTTTACATTCAAATAAGAATAACCTAAAATAGTAGCTAGATCTTCATAATCTGCACATATTCAGCGTTACAGTTTTTAAAATCGCAAGTTCAGTCATCAGTCATCATCGACTTCAATTATCAATCAGCATAAGTCATTTATCAATGTCTATTTCAATCATCAGTCATCAACTTCAATCAACTTTGAATACTACATACATAAAATTTAATGCTTTCATATTCAAAGCGTTATATGCTGCACTGGATGTATTTCAGTGTCCTAGCATTATGTACTATTTCTTCATTCGTATGAATCGTGTGAAAATGAATCGTACCAATCTTTCTAATCATATGAATTTTAAAATTGTTAAGACATAAATTCAAACACTTGTTTACCAGTTTGAATTGTGCACGAAAAGTAAAATGTTACTTTCTGTAGGCCAAATTGTAAATCTTGAAATAGATTCTGTAGAATTTCCTCTTGAAAGACAATAATATTTGCCTACAATTCGCAGTACTTCAATTTTTCTCTATTCCTATTGTTCTTGAATATAAGGTACGTATATTTCAGCACACGGTTTCAGATCGGGGACTATAAAAGCATTACCAAACTGCAAACAGAAGTTATGAATCCCACTTTCCCCACTCATACACGTATGTTACCGTAATCAAATCTTTGTATTTCTTTTAATTCTTATCTTTTAAAAAACTTCATTCACGCTCATTATACATGCTAACATTTAAAAAGAATATTAACCTGCGTTATAACTTTTATCGCAAAGTACGTTATTTTACAGTTTTTCTTTATTCTATGTTTAAACGAGGAATACTGAAGCTAATGAAAATGAGAAAAAACTAATTTTTAATGCTAATGAAAGACATATGGCAATAATATGACATTATTTTCAATGATATTTATTTGAATGGTTAGCATAATAATAATGTAATCTGAAATAATGCTTTTTAAATTCATAAGAAAAATTTAGTTAAAAATGTTTAAATGCAGCCTTGGAAATGTGTATTATAGGTTACATTTGAAGTGAAAAATTGTTAAATGATAAATTTCCTTGCCTTCTACTACTTATTTTGGATCGTGATTAAGGATCGTGATCGTAGGACCCTAAGGCAAACCAATTATTTTCGATCGCGATTATTTCCCTAAGATATATCAACATCATAGAGTAAATAAACTCAAAGGCAATACGCCATTCGATATAACTCATTACATGTATCATATGCATAATATATGGACTTTGGACTGGGCAAATGATAGAACAGTTCACTAGTACTTCTTAATTTAAAAGCTTCATCTGTCGTTTCATTCCCAGTAGCATTTAAGAATCAGCAATATAGATCATATATTTCTATGTACAATTAAGCTTTAAGCCGAAATTTTCGAGTTAATCTACGTGTGTTTTCATTTAAATCCTATGTGAAATAAAGGAAACTAAAAATGATAACGGTTACAATAATTAGCATGCTATTAATAAATTGAAAACAACTTTAATAACTGTAGAAAAATAACATGCATTTAATTACCTTAACATTTTTAATGAACTAAATTTTAATACGTTCTTTATCAAACATTATTAATGACATAAAATTAAATATTATAGACTAAGGGAAAAAGTGATTACATTTAAAGGTAAAAAGGCACGTTGATTGAGTAGCAGAGAAGACGAATGTAAATTAATGTTAAAAGAGCGAAAAGCTTTTAATCAACGCATTTATCAGATTCACAATAGGAAAAACAGAAAAAATATATAAGACATACAGTCTCCTGGTGCGCCATACATGTACAACGCAGAGCTTATAAAAGTAAATAAAACACTAACTGAACATTAACTAAAACATTAAACATTACATGCGTAAATGAAACAAACAAAAAATAGAGAACAGCGGTCTGGACATCACAAAAACAGATACGTTCATTGGTCAAATCATGCCAAACGTTTTCAAATCGTTCTGCAAGCAGAATCTAAGGCCATCGAAGGCAGAGTATGAAAAAATTAAACGTAAAATATTTGTACATTTTGGTATCAGACCTCGACAGTAATTCATAATATTTAATTCCCACAGAGCATCATTTTCCTTAAATTAATTTTTTTCCAGAAACATAATTCCGTAAGAATTTACGGACAAATTAAATAAAAAATAAATTTATTTTATAAGACTTTTTTTATACTGAGTTTGTTATATTACTATATTGCTTCACTTTAAATTTTGTTAAAAAACTTTCAATTAGCTAGTAACGTTAAAAGCCGTTAAAATTTTCAATAAGGTAGTAAACGTTATTTAGAAATTGAAACATAAGACCGAGAATTAGGCATCTTATCCCTTTAATTACAGACAAGCTTTCAAATAGAAATGTGGGAACAAACGCAAATTTTGAACGTAATGTTAGAATAAAGAAGATTATTATTTTGTGTATTTAAATACTCTAGAGTACAAAGGAAAGAGCTCTGGATGACAATTCGAATTTATAATCATATCGTCTAAACCTTCATTTGAAAGCAATTGGAAAATATTACTAACGTTATAATATCCTAGCTAATCTAGATTTCCTTATACGTTAGAATACTGAAGAAGTGTGTAACGGCTATTCGCTGAGCCCTTGTAAGTGACAAGCTCGAAGAAGGGTTAAATTACCCTTTATTCTACCTCAAAACGAGTTAACATTTGGCCCCTATCGGGCGTACAATAAGCTCCACTTGGGCTTTAACTCAAAAGAGAAAATATAAAACTAATCTAATGCTAAATAAAATTAATCAGCAAACTGCAGAGAATCAACTAACGGAGTTGGACCTTATTTAGAGACCACCTTCGTATACTAGCACGCACATAGAAGTACGGCCGTAAAACAGTAAACTTAGACTAATCGCAACAACGTGACCGAAAGCCAGAGCACGCTCTCCTACTTAAGTGACCCAAACTTCGACTTAAATACTCAGTTCTATCTCATTTGCATAAATCGTCATCCTGAAAATTCATTCTGGTAGGGAAACGTAGGCGTGAATTTAGAATGCATTGGAAAGGCTTGTTACAAAATAAAAATAACTATTATAAAATTAAAGTTAAACCCTGCAAAGTATCAAAATTTGGATAGAAGAATTGCATGCGAAATAAAATTTCAAGCATCTGTTAAAATCAATTCCACAAATACCTCGATGTTAACAGTAGTGAAGTGTTATTGTAAAGCATGAATAATCAGTCGGCTGTAAGTTAACCTAAGGCTGAACATCACCCTGCTCTTTACTGAGTTCATTTCATCTCATTAGCTTTAACAGTAAACAAAGAATAGCAGTTTCTCCAATTGAATGTCTTTTGACGCTATAATTTCTTAAAGTATTCTTTGCGAATGTATTTTAGAAACTTATTTAATCTTTTTCCAGTCATCAAACACTGAACATCGTTAGATGCTTTGCAAGAGGCAGCATTTTCATTGTTTTTTTGATGTTACCTATCTCCAACAGTTAAATTGGGGACGAGTTATAAATAATCATGTTTTGGTCAGGCAGTGATGGTTCCAGACACTGGGCGTTAATAGTGACAGAATGATGCTCAATTTTTATGTATAATGCAGAGGAATGGAATCCGAGAGTCTGTCATTCATCTTTCCTTACTGTCAAGATCCCCAAAGAAATTTCCGCGTATACAAGCCAGTTTCCTTTAGAACGTCATCCACGTAAGGATCCTTAACCTCAGGCAGATATCGCTCGAAGGCTTTGCCATAATTAAATAAACCAACCAAAGATGTTCCCGATTGCTATATTTTATGTGTTAGAACTTTGCATAAATACTACAGTCATAAACGCCCAATTTGCCAAGGAGTCTAACCAAGTGCATTCGACGTGAACAAACTCTTTGCAGCCCACGAATAAAGAAAGTATGACTTTCCTTGACTTTAAAAGATATAGATTAAAAATCAGTTTTTATAAATGTCCATAAATGAAAATTCTATGAAGTGATCAGACAAAGATGTTGAGAACAAATATATATCTTTCTAGCCTGTATGGTAATTAAATTAATCAAAACTACCTAATGGTACAATTAAAATTAATCAAAACTACCTTTTGCTCAATTAAAACTACAGACAAATACCCAGAAGCATGACACGAATAGTATCAAAACTTCATTTATGTGACTTATATCACATAAGTCACGAAAGCAAAGCAGCTGCAACAAAAATACCGAAGGACAGATTTCAGGAAATTGGTTTCCAAACTTGGTTTTCTTTTCCTTACATTTTTCATTATTTGCAGTTTAAATATTGTGCTAAAAACGTTAATAATAAGCCACAGGAATCTGCATAACATGAGTAATTTTATAGTACTATTGCTTATAATCCAATGCTTTATAGTTTCAATTTGTAGCGCTTTACTTCGATGTAAACCTTCCTTCTTAGCTGCGATCGTGTACTGTAAACTTAGTCACGTTAACGCCG